>CM046802.1:28349560-28564560 GCA_025617405.1 Perca schrenkii
TGTCCGTAATGGCCCTGCATTTGTTGTGTTTGTGAGAGTCATTCTCAAAGAAATATTAATAATGCAACAGGAAATCAAATTTTTAGAACTACTGTACAGTTCCCATAATTTTGGGGCTGTAAACAGGAATAATGTTTTTTAGCCTGTATTTGTTTACGTTTTGGCCCAATTAAAAGTATGCTAAATTAGCTTTTCGTAACTAGTTCATGTTTGCAGTGTACCCGTGGATGTACTGACAACTATCACTGGATTTCTTTGACAACTTTCTCAGGCAAGGTCTGGTTATAAAAAGTTTTTTTCTGTGACTAAGTGGCTTTATGGACATTTATCTGGGATGGACACCAGGGGTAATGATATCATTGGAAAGTGTAACATTCACTGGATCTACAAATATGTGTGTCACGTCTTGCGTGTTCATGTTTGACTGAGTTATGACTCTGAGACGGATAATGAATATTGATGCAAATTGCAGCAGTCGGAGTGGTTAAAAGTATTTAAATAGCCTCCATGAGCATTCGTCACAGTCGCTGCTGCTGCTGCATCTGCTGACTGTGTTATTAGCCAGGGGGCTAAACTACAGTAACTAACTTCCCAGCATGCACCTGTTTCTTTCACCTCATGCACTATCTTTGCCCCCCCCCCTCACAGTTTTAACGTCTGCCATCTCGTGTTCGTCTCTCTCAGATTCACTGACTCGACCTCACCGGACGGTGTTCACGCGAGCGATCGAGGCCTGCGACCTGCACTGGCAGGACCCCCACCTGCAGCACATCATCACCGAGGACCACTACACCAACTACTGTTACCATGACAACCTCAACAGCTCCCTCTTCGACGCCAGAGGGTGGCCCCTGTGGCACGGTGAGAGAGAGAGAGAGAGCGGTGGTTTAGAGGGATTTGAATTTGAATGAATAAGAAATGAATAGAGGGAGACATCAACATATCTTTTCTTCCTCTGATGCAGAGCACGTTCCGACTGCGTGTGCCCGAGTGGACGCGCTGAGATCACACGGTTACCCCAAGGAAGCCCTGCGGCTCGCCATCGCAATAGTCAACACGCTGCGGAGGCAACAGCAGAATCAGCTGGAGTTCTTCCGCACTCACAAAAAAGGTCAGTTTCTGCTTCAGCCTTTTGTTCAGCGTTGATTCTCTACGTTTAACTGATGCTTCTTACTTTGCCATCCAGTTGTTAATATTATGTATTTTGGCTCGTAACAAATGTAAGGCTTACTAAAGCGTGAATCTTTTTGTATACAAAGCTTCTGTCGCCTTAGAAAACTCAAAGTTTAAGGGACAATTCTAGCGTGATTTAAGTTTTTTATTTTTTTATCATTAATATTATTTAATCTGGAATAAAAATAAGTTCAGTAATCCATCAGTGAGAACGTGGCGTTTCCAGGGCGCGATTACATACAAAGTCAATGGAAAGACACAAGTTTGCAGCGTTCCTCGCATATTTGCGTGAGTTGACATAAAGTACCCATATTATGAAAAAATCACTTTTTCTGGGATTGTGGGGTGTTATTTTGTGTCTCTGGTGCTTCCACACACATACAAACTTGAATCTGAATGTGTCCTGCCTTCAGTCTCCTGGTGAGCTGGTCAAAATCTGCACGGCTTTCTACGTCATTAGCCGAAACGAGGGGGCTAACCGTAGCATGCTAACGCTAGCATGCTAGCTCATTCTAAATCGCAACAACACTGCTACAACACACACTAGTTCACCATAATCTACAAAAGAAATATTTGCATGTCCCTGTTCTGCAGCTATTCCACGCAAAGTTGGACGTGATGTGATCCTTACCTAGCTACTGCACATGTGCACCTGCCAACAAAGATGGGATAGAAATGAGATGTCTCACTCTGTAGCTAAAACAGAGACCTGAACAAAGGGTGAAAAGAGGAGCTGCAGCAATGTGCAGTACAACAAAACACAATTATGGACCTGAAATATGGGCACTTTAAACTCCGGCGGGAAATTGATGTGACGCTGTGTTGCGAAAAGCCTATCAGTGTTTATATTCCTCTGATGTCCTGTTAGTGTGTTTTATTAGCTCTGCCTTTTAAATATAAGTATATCCACATAGTATTTTGTGCCTCATCTCCTGACACAGTGTTTCAGCGTAACACCATTTTACAGTCTAAAAAAAAAAAGTCTTAAAAAACATGGAAAGAAAGAAAAGTCTTGAATCTCACTTCCATCGGTTTTTCTTGCCTGTCGTGGACAGAAACATTAGTTATTACTTTTTTGTGTATGTGATCGCCTACTGTTGGGAGAAATTATTATAAAATAAAAGCTTTTCTTTAAGTTACTCCTGCCATCAATTTTCAGCCACTATTGTGGATCCAGGTTACGTGAATTGATGAATTACATTGCAAGGAATTATTGTTTTATACAGCTGGGAAGTACTGACAAAAACATGATGTCAACAAATAACTGTAGCCTTATTGGCCCTGGTTTGACCGGTATGACGGTGAAACCGGTATTAAATATGCACTCAAAGTCTTAAATTACAAACACTGTAGAAACCCTGATAGTAAGCATAAATCTATTTGTGTTTGTGTTACTGCAGAGCTGCTTCATAAAGGCATAACGTCAGTCACCAACCTGGAGGGTTGGGTGGGCCACCCGCTGGACCCCATCGGCACTCTGTTCAGCACCCTAATGGAGACTGGGAGGGGCAGCGAGGACGGAGCCGCCACTCTGCTCGACTTCTCAGGTACATACACCGATACACAGCGCTGGAAGAAGTACTCAGATGCTTTTATTATAAATATAAAATTTAAAAGTACCAATAGGACAATGTGAATTTATTCCTTTACTAGTTAAAGTCCTGCATTCAGAAGTATTATCATCCGTAAAAGTAGTTATTGTGCAGTAAAATGTCTCCTGATCTCTGACTCTGTGTGACATTATGAGATATTAACACTGAAGCATCGATGTTGGAGCAGCATGTTACTGCTGTAGCTGCTCCAGGTGGAGCTACGTTAACTACTTTATATACAGTTAGATAGTTTAGTCCAGAGGTTCCCAACCTTGGGGTCGGGCCTTCCAAAGGGTCACCAGATAAATCTGAGGGGTCGAGAGGTGATTAAAGGGAGAGAGAAGAAGCAGAAACCAAGCAAATACACAAATATGTATTCATTTTTCGGACTTTTCTGTAATCGTTAATAATAATAATTATCACCTATTGGGGCCTTAAACTGTTATTTATATCTGACGAGGAGCCCCAACTAGACCCTGCTTTAAGCCAAATATGTTGGGAACCACTAGATTAATCTTCAATGTTTGTTGTGTTTTAATGTAAAATCTGAATCTAATTGCTCCAACATTGGAGTCAAAGTACAATATTTCCCTCTGAGGTGTAGTGCAATTAAAGTATAAAGCAGCAAAAAATGGAAACACTCAAGTAAAAAAAAACTCAAAATGCCACTTCAGTGTTTGAGTTAATGTACTTAGATACACAAACGTGCATTTTCCCGACTGTGCATCCAACGTTTACACTGCAGTGATTGTGACTTCCTGTCAGAGCTGCGGGCCCTCAGGTTGTAATCGGCAGCGATGACACAGACATGCTGATTGGCCTGCAGTCATCCTCCAATAACAGCTCATGAATAAGAAATGCAGCAGGAAAAACACTCCAATTAAAAAGCATCAATTATGCAGGGAGCTCAGCGAGACGAATTTCAACAGAGCTAGAAAGGACGGAGATTGTTCTGGACTCGGTAACAGTTTGTTTCTCTTCTGAATGAAGCAAAGTGACAAAGCCACGGCAGGGAATAAGTTTGGAAAGTTTTCAATTAAAACTTGGTGTGTGTGTGTGTGTGTGTGTGTCTGTGTGCATTCATTAGGGACTGTATAGCCTCCTGGGATGAACGGTGAGGTCTGCCAAGACATCATTAAGCCATTAAAACACATGATTACCATCCTCAGGAGGATACACACTCTGAAAAAGAACACCGGAATGAACAAATAGATCGATAGATTTATCAATACTCGGCTCAATCCCCAGCCCAAAGGGAACATCTCCCCCCCCCCACCCCCCACCCCACCCTGCTAAGTCATCTCTCACCCACACTCTCTCTGCTTCCCCCTCAGGCCCGCTGGGTTCAGGTAGGAGGACGGAGCATCCTGTTTTCCCGACGCAGCGCTTCCTGGAGGAGGGAGACTCGTTTGTGTCGCTGGCCGTGGAGACGGCTCTGATTGGTTTAGGGCAGCAGAGGGTGATGCCGGACGGCCTTTACGCTCAGGAGAAAGTGTGTCGCAACGAAGAGCAGCTATTGGCCAAGCTTCAAGAAGTCGATTTAGACCACATGTTGGTGAAGATCTTCCGGAAACAAGCCGCTTCCCTGCTAGAGGGTGAGTAAGACTCAAACGCTGAAGCATATAAAAGTCTGTTAACCCGTGTGTTGTCTTCCTGTCGACCGTGTTGTCCTCCCGGGTCAAAATAAAACATAAAACATAAAAATAAATGAATTTCTTTGACACTTTTGATGCTTTTGTTACCCAACCACCAAACACCACTAACATCAAGTTATTACCACTGGGTTTACACTTGGAATTCATGGACAATAATCCTCATTTGTAGGAAATGATACCTAATTTTTGAGTTAAAAAAGCAGAAATTATGTAATATTTAGACTAATGTTAGGGGAACGTATGTTGATGGATAATCGGAGCCTTCAAAGAGTCAAAGTTTAGTCAGAATACAGTTTTGAAACCATTTCAATTTTTTTGAAATGCTAAAACTTGAATAAAACATCCAAAATTCAATAAAAGTAGTGATCATGAATTGTACGTGCGAAGAGCATTGTATGCAATCCATCTAATTTTTGGGTAATTTGTATATAAAAAAAAAAAGAAGACTCTTTGGAGCAAGAGTTTGCAACTGTAACAAAGATATAAAAGACACAAATATAGGCCTAAAGTTTGAGTTTTGCTCCTTTTTTCTTTGATTTAATTGCGCATGTAAAGGTCTGATTTATTTAAGAACGTATGGGAGTTTTTGTTAGTTCGGGACAAGATTAACATATGCGAGTAGCTGCGTGTTGAAAAGGCGTCTAGTGACTAATTGTGAGAAAAATAAGTCATTACACAAGTTTTAGAAGCCACATGATGTGTCAGGAAGTCCCTGCTCGGAGGCCAGGACAAAAGTCTCTGTACGTTTGTGGTGATCATCAGTCTGATACACAGCTGAGTCACAATGCTCAGAGCCGTGTGTGTTTTTAAAACCGCGGTATCAAACGTTTGTTGACATAATCTCATACACACAAGGTCGCTGCGCGGTCATATGGGAACTATCGTGCAGCTCTGCGTTTGTTCGTTGATGTCTCTCTTCACGCTGACTCTGTACAGACTGAACTGTAGCGTGACCGTTTTTCTTTTGTGTTTCTTCCAGCTGGTCCTTACAGTGGTCTGGGGGAGTTACTCTACAGAGAAAGCGTCCCCATGCACACTTTTGCCAAGTATCTCTTCACCTCCCTGCTACCTCATGACGCCGAACTGGCGTACAAAATTGCACTGAGGGCCATGCGGTGAGTAGAAACCCTTCCTCGTTTAAAGCTGCTGCGTGGCCACCTTTCAGACCTCGTTACTTTAATCTGATGGGCATGTTAAAGTCATGGTCCTGGTCACTTAACGTAAAAGTCTTGACTGCAATCTAACAGCATCGTCGAACCTAATGACAAGTTAAATGCAGTCACGTTAACAAAAAGGCTGAAACCTGCAGAGAGAAGACCGAGATAAATGTTTTGTACCGTCTTTTAAGATCACTGTAACAAATGTATTATTTTAATCTTCATCCCTTACAGAGGTGGAAGAAGTAATCTGATCTTTTACTTCAGTAAAAGTAGCAACACCACCGTGTGGAAAAAAAAAGTAAAAGACCTGCACTCAAAATTGTACAGTACTTTAGTAAATGTACTTGGTTTCAAATCCTCCTCTTATGCTCAAAGATAGTTTGTTACTATGGAACACAGTGAAAGGGACAGTTTTAAGGGTGTTAAGGAGATTATTCTCCCAAAAAATTGTAAAACATCCCCAAACAAGGTTAAAAAAAATCCACAGTAATAATCTGACTAACCGTCTTTTATATTATAAATGTTCATGAAATAAGTAATGTCCAGCTAAACACATTACACACCTAATAAAGCATATTGGAATGCAGAAAGGTGCAATGTGATTTACAGGTATAGACAGGTGGTGCACAGGCAGGACAAGAAATATATTGCAGTGTTATAAGAGTAGAATAAATATGGCTGTAATATGAACAATGCATGAAGATGTACAGATATGTGCAATGTAGTAGCAGTAACATTATAGTAGAGATCTCTGTCCACTGTGAAACGCCCAAACAACATCTAAACAGCTGAAGCTCTTCTGCTTCGACGTCTTTTTAAATAATTATTTAATGGTTGGAATAAATCAACATAAATACGCGTTTATGACAACAATTATGCGGCATATTCGGCTATGCTGACATTAAAAACGCCGGTCACAGAGTGAGTTAGAGGCATTATTGTTAACTTTACTGGCTCACAGTCCCATGATCATTTTGGAAAAGTTTTCTTCGTATACACTGACCTAGCTAGCCGTCGTTTTAAGATTCATACACACTCTGGAAAGCGTATTTGGGAAAGAAAAACGCCAAAAAGGTCTGCTCAAAGGGGTGAAATTGAGAAGAAAAAAAAGATGCGTTTACAGATGTTCCCGGCTTAGTGTGGACGTGCTCCGAGTGATGAGAGGAGGAACCGAAATAAAGAATGCAGCAGGGAGACACTGCCCTGGATTGGACACAACCTTTTAAATGTAACTCCGCTCCTCTGCCTCCTTTAATCTCATCTGGTTCGTGTGTGAACGAGTGTGAAGGAGACAGAGAGGCAAAAGAGAGGCAGATTTAGAAGCTATCTGGGGCACTGTTTAATGACAAAACCTCCTTTTGCTGGAATATTCACTAAATAATTCAACGCTGCTGAAAACGAGTTTTATAAAAATGTGTGAATAATAAATACAAGCTGTTGGTTTCCTCCCTGACCGCCACGGGTGTTAGGAAACTTTATATGCTCTCGCCCAAATTAAACCCCTTTGATTTTTACGACATGTAAATCTTTATATATTTTTTTTAATTCCCGACTTAAATTACAAAGGAGAAATATTAGATGACAAAAATGTGGTTCCACCGCAGCTATAAGAAGATCTGACAGGAGTTGAGCGGTTATTTTTAACCTTATTCTCAGTGTTCTCAGCCTGAGGCGAAGATCCACCGGAGGAAAACTATCCATTGATTCTATAAAAGGAACTTCTGATAACTTCTTCATTAAATGTTCTTCAGATCAGTTCCTGTGTGTTTACGTCTAACAAAGAACTAATAATAATAAAAAGTTGTTTTATCCTCTGTGCTCAGGTTGCCGGTCCTGGAGTCCACGGCCCCCTCCGGAGACTTCTCTCGGCCTCAACATATAGTGTCAGTGGTGCCCAACCGCCTCCCCCGCTGGTTCACTCTCAGCCACATAGAGACCCAACAGTGTGAACTGGCCTCCACCATGCTCACTGCTGCTAAAGGTACACACATGCACAGCTGTTTGTATTTGTATGCTCGAAACAAACTAGTTCAAAAGAGTGACAAAAGCGTTTATAGCTGTTCCAAACCACCACAAGGGAGGTGAAAAGCTGGCCATCATGTACCGATTTAGGGTAGTAGCGAGCTGAGCTGAGCTATGAGCAACCAAGACCGTTCATTGTTCCTGCAGAGTTCCCAAAATAAAACATGAGACCTTTTTCATACCACGTAGACTGCAATTAATACCTTTTTTTTCACGGCCAAAGCAGCCAAAAGAATGGCGGAAAATCAGCGGCACCAACACAATTATTTAATTAAAGATATTTTGCAGATTTAGATTCAGCTTTGTTTCATCTTTGTCTGGGCAGTGTGGCTTCCCTCCGTGGCGCCAGTGCAGCTTCTTCCAGCTCACTGTGACTTGTGTTGACTCATTTTTTTAATTGGAGAATAGCATCTCTAAGTTTATCCAGCTCCAATGACAGGAGCATTATGTTTTCTATCGCTGCTTCACAATAAAGGTTTTTGTGTATCGGCAGTAACTTATCACAGCTCTGAGATGGCTGAAAGAACAGGGAAATAAGTCTGATATCTAAAAGTACACGAGTGTAGGAGTGAAGCTAAACTACAAAAAGTACTGTTCAAATTGTTTACGGTCATATGTATAAAAAAATAAATGAAAGGCACAATAAAATTAGAATCTAATACCTAAAGATATAAAATAGTGCAGCAGTTAACAGGTTGTGCGATAATGAAGTAAATGTACATGTGACAGGTTGTAGACAGCTATGCGCATAAATATATAAACGCGCATATATATATGCGCATAATATATATAAATTTTCATCACTAAATGTTGCAAGCAACCGAAGTACAACCTAGGATTGCAAAAATGATATGTAATATCAGATAAAATGGGTTATATTAGACAAAAAGATGAATTTCAAGCCTACAGTGGAAGGTGAGAATGACTTTGCTTCTGTTTGTTTGTCTGTTGTGTCACCAGGCGATGCTCGTAAGCTCCAAACAGTGTTAGAGTCCATCCAGAAGAACATCCACTCCTCGTCCCACATCTTCAAACTGGCCCAGGATGCCTTCAAAATCGCCACTCTCATGGACAGCCTGCCGGACATCACGCTGCTCAAAGTCTCCCTGGAGCTGGGTCTTCAGGTAAATAACACACACACACACACACACACAGAAACACATACACAAAAACAATTAATATCATTTAGACTCTGAGCTAACCTTGTGGTTTCTTGCAGGTGATGAGAATGACGCTGTCTACCTTGAACTGGCGGAGGAGAGAGATGGTCCGATGGCTGGTCACTTGTGCTACTGAAGCTGGTGAGTTTTTTTTATTTATTTTTTTTCTTCCATGTAAAGCTCTTGTAGATTACAATGCTAACGGTGGCAATTTTTCGGACTGCAACTAACGATTATTTTCACAGTCGATTAATCTTTTGATTATTTTACCGATTAGTTGTTTGTTCTATAAAATGGTGAAAAATGTGGGTCAGTGTTTACCAAATCCCCAGATGACGTCCTCAACTCAAAGATGTTCAGTTTACTGTCACATAGGAGAGAAGAAACTACAAAATATTCACATTTAAGAAGCTGGAATCAGAGAAATCTTTTATACTTTTTTTTTTTTTTTTTTCTTCATAAAAAATGACTCAAACCATTAATTGATTATCAAAATAGTTGCCGATTAATTTAATAGTTGACAAATAATGGATTAGTCTTTGCAGCTCTAGTTATTTTTGAAGCAGTTGGTCTTTGATTTCACACCACCGCTGAGGAGGGGTTAGTGAACCACGGCAAACTTCACAAGTCGTTAAAAGTGGATTTTGGAAGGATCTCAGCGGGACGGAAGGAATGACTGGCAGGGTAGTAATTATGGAAGATTGTGGGCTTTGGGCTGATTAAGTGGACCTCGTGTTTGGACTTGAATACCGAAACCTAGTGGCGGAATTTCCCTGAAGTGGACAGGAAGCTGTGTCCAGAGGGACTTTCTTGTGAATGTAAGGGGAGTGACAAGGGGTCCCTGTTTCTGTGAGTTTGAATGGACTTATTGAGAACATGCCCCGTTGGTGATGTAGAGTGGGGCCAGGCCATAAAATGTCAGAGAATTAGAAACCGGATATCCAATTCCAAGGTAAAAGGTGACGTATTTATTTTGTTCAAATTTTTGAAACATTTAATGATTTTGAAATTGCTGAGCCTTTTTAAAAAGAAGACTATTTATTTACATCTGCCAAAGAGATTATGGTTTTGGTTCGGCTTGTTTGTTGTCTGTCAACAGGATTATTACCGGAAAAACTACTGGCCTGATTTTCATGAAAATGGTGGAAAGGTGTAGCCTCGGCCAAGAAAGAACCTATTACATTTCAGAGTTGATCTGAATCACGGGGCGAATACACACATTATTTTTCACTTTAGTTAACATTGCCAGATAGGGTTTGTGTAGTCATGTTTTGTTGGAATAATGCCAATGTAAATTTTATTTGTATAGCACCTTTCAGTACATGTACACCCAAACATAACATAAAAATGACATAAAAAAAACATACACAGTAAAACAAAGCATGAATAGAAATAAGTATACAATTAAAGCATCAACACAACAAGACAAATAACAAGAGCAAACAAAAACATACAAGTGTGACCATACAAATTGATATATACACACACACACACACACACACACACACACACACACACACACACTGTAATTTAACAAACGCCTGAGGAAAATAAGAAGGTTTGTTCTTGAATGTGGACACAGTTGTGATGGACCTCAGGTCATCAGGCAGCTTGTTTCAGAGAACAGGACCACAGTAACTAATAATGGGAAAAATGAGTTCCCAACTGGGAAAATTCACACTGCATTGACATTGTGAGATAGTGCATGCCTTGGTGGAGGTCTGCGCTTTCTGAGTGCCCTTCTAGTTGGGATTTTTTTAGTCTAAAAATCTAAAATGTCACGACTCATCCTTTAAAAGCAACACTAGAGAACTTTTCCCCGCTTCGGTCCCCTACAGGTTGGAAGCAGAATTGTCCGTTACATTACATTACATTACATTACATTACATTATGCAAGTTTGCCAGATCAGGTAGCGGATCTGTAGTTCGAATGAACTGGACAATGTAATGTAATGTAATGTAACGGACAATTCTGCTTCCAACCTGTAGGGGGACTGAAATGGGAAAAGTTCTCTAGTGTTGCTTTAAGAATTCAACTATGGTGTTTCATCCGGCTCGTGTCATTCGTAGAGTGAAAGAGGACATGATATTTAGGGAAAACATTACAAAATGGAAGCATGTCAAATTAAAACAAAAGAGGACCTATTATTGAACCTTGGGGAACACCAAAACTTTTCTAACATTTCTAAATCCTAAACTCCGATTTCTTTTCCTTTTTCTATCTAGGTGTGTTTGCGCTGGACAGCATCATGCAGAGCTGGTTCACCCTCTTCACCCCGACCGAAGCCACGAGCGTTGTGGCTACCACCGTCATGTCCAACAGCACAATCGTCCGCCTGCATTTGGACTGCCATCAGCAGGAGAACCTGGCCAACTCCGCCCGCACCCTGGCCCTGCAGTGTGCCATGAAGGACCCCCAAAACTGTGCCCTTTCAGCTCTGACGCTCTGCGAGAAGGACCACATTGCCTTCGAGACAGCCTACCAGATTGTTCTAGACGCAGCCGCCACAGGAATGAACTACACACAGCTGTTTACAATAGCACGCTACATGGAGCACCGCGGCTATCCCATGAGGGCGTACAAACTAGCAACGTTAGCCATGACTCACCTGAACCTCAGCTACAACCAAGACACGCACCCGGCGATCAACGACGTGCTCTGGGCGTGTGCGCTCAGCCACTCGCTGGGGAAAAACGAACTGGCCTCCGTCATCCCCCTGGTGGTGAAGAGCGTGAAGTGCGCCACAGTCTTGTCGGACATTTTGAGGCGGTGTACGTTGACGACGCCGGGCATGGTGGCGCTGCACAGTCGCAGGAACTCTGGGAAGCTGATGCCTCTGGAAAAGGCTCCGCTCAGGCAGCTGCTGGACGCCACGATCGGGGCCTACATCAACACGACGCACTCTCGGCTGACGCACATCAGCCCGCGCCACTACAGCGAGTTCATCGAGTTTCTCAGTAAAGCCAGAGAGACGTTCCTGATGGCGCACGACGGACACATTCAGTTCACACAGTTCATAGACAACCTGAAACAGATATACAAGGGCAAGAAGAAACTCATGATGCTCGTTCGAGAGAGATTTGGGTGATTAAACGACCAAAATCGCCCTTTTGGGTTGTTGTGTTTTTTTTTTTTTTTTACATCCTTTCTAACTTGAAGTGAAAGTCACCCTAAAGACAACATTCATGCAGATCTTATTCCTGTGATTTGGCACTGCGGGGTTGAATGTGATAATGAACACAATTTCCTGAAGGTGAATAATTAAGACTGTCATGCAGAAAAAGTGACTTTCATTCACAGTGAATATTTCCTCCCTTTCCTTCCCACGCAGGAGCACAGACTAACTGGACATCCCAGGATGATGGGAATAAGATATGAATTACGTTTTAGGGTACATTTTTCTCCTAAAAATGACAAGTTTGAAATTGAAGAAGAAAAAACACTGTAAACCATAAAAGCAACAGCTGGTGTTGATGTGTATAAAAACCATTAAGTTTGCAGAAGGAGTCAATTTGTGAAAGTTTGTGTGTTTCCCTTTATATATATATGTATGAAAGTGAGCGAGAGAGAGTTTTACACTGTGTATATTATACTGTATTGTCCAGTGGCAAAATATCCACATTGCACTCCTCCTACTTCCCTCAGCTAACGTTCAACAGCCTCAAAGAATACAAACGGCTTTAAACCAAATGGAGAAACTCCATCTGAAGTGATAAGTACCTCTTGTTAAAAGGATCCAGCTTTACTCTTTCCCCCCTCCGAGTCCTCGCCCATCTGATCTGTGAAATCAAAATGATGATTTTACTGGGTTCGATATTTGTTTTAATCTTCAAGCTGATCGTTTTGGCTTTGCAGTGTTGTCTCAAACATTCATTATGCTCATTTTACTGTCGCAGAAACACACAAAAAACAAACTGTCTTGTGGAAACTGTCAATATACATTCTCAGGGATTGCTCTAAAAAAAAAAAAAAGTAAGCAGACAAAAAAAAGAAAACAAAAGCATTTTATTGTCCTGTAAATATGAAAGTATATGTCTCAATATTGAAAAATGTATATGTTAACTAATTTATGACAGAATATTCTATGTAAGGCACAATACTTGAAGCTGCAGTACTTTTTGACTTTTAAAAGAAGAAGAAAAAAAACATATCAGAAGGACTTTAAAAAACATTCGCCTTGCATTGCATCAGGGGCCAATTCACAACAGAAGTACATGACTGGCTGGAGTTTGGCTCTGCGGACATATAATGAACTGTAGAAACCAGGACAGGAAGTGGTCATGCAAAGTGTGTATTCTCCTGAACACAGACGTGTATTGAGGATTGTGGGAGTGGAGAGAAAGGGACAACTGTGGAAGCAAAGCCGAGACGACACACAGCTGCGATGTTCATGTGAAATCTGCCTTCTCGTCTCCATCCGAGTGATTCAGTCACAAAAAGCTTTGTTTCACGTCCACGTCCTCTTCTTCTGACATCCCGACTCTGTGCAGGACAGAAAGTTGCTCTTTACTCTCGGTCTTGAGTGTGTATTTTAATTTTTGTTTTAATTTTTACTCCTCTTTAATTTCATTTGTAGAGTTCCTCACACAAGAACAGCCTTCTTTCTTGCCTTGTCCTAATGCTTTAAAATAACCAAATGGGAGTTCTAACTACCAAACGTTTCTCATACGCCAATACAACTTTGGCTACAAACATTTTTTTTTTTTTTTTGTAGTGTCTTTTAATTTCTTTATTAGCTGAACTGTATTTTGTGCTTTAAAAGCTCCATTTCATCGTTTTTTTTCAGTGTTGTCTCTTGTTCGTAGCCTTTTTGCTTTAGAAATATGCTCCCTTTTTATTTATTAAGTTAGGTAAATGATTGTACAACCATGTCAACATGCTCATGAAGATGAAACTAAGATTTGATACACTGATCGATTTATTTATGTAACTAAATCACTGTTTTATAAACTTGTTAATGAATCTACATTTTGTTTTGATTAAATTCTTTTTTTTGAGAGGATGAAGTCTGTGTGTTTTTATTTTATAAAGAAAATTAAGGGTGTGAAAGGCAATTCTTGATCTTAGAAATGAAGTGGTTTGACAAAATAATAATAATCATAATAAGTTTTGATTATTAAGAGATTTCACAAGTGTTGGTCATCTAGAAAGCCATGAAATTAAAGAGAAATGCAGTACCAACAAATGTGACCTTTTTTAGCACACAAATGAAGACATGGTGGTTACTGTTTGAATGAGATTAATAGCACTAGTTATAAATAACACAATTAATGAATACGTACTATTTCATGACTTTTATTTTTCGACATACTGAACTATGGCTTTTTCGACATGACTTTTTTGACATAGTGACTTTTCAACATACTATACTATGACATTTTTCTCACTTTTTCCAGACAGCTATACTATGATTTTTTTGACTTTTTTCGACATTCTATACTATATATATGATTTTAAGCATATTTAGGGTGTAGCTCACCGAGCTAAGATGTAAGCTAAGATAAACATAATCTGAGATTGAATGATTGAACCCCTGCTGTTTCTCCAGAATTTTTCATTTTCTGTCCTCAGTAATGTTGATCAATAAATACAACACCAACCCACTATATTTAGAACTTTGCAAAAAGCTTAGTGAGATGAATACCTGGTGCTTTGCCTGAAGTTTGAAGGTTGTGGGCTCAAACCCAGTGATGGTCATTTAATTTTAAAACCCAAAATGAAGAAGTGAAATATGCTACAAAACAGTGGTGAGTGTGTCAGATAAGATGGCTCAGTGTGATGTAATGCTGGTTGGAAGACCCCAATGGTCTTGGGTTCCAACCTGATCATGGTCTGTTTGATTTGGGGTTACACACCCAAAATGAAGAAGTCAAAAACTATACTATGACTTTTTTCGACATACTATACTCTCACTTTTTTAAACTTTTTTTGACATACTATTCTATGATTTTTTTTGTCACTTTTTTAGACATGCTATACTATGACCTTTTTTATGATTTTTTCTATGCTATACTATGACTTTTTTCAACATGCTATACTATGACTTTTTATGAATTTTTCGACATACTATACTATGACATTTTAATTTTTTTGACATGCTATAATATGACTTTTTATGAATTTTTTGACCTGCTATACTATGACTTTTTTATGAATTTTTTCGACATACTATACTATAACTTTTTATAATTTTTTCAACATACTATACTATGACTTTTTTCGACATACTATACTAAGACTTTTTATGACTTTTTTTCTACATACTATACTATGACTTTATATGATTTTTTTGACACGCTATACTATAACTTTTTTATATTTTTTGACATGCTATACTATGACTTTTTTCGACATGCTTTACTATGACTTATTATGACTTTTTTTCGACATACTATACTATGACTTTTTAATGATTTTTTGACATGCTATACTATGACTTTTTTTATGAATTTTCTGACATACTATACTATGACTTTTTTATGAATTGTTTTGACATGCTATACTATGACTTTTTATGAATTGTTTTGACATGCTATACTATAACTTTTTCATGACTTTTTTCGACATACTATACTATGACTTTTTTTATGAATTTTTTCAACATACTATACTATGACTTTTTAATGATTTTTTTCAACATACTATACTATGACTTTTTATGAATTTTTTGACATGCTATACTATGACTTTTTATGACTTTTTTAGACATACTATACTATAACTTTTTTATGACTTTTTTCGACATACTATACTATGACTTTTTATGATTTTTTTGACATACTACACTATGAATTTTTTTCTCATTTTAGTAGACATGCTATACTGTGACTTTTTTTCGACATACTATACTATGACTTTTTTTATGAGTTTTTCAACATGCTATATTATGACTTTTTTAGACATACTATACTATAACTTTTTTATGACTTTTTCGACATACTATACTATGACTTTTTATGAATTTTTTGACATGCTATACTATGACTTTTTTATGACTTTTTTCGACATACTATACTATGACTTTTTATGACTTTTTTTTTACATACTATACGATGACTTTTTATGATTTTTTTGACATGCTATACTATAACTTTTTTATATTTTTTTGACATGCTATACTATGACTTTTTTCCGACATGCTTTACTATGACTTATTATGACTTTTTTTTGACATACTATACTATGACTTTTTAATTATTTTTTGACATGCTATACTATGACTTTTTAATGATTTTTTTGACCTACTATACTATGACTTTTTTTATGAATTTTCTCGACATACTATACTATGACTTTTTATGAATTTTCTGACATACTATACTATGACTTTTTTATGAATTTTTTCTGACATACTATACTATGACTTTTTTATGAATTGTTTTGACATGCTATACTATGACTATTTTATGATTTTTTTCAACATACTATACTATGACTTTTTTATGATTTTTTCAACATGCTATATTATGACTTTTTTATGACTTTTTTCGACATACTATACTATGACTTTTTATGATTTTTTTGACATACTACACTATGACTTTTTTCTCATTTTAGTAGACATGCTATACTGTGACTTTTTTTCGACATACTATACTATGACTTTTTTTTCGACATACTATACTATAACTTTTTTATGATTTTTTCAACATACTATACTATGACTCTTTTATGAATTCTTTCGACATACTATACTATAACTTTTTCATGAATTGTTTTTGACATACTATACTATGACTTTTTTCGACATACTATACTATGACTTTTTTTATGAATTTTTTCAACATACTGTACTATGACTTTTTTATGATTTTTTCGACATACTATACTATGACTTTTTTATGAATTTTTCAACATACTATACTATGACTTTTTTATGACTTTTTTCGACATACTATACTATAACTTTTTAATGATTTTTTTCGACATACTATACTATAACTTTTTTATGACTTTTTTCGACATACTATACTATGACTTTTTTTATGAGTTTTTCAACATGCTATATTATGACTTTTGACTTTTTTAGACATACTATACTATAACTTTTTTATGACTTTTTTCGACATACTATACTATGACTTTTTATGATTTTTTTGACATACTACACTATGACTTTTTTCTCACTTTTATAGACATGCTATACTATGACTTTTTATGAATTTTTTCGACATACTATACTATGACTTTTTTATGAATTTTTTTCAACATACTATACTATGACTTTTTTTATGAATTTTTTCAACATACTATACTATGACTTTTTTATGAATTTTTTCAACATACTATACTATGACTATTTTCGACATACTATACTATGACTTTTTTTGTCTCTTTTTATAGACATACTATACTATGACTTTTGATGATTTTTTCAACATACTATACTATGAATTTTTTCTCACTTTTATAGACATACTATACTATGACTTTTTTCCAACATACCATACTAGAACTTTTTATGATTTTTTTGACATAATATACTATGACTTTTTATGAATTTTTTCGCCATACTATACTATGACTTTTTTCTCACTTTTATAGACATACTATACTATGACTTTTTTCTCACTTTTATAGACATACTATACTATGACTTTTTTCCAACATACCATACTAGAACTTTTTATGATTTTTTAGACATGCTATACTATGACTTTTTTCTCACTTTTCTTCGACATATTATACTATGACTTTTTATGAATTTTTTTACATATTATACTATAACTTTTTTTATGATTTTTTTTTACATGCTATACTATGACTTTTTTCTCACTTATTTAAACATGCTATACTATGACTTTTTTCTCACTTATTTAGACATGCTATGCTATGACTTTTTTTTTGACATACTATACTTTGGCTTTTTTCGACATGCTCACGACTGGAGAGATGAGAAGGCAGCAGGAAGATTCTGAAGATTTATTTAGGCAAAACAGCGTAAAACAAAAAGTTTCCTGAGTTAAAAATCCAACACACAGAAAACACTTACACTTAAAAAAGCAAAACCACTAGGAAGGAAACTACACTGGTAGAGACAACAATCTAGACAAAGGGAGCACCTAGACTAAATACACAAGACAATGGGTACTTCCCAGGTCCTAAAATTTCATCCACGTTTACTTCACTTGCTTCCCTTCCTCACGTCGTAGTCCAGCCCGCCAAGGAAGCATTGGAGAGCCATAAGGAAATCATGCGAAGCGAAAGGAAACGAGGAAATGTGTTTCAGGAAGGCTGCTCTCGTGTATCCTCACTCATAGCTCCTCAGAGATCCCTCCTCTATCCTCCATCCTGGCTCCTTGGCGCAGGAATAAGAGCTTTGAGATGGCCTTCCTGAAGGAGGGCCAGAACAACGGTTCAGCCGAGGACTGAGGAGCTATCAAATATGGGAAGCGAGATCCAGCCTTGAGATCCACCCGATGAAGGTTGCAATGAGAGACAGGTGACAAGAGGGCTTTTCACATGATCACAAAGGCAGGAAGTCAAACAAGACATGACAAATGAGAAATGGCACTACAAAACAAAACAGGAAACTAAAGAAAAACCAGGATCATGACAGCGGTAACAAGACGAGGACTGGTAACACAAATGCAGGCTGACGAGGTTAGACACAAAACAGGTGTACAAGGGGAAGACATGCTGGGCAGGGCTATAGAGGCACATAAGGTGCCCACAGGACAAACACAGAAAACACACACAGTAAAACACAGTACTGTCACATGGTCTTAAAGATATATAATAATCAACAAGTCCAAAGGCCTCTGGCCACAGAGCAGGATCGTGACAATGACATACTATACTACGACTTTCTTCTGACACACTATGACATGACTTTTTTATGACTTTTTCAGATATACTACATTGTACATGATATACTATTGTATGGTCATAAGGTCAATAGAGTCAGAAATCAAGAAGTGGAATATGTGAGACGGTGGAGTAAATGAGGCCTATGCTACGACGAGAGTCTGTGGACTGAGAGTCTGACCCTGGAGCAGCAAAGCGGTACATCACTGCTGCTCCAGGTATTTATTTATTTTTTAGACAGAAATACGAGGTAGGACAAAGCACCTTGGTGAAGATTACTCGACTGCACCAATCATCCATCACGCTAAGGCTTGTCCTTGGAATACATAATGTAATGATAATCTGATCCAGTATGCAAATGAAGGCTCAGTGGGGTGAGTGCAGAGAGAACAGTCCACCTGCCACACAACACAAGTAGCCCCGAACTGCAGATCTGCAGTCAGATTACAGTCCTCACTGGCTTTAAAGCAGAGAGGAATGCAAACTGAGTTTAAAAGGCATTAACTGATGCTGTCTGTGTAGACAAATTAGATGACCAACAACATTATTTAATGCATTCTCATATTCTCATATGATATCGTCCGAAAACTCACACACAATACATACGATTCCCTACAAAATTACGTCACGTCACGTGACGACCTGTCACATTACTGTTAAGTTTAGCGGTCTTTACAGTGAAATTTAGCAGAGAAAGGGTGAGTGTGAGCCGGGAGGAAAAGATTAGAAAAATGTTTGTAGCAGTAGTACTACTGGTAAAAGAAAAGTGTTGTGTTTGTCTCTTCTTCTTCTTCTAAGACATGAACTCGGCTCCTGTTTTTTATGACCCAAACATCCACCCCGACCACCTCCATACATTGATCTTCACGCTCTTATAAAGCGGCAGTCATTGTGGTGCATACAGTAATAAATACGTGGAATACGTATGAATTACAATGCATTACTTTTTGTAGTTATTTGTACAAATGTGCAAATGTAATTGTAGCTTCTTTATGAGATTAGCAGTATTCTAAGCAGCATGGGTTAGCATCAGAGTTGATTTTAGCAGCTCTATTTCTTATCCATGTCAGAGCTGGTGTCTCCTCAATCTCTTTGAATAAATGCACCATGACTGTCACGCCACATTAGGTAATTAGACTGGGTGTCTGACACACAAATGCAGAAATGTTGTGGTGGCCATTTTATGCGATTGTGAGAATATCAAAGAGTTAAAATGTGCTCCACCTCCCACAGATGTCACAGATTTTTACAGAGCGATATTTCTACTTTTACTTAAGTAAAAGATATGAGTGCTTCTTCCACCAAAATCCTGCTACATGTAGCATAACAATTTGAAAGATGCTACAATGGCAAATGAGATATTTCAGTATCCTTTACTGGGTTTACTGGAAATTCTTCATCCTCTGCTATTGAGAAATGTTTGTTTGTTGGAGTGTTAGCCGTCATGGTTTACAATGCCAGTTAATTCTGTTCAACCTTGAACTGTGGCCCTTTTTACACATCCAAATCAAACACAAGCCAAGCAGTATATCACTTTTGCTAGTCTGAACATCCGTTTATTATTTCATCATTTCAATTACCTTCAGAGTTCAACAACCTGTGAACAGATTTCAGTTTCAAACCAAACAAGACCTTTGTCTCCATCACGATGCATCATATTTATGACCTTTTCACACAGGATGAAAACACTGTCACTCCCTTTTCTCTCATCGCTCTTTCATCTGTGCCAACCAGGCTCTGCTGCTGTTTTCATTTTAAAGTCCCGTGGCCCGTAGAAAACCTTCATATTTACAGCTTTAAAAGGGAATCCAAAATGTCACAAGCTGGAGTGATTCCTGTCCATAAAGTTTTCATAAATGTCACAGCGAGACGAAACAGCCAAGAGCAATTAGGTGTTTCCTAAAAGGCCACCCTTTTTCACAATAAAACGCTTCTGACAAACGCACAGGAGGAGAGAATCTGGTGAAACAGCAACATTAATTCATTGAATTATTTCAATAAGCTGTGTAATTATATTAGAATCTTTTCTCTAGATGTACAGCAGTTTTTTTTTAAGTTGTTTGATGTTTTTACAGCGCACAGAGGAGCTCTCTTTCTATGTTTGTGCACTCGGTGAAACTGCTTGACCACCATGCAAAAGTCCAATAGCTATTTTGGTCAATTTATACAAATTAGCTTCATCAAAAATGGTTATGACTCCATCACTAATTACTTTAATGGTCAGTTACACCGACGGCCAGTGATGACAGACCAATCAGAGTCTCGCTGGGGCCGATTGAAAATATCCTCTTCAGTCTCCTAGCAACAAAGCGGGCCTCTCTGCCTGTTGATTGGCATTAACAGGTGCTGCTGATAGTGCAGCTCTTTAGGATCAACGGGAGCCTTTTTGTCAAATGTGAATGATGATTTAAAAAATATCTGAACAATGATTTTGGTACAAGACTTGTTAACACTCGAGTGTGATCTCTTAATAGTCAACTTTTCAACAGCCCTGCTTTCAGCTTTGTGATGATGCATTTCCCAGCTGATCCAAGAGGCTTTTTAAAGACTTTATTAAGCTTAAGAAGGAGGAGAATTTTCTCAACACTTAAGGAAAAGACTTCATCCTTCAGTTTATCACAAATACTCAACATCATCACATCTGGAGGTACATGGTGTTCACTGGAAAGGAAGGGGAGGAAACACTGTAAAATGTAAAGTAACTAACGCTGTCAGACAAATGTAGTGGAGTAAAATGAGCAATATTTACATTTGAGATGTAGAGGAAAAGAAGTATAAAGTTGCATGAAATGGAAATACTCAAGTAAAGTACCTTGAATTAGTACTTAAAGGTCCAGTGTGTGTGAATTTCTCCCATCTAGCGTTGAGATCATATATCGCAATCAACTCTCTTGCGCCACTCAGTTCAAAGTAGGTATTACAGCTACGGTAGCCTTCACGCTTCAAAAAGCCGGTCTCTTGCTGGTCTCTTGCTCTTTTCAATCTCCTTTTTCTTTTTCTGGGCGAAGAAGAAGAAGAAGAAGGCTCCTGTTCCTGAAATCTGGATTTTGAATACGTGTGGTCCTCCATATTTCCTTCTTCAAACTTGCCACCGGGGCTGAGAAGCTACGATACCCATTAGCAGCATTAGCAGCACCTGGGAGTTTATCATGTGACGGCGAAAACACGAAAGGTGGAGCAGTATGTCCTGTATGTCCCTTACAGGCTAACGTATTTCAAGATGGAGCATGAATATGGAGCGTCTACCCCAGGCCATGCAAATGCAAATGTAAAATGTCAAGCCAAAAGGAATACTTGGAATTGATGGTGGAGGTAAATTATGAAAAAGGACAAAGTTTGTGAACGGGCAACACAGATTTTGATAATGAACAACTAAACATGCTACACACTGGAGCTTTAAGTAAATGGCGCGCCCAGGCTCCCATCCTCCACATTTCTCTCTCAGTGAGTGACACATTACTGCTGATGAACAGATTTATACACAATATCTCATTCTGAGGCAGAGATAGAGAGATCAGGACGGGTACTCAGAAGAAAAAGAAGATATATTGTGAGTCTCGAGATTCTGCAGCAGCAGGGGTGGAAAGTACATTTCATTTTCATTTATTTTATTAATAAGGACAACGCACATTAATCAACCTTCCTGTAAATGTGCCAGTGTTAGCTAAGCCGTCAAATTTTTAACTGTATTCATTCTCTCGTTTTAACTCTCCTTTTTATCTTGAATTTACTTTTAATGTTTATGTTTACAATGTGTTTCTATGCCTCTGTCGAGCACTTTGAGTTGCCATGTGTACGAATTGTTCTGGACAAATACATTTGCCTCGCCTGTCCTTATGCAATAACAACAACAATATATATACAAGTTGATCGGAAGCAATTAGTCGATCAATCAGTTTGTCCATGGACAGAATGGACAGCTTCTCAAATGTAAAGATTATTGTTCTTCTAATCTTTTATGTAATTTTGGGGAACAATGGTTCTGAAGAAAGCTACAAGCAGCAATACTTGAGGCCAAGCAATCAGAAAGCAGAAGCAAATATGAAACTGTACCACTGGCTGTAAATGTACTGGACTGATAATAAAAACACGCATAAAGGGGAATTCTGCCAGCCAGACAAACCAGAAAGACCTGATTACACCAGATCCTGCTGTGCACTGAAGAGGAAAATCACTTTAACGGGTAGTTACCCAGTCAAACATCAGCAGCAATCTTTAAACACTAAGTTTGAGACCGCAGATGTAGTCTGGTAACGCATGAATTAACTGCTCCTCACGCTTTAATACAATGTAAAGGTAAGAGATATCCTCAGGTGAAATTGAACAAAGGCATATAAATTAACATTAATGTATTAATTTTTTCTTTATCGTAAATCTCAAAGCGCCCCCCCAGACCCCCCGCGCCTCCAGCTGTGAGATTTATAACATTACATGTTACATCAGACGGAGAGGAATTATTGCAGGTCAAATGTTATCAAGAGGGGCAATTTTGATATTGAATTCAGGCTGCTTCTTTTCATGAGGTAATGGCTTGGAAATGAAATGATCTCTTAATTCGACTGAAAGCGGCGTTTTCGCTCTTGGTAGGTGAGTGAATAACTGGCGACTATTAATTACCTGACAGGTTTGATGTGGAAGGCGTAAGCTCTGCAGGTATTAATAAGTCTTTAATTATAAACTCTGGTCATAAATATCAATAAAAGCTTTTGTGTATTTCTTTTATTTAAGTGAAAGATCTGAATACTTCTTCCACCACTGTATGTGATAAGTCCTTTAAAACTCAGGAGACTTTTTATGCATTAATGTGTTTGTTTTGTCATCTTTTACACTGTCCTTAAAGCTGCAGTGCAGCTGCAGATTTTAATAAATAGTAGACCTCCACCAACACCAAAAATATTTGTTAAAAATACTGTTTGTAGTTTCGGTTATAATAACTACATTAGTTATGTCACTTAGGTTTGTGGCGTTAGTTACAAAAGCAAACAAAACTTAAAAAAAAGTCAACTTAACGTGGACTTTTGGTTTCACACGGGACATGTTTGTTTGACCCATTCTCCTATCAGACTATAGCTGCAAAGATTAATCGACTATTTAAAAAAAGTGACATTTTTTTTGTCTTACCTCTGAAACATCTCTGAAATGTAAGATCTCAGGGGGAAAAGTATAATGGAACTGGGCTGAGATTTTAGTTATAACAACTTTGTCATAGTTCTGAGAAAAATATTTCATTTTTCACAACCTGTAGCTGCTTTCTGGAATAAAGTGAAGTAAAAAAAAAAAAAGGGGGACTGTGAACTTATTAACATGAGCTAGTTAAAGCTAGAGTGCTTGGTTTGTGTTGCATGAGGAATTCTAAGTAATGACCAGAAAATTGTTGGCGCATCCACATGATACAAGCCTTCCGAGATCACGTACCACCCCCTCACCACCACCCCTCCTCCACGTAGTTGCTTGTAACCAAGGAGGACACGGAGGATTAAAAAAACATGATGGACTCTTTAGAAGAGGTCATTATCTTCACTCGATCTTTCTGAGCGCGAAAGTCGCCGGATGACACAATATTTTGAACATATAGTCACACTGAGAAATCCAGAGAGAGTTGTGTGGCGCTGAGAGTCTTAATTAGCTTTGTAGCAAGTCATTTGGCGACGGCTTATATGTTATGGACTTCCATTAATATAAAAAAGATACGCACTAAAGCTTTAATTTTAATCTGTTTGAACTGAACTCTGAGCTAGCTCTTGTTACGTGTGAACTTGCACAACACTAGAACAGAATTAAATCAAAGTCAGGACTTTCTTATTGCCTAAAAATTTAGAAAAAGTCATCCATGCTCTAATATCCTTAAGACCTTATGATTGCAACTCTGTATATTTTATAACTGATACAGAATGCTGTGGTCGCATAATGGTAGTGGTTGGAAACCTGGCTAGTGTTTAGCTGTCTGGTCCTAACTGTACCGTTTTGGTTCACTCTCACTGCTGTCATAACGTCATTTTAGGCCGCTGCAGACATCTGTTCTCAGAGAAAAAGCTCTAAAAAGCCACTTTAGTAAAGTTAGAGACTGCAGCACTACAGACACTGTAGCAGTGAATTGTCTTTTTCTTTCTGCTCATTGGTATGCAGTGTTCATGTTTGCATTGGTGTGTCTATTATTCATGTGAACTATATATATCACCGTGTGTGTTATGTGTGTGTGTGTGTGTGTGTAGTCTATACGTAGCCCGGTAAAATGACTGTAATTACTTCTCAAGCTGCGAGCAACTCAAGCATGCTTTATTCTCCATCTGGACCCAGACTGCACACAACAGTGATGATTTTCTCTTGTCTACCACCCTTTGTTTGTTTTTAAATTGTGAGGAGGCGCCTCTCCCAACGGGGTTGCGGGAGAGTTGAAGAGGGGCACGGAGAGAGAGAGAGAGAGGTGAAAGGGACAGGTGCGTGCAGGTGCTCTAAAAATAACAGGAAGTTAGTTATTGTAGCTCGGTCTGCTGATTTGGCACACTCACCATCACGGTCAGCAGTTGTTGCAGCAGCAGCAGTGGCGGCTGTGATGCACAGCTCATGGAGGCTCTAAAGGTAGGCTACTTTTAAACTGTTAGCGCACAATTGCCTAAATTTGCGTCAACATTTGTACTCCATGTCTGAGTCATAACTCACGCTCATCCTCTTGATCAAGGGAAGTCAACTTCCAGGATAAAGCCTAATATCGGCAAGTTACACGCTGAAAATGGCAAGTGCAACAAGGCAGGCCTGCTTGGTTGTTTCTGGGAATGATGTAAAGATTTATACAAAGAATATGTTTACGGCATTTACTATCTAACTACCCTACTATTTACCTCTGATGAAGTCAGACGAAATTGTCTTGTCACGGTTTAAATATTTGTAAAACCCACAGACAGATGTAAAGGGTGACCAATTATTTTAAAAATTAAAATGACAAAAACAAAAACAGCGACAATTTGCAAAACCTGCACAGGATTTCTGGGAAATATCTCCTCCTCCTCCTTGGACTCTTCCAGTGAGTGCACACTCCCCCCCTTCCTCCAGTTTCCCCCCCCCCATCCCAGTTCATCCCAGAATTGGGGTTGTGGCCCTCCGTGTCTTTTAGAGGAGCTAGTGATCTGTAAACTGACAAATGAACCCTGACGCTGTCAGCCTCAGAGGGGGACGGTGTCTTTGTGGAGTCCAGCTCTGCATCGTTCAGAGCTGCTGCCTTTGTTTACGTAGCTGGTGAGGTTCATTGTTTAGGTGGCTTGTGATGATAAATGTGTGTTGCGTGTGTGTAAAAAAGTAGCCCTATAGTTATATATTACGTATATTGCTCTGTGCTGGCATTGTGCTCCTAAAAATTACTTATACTGAGGGGCCAGTATTTAGGGCCATCATTAGGTGGCGCTAGATGAAAGGTTAAGGGATCATCAAAGTTTATCCTCTGGGGAACATGACTGTCTGTGTAAGATTTTGTGCCAATCCATCCTATTGTTGAGATATTTCAGTCTGGACCAAAGTGGTGGGCAGACAGATAAACCAACCGACAGCTATGCCTCTAGCATGGATACAAAATGATTAAAAAGTGTTTATATTCCTCAAACTAAGGCGGCAAAAACACTTCAAACAGTATCCAGTCATAGTCGAGATCAACAGAAGAACATTTCCACGATTCCACTTCGCCCCTCACCTTCTGCTCTGTGTGTTGCCTTTCTCAAAATCTCTTCGCTACAGGAAACAAAGCTAGCAAGCTGAAAATGGAACTTGAGTATTGAGATGCACCCACAGCAAACATTTGTCACCCTTCAACACCGGATGTTCTGGCAAATGCGTGTTGCCGTTGTCTAACTCCGTTCTCTTCCCCTCTAATTTTAGTCAAAAGTGTTACTTCACGACTAGTCTGGATCAACGAAAGAACATTTCCAGGATAAATCCACCACCGGATGTCAGGCTTTGTCCCTCTCCTTCCACTCTCGGTGTGTTGGCGTTGTCTAACTCCGTTTGCTTCGGGAAACGACAATAACCAACATTGAGCTAGAAAGCTACACACTTTAAGTTTTGAAGAAAATTTGGATCGTGCAACAAGGCAGGCCTGCTTGGTTCTTTCATTGAATGTTTGTAAAGATGTAGAAAGAATATGTTTACGGCATTTCCTCTCTAACTGGGACGTTTTGGGACCGATTGGTGGGATTGCTGTGGTTATTAAGTATTAGTATTATTAAGTACACATGGAAAATGAGGTTTAACCATATATCTAGCTAATTTAAATAGCTCACGTTACTGTATTCTGTCAACAGTAAACTTCATTTAATATTGTATATGTATTGCGTTTTTTTGTGCAAATGTTCTACCAAAACAATTTCCTATACCGAGACTATTTCATAGAGATGATTGTGATTGGTTTAAAGAAATGTTTTTTTTCTTCTATCACAGAATGTATCTGTGGTGTAGCCAGACCTTACTCCACAGCGCTGTGGAGATAGGTCTGGCAATGTGAGACTATAGTGACGACAAACAGAAAAAAACCTGCACTTTTCTCCAGATCTACAGAACTGTCTTTGTAGCAGTTACATCCAGCAGAACATTCAATTTGTGTGCATCTGTGCATGCATATGATAATGGATTTTATATATTTGGGGGTGTTTGTGCTCACTCTGCAAAATGTGTGTGTGTGTCTCTAAATGAACAATGGCGACCGTGTGGTGGTGCAGTGGTGGTAATTGATGAATGGGATGTTTAAAGAGCAGAATATGAATGAAGAAGAGAGAACCCTGAGGGAATACTCCACACCATTGTAATCAGAGCCTTGATAGTGTCCCCGCCTTTGACTAATGGTCTCAAAAAGAAACCTCTTACAGCCTGCCTCTTCAATTCCCTTTCCTCAGTGTGACGCAGACCTCCAGAGAGAAGCCAGCAGGCTGGGAGGGTGACTTATGTCGGATCTTTTACATCAACGAAACCTTTGCTGTCACTCAAATACAGGTGAGATACCTGAGAGCAGGGGTGGGAGAGAGTATTCAGATCGTTTACTTAAGTAAAAGTACTAATGCAACAAAATAAAATGTAAATTTAAAGGCCTCTTTGAGGCTCAAACAATTATTTGAATAAAAATGACTGAGTTATTTAAACCACGTATCTCCAGATGTGTTGATGTTGAATGTTTGTAATGAACTGCAAGATAAAATGTTCCTTTATGTGTTGAGAAAATTCTCTTCCCTCTTAAGCTACTTTGTAAATAAAGTCTGTAAAATGCATCGTCACAAAGCTGAAAGCAGGGCTGTTTTTCTGACACCATGAAAAGTTTTCAAACCTTTTCAGAGATAAGTGGTTCTCACAGGACTTTACTTAAGCAAATGTTACTTTTCGTCACTGTGTTTGTGAACCTGTGTTTCAGTCCCTTTACATCAGCTTTATCTTTAGTTACTGTATGTCTCATTTGGAGGTGTGTGTACCTGTTGAGTGGCTGATGATTTATGTAGTTTATATAAAGCCATTCTTCACGGGCAGGTGAAGGAGGAGGTGGAGGAGAACAAGGTCCTGATGAGGGATGGAGAGCTAATGAAAAGAAAACACAAACACACAGAGACACACACACATACACACACACACACACACATTACAGTAATTAATTAAACTGTACAAAATGAAATGACTCTCATGCATACATTATTAGAACGACTATAATGACTTAACACCGACCTCCAGAGAAGTCACTGTTAAGTTACAGATTTATAATAATGTATGAAAACTGTACTGTACTGACAGACCATCGTGTGTGTGTGTGTGTGTGTGTGTGTGTTCAGCATGAGCTCGGCAACTTAATAAATCAAGTCAATTTTATATGTAAATACTTGGAATTTGAGGCTGCAAGTTTAAAAAAATTCAATACATCGGGCGATATGTGTGTTATTGTGTGCCTTCGGTGTTTAAAGGGTAAGTTCGGATTTACCAAAGTCACACAGTAAAATAAACTAACTAACAGATGGAGGAAGAGGTAGAGCAGCAACTCGGAGAAGAGAGCAGAGATAACGGCTTCAGTTCACCGTGGTAAAGGACTGTCTGACCGCGAGGTAAAGTGGTGAAAATATTCTAAGTATAGCATATACTTAAACAGTTTTTTTATTTCCTGACCTATTCCTTTAACTGCAGTAATCGAGTAAATGTAGCCTACTTTAGTTAATTTCCAACAATGATTATCAGATATTCAAACTGAATGCTGTTGTTTCAAACCACAATATGAACAAAAGTCTGAACACACAGCAGCTCGGGCATCTGTTTCTTTAAAATGTTACAGCGGTGCAGCCTAGAATACACAATCGCACACACACACACACAGACACACACATACACACACATACACATTATTACAAATGTATGGCATTACTCCTGCACGCAGCGTGTTGCTGTGGCCTTTTGCAGGCGTCCTCAGAGACGTGGAATTGACAAACCTACGAACAGTAATTGGGCCATTATGACTCCCTGCGTTGGTATTGATTCCACAGTTTTAGGTGCAGGCGGGTAATGGGTGTCTAGACAGAAGGGTTCATATCGCAGGCAGTTGGGCCGGTGCAGTATTAGATACAGTAATCTTGATGTTGTTCATGACTCAGGTGTGTTGTTTTGTGAATATCAGCCTATTGGAAATGATGTAATTTAGAAGCACATTGGAGCTCTGATTGCACAATATTTCTCTTCCAGCACAGAGAAATGCTTTGGGACAAACTTATACACTGAGAAGAACTCCATATGGAAAAAGGTAGGGAAAAAAAACATGGAGATGGAGTCCTCTTTTCCCCAGTCCAATTATCACCAGAGTTAAAACTAATCCCACAAGAGCTGAATGACAATCTGTTCCCTAACTTTGAAAACCCAATCACCTGGAGAGCAGAAAGCAGGTGAGAGGAATCTCATCAGAGCCTCGCTGCTGATCAAAACCAAATATTACTGAGGCTGGGTTTCCATGGCAATAATGTGCCGCCCCCCCCCCCTCCATGACATTTGGGGGTTCAGCATTGGAGGTATCCCCTCCTTCCCTCCAGGTCTGTCTGCCTTCTTGGTCCAAACGTGAGCAGAATAGATGAGTGAACAGCATCTTGGCCACCTTTTCACCTTGTGTGAATCTACGGAGCTGTGTGCACAGCAACAGGATCCTGCCATGTGTGGTAAACACACTCCCTCGGTCCACAGAGAAATGCTGAGGCCATCGATTGCTTTCCCCACAGGGGCACAATGTGCAACCCGTGAGCTCACAAAATGTCAATGGATATGAATTGTGTAAAGAACTCTTGATCCCCTTAATTCAATATTGTAAAGCTTCACAAAAGGTCATACTTTAAAGGGTTATTAGATGATTAACGGGAAAGCAAAAGGATGAAAAAACTTGCCTCTGCTAAACCAGATTACATATTATACATACATTCAACCGGCGGAGGTCTCTAGTGCGCCTGTTCTGTGGGCCGCACAATGCGGAAGCAGCGCTGATCATGTGAGTAACTTCTGGCTCCATGATGGCTTCATGATCCACTGAGTAACTTCCAAAATAATGAACAGAGCGCTGCCTTGAACACTGTATCCAGTTTTTATAATCAACCAAAAATTGTCACGTACGGTTTGAAAAAAAAAACAACAAGATGGCTAAGACCAAATTGCCAAACTCAAGGCTTCAAAACAGCAGTCCACAAACCAATGGGTGAGGTCACTGCTGCTACGTCGTTTTACTTTAGAGAAAGCAGAAAGGGTGACATGAGGAAGGAACTTGAGTGTTGAGATGCACCCACAGCAAACATTTGTCAGCCTCCCACCCTCCAACACCGGATGTTTCGTTAACGTGTGTGTGCCGTTGTCTAACTCCGTTCTCTTTGGTAAACAACAACAGACTTTGAGATAGAAAGCTACACGCTGAAAAATGGCAAGTTTTTTAGGAAATTTGGATTGTGCAACAATGCAGTCTTGTTTTTTTCGGGGAATGATTTGTAAAGATTTACAAAGAAAAGTTAAAGGGATACTCCACCGTTTGTTGAAATAGGGCTTATCACGGTCTCCATATGTTGTGACTAAAACTGAGCCAACAAAAGACAAAAAAACAACCCACATTACTTGCACTGAGACAAAAAATGCATTGGCCCACCTATCTACAGCCAGAGTAGACCGTGATAAGCCATATTCCTTTAACTTTGTTTAATATTGTATGAGGCGTTTTCTTTTGCGGGGTGCTAATGTTCCACAAAAACAAATTCCTTCCCGAGACTATTTTGCAGAGCCACCGTCTCTGCGTCCAGAACTTTGCGCCACTCAGACGATTGCAAACAACCCACAACCGTTTTTTTTCTCCAATGTGTGGTGTAGCCAGACCTTACTCCGCAGCGCTGTGGAGATCTGGCAATGCGAGACTACTCCCTCTGTGAACCAACCACGCATCCACAAACAACGGCTGAAGTCGGCCTCCTCAACTTAATCACACTCTTTTATTAACACACGTTCACACACGGACAGACACACAACACTCACACGTCCCCTAGCTTACCCATCAGTCCATCCGGTCCCCGAGGTGTCGGCCATCACTGTCTCTCATAGGCGTTTCCCTTAGCAACCACAGCCTCCCCTGTCAGGCTTGAGAGAGTGCTTTTTTCTGTTTGCTTTGGTTTCTGGAGGATTAACAGACACACATTATTGTGCTGGTGTTGTGTCTACAGTTGTGTGCAGGAATAGAGGGGACACACTTGAAGCATGTCCTACGATGAAAATGTAACACAATGAATTACATTTTGTGTGCGATTATGCTTCTATAAAAGGCTCCTTTCATTTAACCAAACTGCTCCTGACATTTGACTCTCACAGGAAGCTAATTTGTCTGGTAGAAAACACAGCCTGAATCCAGACTAACTGTGCATGCATACATATTTCGGGGGATCATTCGCATTATTTTACATACCAATATTTCTTGTACTGCAGCTACTGCAAGGGATCTATTTTGCAAACATGGATAATTCATGATCTGCACAGACACTGCATATGAAAGTCCTTTTGAAGGCGGTTTGGGGCTGGGGAATTTCCCCTGTCTGCCACTTGCCTTCTTTTTGTAAAGGCCGTGCTTCTTCTTGTTTAAGTGCATGTGAATTCACACAGTCTTTCCAGTGTGACGTGATGTGACTCACCTGTGGTGTAGAGGCTAATATCGGCTCCCTGTATTAAACATTCTGCTGTAGTTTCACTCAGACATGAAGTGACATGTAGAGTATTGACAGCTTTACAAGATCTCAAACAGACTCAGAGGGGTGTGTCTGTGTCTGAACATTAAAGCATGTTAACATGTTCTAGTAGAAACACAAAAAACAAGTAGGAACATGACAACGGTGTATAATAGGTCTCCTTTAAGTAAGTAAAGGATCTGAATACTTCTCCCCCGACGTGAGATGTCACGTCAGCAGTTAGTGCGTTGTTGACTCCGAGATGACCCGTACAAGCACATGTCATCCACTGCGTGCACCGCAATGTCTGCTAATTAATAATCACTGTCAAATCTGAAGATCTGTGCTGAAGAACTGAAAGGTCTGAGCAGTGCATTGTTAAGGACAAAGGAGGCAATCGAATTACCGTGCATTTTACTGATTTCATTTCCATGGTGGAGGCCGTGGCGGCGGAACGGCTTCAGTCGGTAATGGTTTCTGGCAACGGCGGGGCCCTTAGTCCTGTTCACTGGAGCTGCAACATCCCCCCAGGGTTTCATTGGCAGTAAGAGCTATCTTCTCTTGAGGTCATTTAATGAAGAAAAAAAAAAAAAGAAGAAGTTATGCTTGTCGTTAACCGCACGCACTGCTCTTTTATGCATAAAAGGATCCAGCCTAAACAATGTCCTTGCGTAACTGCGTAGGTCAATCGAATGTGAAATTAGTTCATTTATAATTCATATAGGAGATCTTTATTTAGGCTACCAATAAGCTGCGCAGCATTATAGTGATTGTCAGGAAACAGGCCAGAGACTTTTAATTGGAGGGGCAGAAACTGAGAGGAAGGAGAGGGCAGGAGGGGGAAGATGCTAAGGAGCGAGAGACTTCTCCAGGGATAGGGGTGCTTTTACTTTGAAGTGTGTGGTGGGGCTGTGTGCAGCACAGTATCACCCCAATCCTTCGTCTATTATACTGCCATGTTTGCTCATTATGTTTTCATGGGCTGATTCTTAGACGCCTGAGTCAAATCTTTGGCCCAGGAGAGACGAACTTCAGGGGGAATAGCAACGAAGCAACGACGCTCGGTTGTTTTCAGGTCATGGATTGATGTGGCTGACATCAAAAATGCTCCTTTAAATCCAGTTGATACCTTGACATGCTGAGAATGTGTTATTCTGACGGTTTGATTGGCATATAGGGAGCTGGCTTAATGGATCTCAATTCAGTCTGTTCTCTTTAAGACTGATAACAACCTCAAACAACTTCTTTGTTTGCCTTTTGTTCAGATTATATTAAACAAACTACAAAGCAAAGATCAGTAAAATCTTTTTAATGATGCTTAGCAGACGTTTGACGATTCCAAACTATTTAAGATTAGGGCCTTGTTTCTTTGGCTTTAAATTCTTGTCTTTGTTCACTTGAAGGATTAGGCTTATGGGTTCATCAGAGTACAGACATTACAGATAGTATAATGAGACACAAAATGTCATAAAATACAAGATCATTATACACAATTATTACCTAACATCAGAAACAAAACCCCCTAAAATCTCCAAAAAATGATAAAATTAAGTTATTATTTAATTTAAGGGGATAATTAATGGATAAATGAATTGATTGTACACCTGTATTAAGGTATTTTGTAAATGGATTACATGCACGGTTTGAAGGGTTTTTGGTAGCTAAAACCCTTTAAAAATGTACTTCTTTACTTCATACCTTAAAGACTTTATTTAAGGGTAAAATTCAGGTATGGTTTTCAACCCTGAAACCGTGCATATAGTCCATTACAAATACCTATAATAATAAATAATGCATTATTTTATAAATATGTTGCAGATGCATTTACCATATTGTTTGTTTAAACCTTTCAGAATAAGTAAAATAATAGTTTAATTTGAATTTAGATTTTAAATTAAGTGCTTTACGAGTTTATTTTGAAGTCAGACACTCTGGCAGCTGCTGAGACCATCTAATGCATTTCTTTCTGACCTGATACTCGCTCTAAACCAAATCTATCTGGACCGTCTCTGTAATGAGATGCATTAGAGTCGTGTGGCACAGAAATCCAATACTCCCAGCCATCCTCCCTCCACCAATCCACCATCAACTGGGCCATAAACTGGGTTAAATTTAGTGGAGTCTTTTGTCTCTGGCTGCTCTGAAATCTTTTTTACTTCTGAGACTTGTCAACACTCTGAAAATTGATGTCTTGTCAGATAATGTTCACGCTATTTTAAACGTGATTCCATCGATTCCTCTCTGTTATCTGCAGCTTGTGTGCCCTTCCTGTTGCGTTGCTTGTCACTTATTTCAATATGGCTGTTTCATGGCGGGATGATAAAGCCATTATCCATACTATTCAAGAACTGTCACACGTCGTCACCGAGCGGGCAACAATTAATTTTCTCCAGCGACAAAGCCTCAGCGGCTCCCTGAACTAAGATTACATTTCTTTGTCAATTTTTATTTGAAAATGAATATTTCACAACCGGTGTGTGTGTGTGTGTGTGTGTGTGTGTGTGTGTGTGTGTGTGTGTGTGTGTGAGATGCATTTGATTTCCTTCAGTGGGGCCTCAGAGCTGTCAGCCGGAGAGTCAGTGGGACGCTCTGGATTGTGACAAACTGCAGCAGATGACAGTTGAAAGATGACGGGCAGTGATTGCGCTGCACTGCCAGCAGACGGGAATTTACCATTTAATATGATTATGCATCACATTTTGCATATATTTACATGTGTGTGTTTGTGTGTGTGTATGTGTGTGTGTGTGTGTGATTAAGCTGCCCTAAAAAACCAAAACACAGTCACTGAATACATTTAGTTAAAGCTATAGTGTGTAGTTTCTGTCGCCTCCATGAGGAATTCTAAGTAATGACAACAACACTGTTAGCGCATCCACATGATGCAAGCCTTTGGTGATCACGCACCACCCCCACCCCTCCTCCACGCAGTTGCTAGTAGCGTGTATCCTGTCAAATCAAGGAGGACACGGAGCATTATAAAAACATGGACTCTTCAGAACAGGTAATTATCTTTTAATTTGGGTGACGTGAAACGCATCACTCGAGCTTCTGCACTCGAATGCCGCTGGACGACATCATTTTGTTAACATATAGCCTGCTGGGAAATACAGACAGTTGTGTGGAGCTGATGGGCTTAATTAGCTTTGTATCAACTCATTTGGCAATGGCTTGAATGTAACGGACGTTTATTAATATCAAAAAGTTACGCACTAAAGCTTTAAAAGTCCCATATTGTAAAAAGTACGATTTCCATGTCTTGTTTGCTTATAAAGCAGGTTGAGGTGCCATATAAATACTGTGAAAGTATCAAAACGGCAAGAGCTACGTCATTTTGATGTCACAATGGCACACGCCAGCTTGGCTGTGCATGGCTACTGTAAAACGGCCATTAGTCTGCTTCACTTCAGCTCTGTGACGCAAGTAAGCGTTTACATATATATATATATATATATATATATATATATATATACACTGTCTATTATATTTAGGTGCTATGGCGATGGTGTTTCAGGGGTAAAATAAACAGCCTAAAATGAATGCATTACAGTCTTTTTATCTGCAATGAAAACTCCTTTTTTCTCAAGTTCACTGCTTCTGTAATATTACTCTTTTTCGTTGTAAGGCAGAGTGGTTTTCTGCCGATTATTTTTTATGTAAATGTGGGTATAATAAAAATAAGATACCATTAGCGATAATGGGATATTCTTTCAGGCGATGTGATTTAACCTGACTATGATTTAAGTACAAAAACAAACGCTTAACAATAGATGAATACCTCCACTTTCTCACATTTCCAGGTCCTTTGAGTCCGCACATTGACAAAGCTGGCGGAGAGAAAACACTTTTTGTTATGAAATATGCATGGTGTATTCAGCACAAAATATGTCACCGCTACAGTATCTGTTTTCCATGATCTGTCTTTTATGAAAAATGCATGTTGTTGTGAAACTTCTAAGCAGCCAAACTTCAGTTCGATTAGGGCGAAATCAAAGCAGTGAGAAATAAATTCATCTTCATTGAGATGCATTTGGTTTCCAAAAAGAACATACACGACACTGAATGAAGTGGAGAGTGGAGGATTTCTCTCCCACATCCTGGAGCTCAGCATGAGGACACACAAAGCAGAGCCACAAGCTACAATAAATCAAAAGTCTGTGGCACTGACCCTGAAAATACACTAATAAATCAATAATTACAACACTTAGCTAAGGGATTAAAAGTTTGTAAAAGAGCTTCCTAAAGTAAAAATACATACTTTAGAGTATGAGTGATAGATATAACTTTGGCCAGAGATGCATCTGAATGCTGCATCTTTCCTTGAGAAGTGTAGATTTATAGCGTTAGAGCTGCTGAAGGCCTCATCCTCCACCTCTCAGACTACTATTAATCACCTACACCTGGAATAGAGATGCCTGAATTGCTATAATTAATAACTACAAACCTCTGGGAATTTTAAGCAGCCAGTCACATTTGTTTCTGGGGAGACTTTTGGACACTGATGGACAACTACGCCTTTACGATCCTGAGCCAGACAGTCGCTCTTAATAAGTGATGCTTTTCCCTTTTCTTAGACACATCTGACAAACCAGGTCAAGATTTAAGACACACTCCTGCTGGATGTATTTACAGCAATAAACCCCATCCATGGCTCTGTGGAGTAAGGTCTGGCTACATCACAGATACATTCTGGGATAGGAGGAAAAACGTGCTCTGGGTTGTTTGCATTTCTTTAAACCAATCACAATCATCTGGGCGGCGCTAAACTCCAGACGCAAAAGAAAAACGCCAAATACAATATTAAATGAAGTTAACTGTTCACATAATACAGTAACATGAGCTATTTAAATTATCTGGATACAAATTAAAAGTAATTTACTCTTACCAGTGTATCTCTGTGTGTACTTCGACCACAGAAATCCCACCAATCGGTCCCAAAATGTCCCAGTTAGAGAGGAAATGCGTTAAACATATTCTTTGTAAATATTTATAATCATTCCCCGAAAGAACCAAGCAGACCTGCCTTGTTGCACGATCCAAATATTCTTTAAAACCTGCCATTTTAAGTGTGTAGCTTGCTAGCTTGATGTTTGTTATTGTCGTTTCCCGTTTTGAACTACAGCCTAATAATGGTCTGTTAATTTATTGTTTTGAGATGATGTATCTGATTAAACTAGAGGAAGGATACATATTTGTTGAGAATACTATCTTATGCTTAATCATGATTATGGGAATTAAGGCTCAATTGGAATTAACTCACAAAATACACATGTCCTATACGGTTAATATTTGTTGCATTTACAAAAAGCATTTTGAAACTGGTTTCAGCTTTGTGTTGTTTTGCTTCTGGCCTGTAAATATATGCGACTGCTGGCTCCCAGTCTTCCTCCTGAGACATTCATTTGGTCTACTGGCAGCTTTTTGCAGCAATCACAGGAATGACCCGACCTAATGTAGCGAGGAGATCAGTAGACCACGGTGAAAATCATCCCGCACGCTCCCTCCCTCACACACAGAGAGGCAGGAACATCTGCGACAAACTAAACAAAGGACAAGAGAGCTGAACTGGATCATCAGCACAACTGAGCCGATAGCTGCGTGTTTGCTCACAGCTGAATTTTTGCTGTACTCCAGTCCTGTTTTTTTTGTCTTTCTCTGTGTGGTATATGGGGCCTGTTCGTACTTTCACCCCTCAGATGTAGCTTTTAATTTGATGGTAGGTGACTGATGCTGTGAAGAGAGCCCAGGGCAATGCTCCTGTAAGCATTAAAACGTGTGTTTCATCATGACAGCACTCTCCCAGATGAATATTTCAGTCGGAAGGTGGGACAATCTGGTGTTAGGAGTGAAAGTGTTGGTTAAAATGTTGTTCAGTACGGTGGCCCTGGAAGCTCCACACGCTGCAACTAAAAACACATGCATGTGGCAACACATGCAGCATTATGACATGCACTGCAGAGTGACTGTCCTCCCCTGAAAAACGCTCCCATAGGTCAGTTGTTCAAGCCATAATCAAACATACTTTGGGATTCATTGTAGGAGTATGTGAGTTAATCTGATAGGGCGGCTGTGTGGGTACCTTAGCCTCAGTCATCTGAAATACTGGATTGTATTTTTTTGAAGTGTAATGGGAGGAAGGGGAAAGCTTTGTAGTAGCTTTTTAAAATCCAGGGATTTTAAAACAAATGAAACAGCTTGACGAGTGCATTAAAACAGAAACTAATTGGTATAAATTACAATAAAAGAGGAAAATGAGACAACAGCATAATGCACTCTATAACCCAGACTATATAACCCAGATAAGTCTGTTGGTTTGATAAACAGGCCTCTGCTGCCATCTTGTGTTCAATGAGAGGAAGTTACAACCATAGGTTACAACCCGTTAGCTAATTTCTTCTCCATTCTGTTTGTATGTAACGGAACAATAACTCTACACAAAATATATAATAATGTTATATACTGTATATACACATTTGTTATAAATTAAACTACCCAACAGTACAGTTTAAACGATTAGCCGATTAACTGATTTTTCAACTGACAGAAAATTATTAATATATGAAATAAATGTAATAAGGAAAAACATTTCATTATTTCCTTCAGCTTTTCAAATGTGAAGACGCGCTTTTCTTCTTTTAATAATGTTAATGTTTCAGTAATAATGTTGAGGTTTGGACTGTTGTTGGACAAAACAAACTGTGGAACTGTGTATTTGTTTCCCTTTGGGCTCTGGGTAAATCATTGAAATTTGTTTTTAAATGTATTGTTAAATATTCTAATTCGTTTTTTTTACATTCTAAATTAATATTTGTAATAAATATAATTTATTTTTAATCATTTTAATTTATTTCTAATTACTTTGATTGATTTTGTAATGTGTCAGTAGGCTAATAATGTTGAGATTTAGACTGTTGGTGGGACAAAACAAACATTGTGAAGGTGTCACTTAAGTGTGTGAATGTTCGTATTATCTGTATTTTCTTTTAAAAACTTTGTAAAGTGTCTTTGAGTATTAAAAAAGGGCTATATAAATAAAATGTATTATTATTACTATTATTATTATTATTATTTGGGCTCTGGATAATTAGGGCGCCATTCCATTTTACATTAGTTCATGAGTAATAACAATCTAATGAAGATAGAATATATAATAACAGTCCCAGGGGACATTTTTATAGCCTACTTTTAAAACTTTAACTACAATTTCCTGATTATACTTACAGACTTATACTTGAGGACTTGTATTTAACAGAGTATTTTAAGATCTGAGTATTTTGCCACCGCTGCTAGTAACGTTACAGAAGATGCTTCTTACTGCTTCACCACTCGCGCATGCGCATTGCGCCGCGGCTCCCTCGGCTGCTCTCCTCCTGCCTCTCCTATGACTGACCGCTAGTGACCTCAGTTTCTGCAGCAGCAGCACACAACTTGAGGCAGCACACGCACGCACACACACACACACACACAAAAAAACAACCCACGAGGAGAGATGGCCGGTGTATTCGGAAAGATCTTCGTGGGCATTTACGTGGAGATAAAACGGAGCGACGGTAGGTAGCTAGCTCTTCACACACAGACACAGACACCGCTCTCCATCCGGCGGGTCCGGGTGCGACGAGCTAACGTTACCGCTGTTAAAAACGGGTTAAAACGGCTTCTGCTAAGCTAGCAAGCTGCTACATCTTTTCACCGTTTTAAAAAAAAAAAGTCGAGTAAAGTGTTTGCGCGAACATCAATGTTTTATGTCATGCTACTGTCGACTGTCAGTTAAGTAGACACCGGCTGGTCGGCCGGCCAGGGGAGCGGGCTGCACGGGTCCGTACACCTGTGTGGCTGTCCGGCCAAAAAAATGACACCTGCCCCCCTTCCCTGCCTTGCCCTGGTTCCTGTCCCCTCTCCTCTGCATCATGGCTGTTATCCCTCCAGTATGCATGTTGTTAACCGCACCAACCTGCACTGCATCATCCAGCAGTGGCCTCTGAATCCTGGGCTGAAGGATAGCTGCATGCAGGGGGCCTCTCCCCTCCTCTGGCTGGCACTAAAATAGCCTGCTTTAAAAACAGCTTTGTGCTCATTTTTTTTTTACCATATCAAAGTGTGGATAAGACTGCCAAGAATCTAATCGAAGAGCGAGTAAATGCAGCTCTTGAAGTTGTGAATGACAGTGGGAAAGTCTTCCTCATCATCCATCATGAGCCACACCCATTAGCATCTCAGTATCCTTATTTTAGTGTCAAAATGTGACTCCAAAAGATTATATTATTTTCTTCCTGTATTAAATTATCTGAAAATGATCATCTCAGCTAGAGACGTGTTCAGCTCATGGTTCATTTGATTTGTTAATGTCTGCCTCCTGTATATGAAAGGCTAAAGCAGCAAATATCTACTCTACAGTCCCATGATGCAGCACTGAGCAGGCCTAGCGTCTCTTTACGTCCTCTTTTTTTGCAGGACGAATACACCAGGCGATGGTCACATCACTGCATGAGGACAATGACAGTGTGACAGTGGAGTGGATCGAGAATGGAGACACCAAAGGGAAAGAGGTAGAGCTTGCTACTAACTTCCTGTATTATGTACCTCTCTTACGAATTTCTTTCTGTCAGTTTGTTGGTTCTGGAAAATAATGTGTGACTAATACCTACCAAACACTAGAAGACACTGAAAAAGACTAAGGTCTGACACAATCTCACATCTAAAGACAAACTGTAATAATGTCACAGAGTTTTTAGTCACAGACTAAAAGATTATACTAACTTAAAACTTAAGATAATATCAAACACGTTTGATTTTGTCAGAACATCAAGACAGGAAAGAGATTGACTTAAGACAGCTCAGAATTTGATGACCACCTTACCCCAAACGAGCAACTCATGATTTCATTCTGCTCGAAAAATCGTTTTGTGTAAGGTCAGCTTAACTTGTTGTGCATTCAAACACGATAATACCGCAGATATGATTTTGATAAGACTATACACTGCCGTTCAAAAGTCTGTAATCTCCTGCCACAAAAGCTTTATTGTGTCCAGTCAAATGTCTGAGAGTACTCCTCTACAGTACATGTCTGAATGCATTTTGATGCTTTTAGGTTGTGGGAAGTCCTCTTTACAAATAGATGTGATTTAGTTTTGTACATGGAGAATAAAACACTGTACAATTGTTCAGCCAGACTGACAACTGAAAGGGCAGAAAGAGACTCTGAGCAACCGTTGAATAAGAGGAGAAGAAATCAGGACTCATTGGTAAAATGAAAAAGTATCTACTGATACCAGCCCTAAACGCAACAACGCGGGTACGCTCTCCTCTAAAGTCATTTTTAAACTTTTTAGTAAGGCTTTGCAATTAGTTGAATTTTGATCGCAATTTTGATTTCGGCTCAAAACGATAATTTTACATTTTGCTCTTATTTTCTCTTGTGTACAGAAGGGGAATTCCAAATGTTCAAACAGGAAAAGTAGTTAGGGAAATTTCACAGTTCAATAGGGCTGTGCTCGATTGAAGAAATTCTTATCTTCAATTGTATCGACTAATTGATTAGTTGATTTAATCGACAGATCTGTAAATCTGAGTTTCTCCGCAAAGAGTCATGCAAAAGCACCACTTTAATTCTTGTGTTTACCAGAGATGTGCTCGTACGTTTCCTGGAAATAAGTCATTCAGCATGAAAAAAGCATAAAACATGATTAATCAACTAAAGAAATCTAAGTTGACTAAGACCAAAACGACCGATTAGTTGACTTATTGACTAAGAGGGAGCAGCCCTACAGTTCAAGGTGTTTTCACTGTTGTTTTAACTGTTTCACTATTGTATAAGTTCAGTATATGCAACAGTTTGCCAAAAGTCAATGATTAATCATGTTAAATAATCGTGATTTCCATATTGACCAAAATAATTGTGATTATGAGTATTCCATGATTGAGCAGCACTACTTTCTAGTTGTAATCTCTGTTCGGTCCTCTCTGCACTTGTGTTGTTACAGACCTGTCTGAACTAACCACCATGGACTCGCCTCTTCTGACGAGCTGTGACATTTAGTCCACGAAGGTCTAGGGTTTATGGGAAATGATGTTCGTTAAAGGCAGCTAAAAAACATTTCTCATCGTTTCTAAAAAAAAAAAAAACTACCATCCTTATCTCTAAACATATGAAGCGAGCTACACAAAATACTGTAGCTAAGGCTCTGTTCCAGGGCTGGATGTTTAGTTATTATAATTGTTACAAATGTCAGTGGGATTTTGAATGAGGTTTTTCTGACCACTGGAACAGAACCAGGAAGGTTATTGAATGATAGCACAACAGGAAGGAGGGCTGTGGTCTGAACTTAGTCACTATTTCTATTGTGCTTGGATATTTCTAGATGTTTTTAAATGCTATTTATGTTTTTTATAATTGTTATTATTGACTGGTGCTGAGAGAGTGCCAAGGCACACTGTATTTCATTGCTGTGGTACTTCGTACTAATATGCATATGACAATAAACTTGAACTGAAGTTCTGGTTTCACTTTGGCTCTCTTGTGAGAGAGATCTTGATCTGAATAAGATTACGTTATAATAATAATATCAATCTTTGTCTTGTTTCTGCCTCAGATTGATCTGGAGAGCGTCTTTGCTCTGAATCCAGATGTTGTTCCTGACGAGGAGATACCACAGAGTCCTGAGGCTCCTCTTCCTCCCTCCAATGCTGCCAAAACCAGCAAACTCCCCAAGGTCTGCTCCTCATTATCAATCCTTTTCTAGTAGAATACGTTACAATGGCATGTTCATAGATTAGTATTCATGACTGGAAGAAAACAAACTGTTTTTGTTCAGTTTAAGGACTTTTTTCGAGTCACTTTCTTTCAGGGTTTTCTCTATAGGGTTCAGGTTTGGTTTAGACTTTGCTAAAGACATTTTTAGGGACCATTTGTGCTAACTGCCGTAATGATTTCAGCATGTAATTCTCTATGAATGGGACAGATACCCACTGTTGTAGGTCTTAAATCTTGCAGTGTTATTGAACAGTGTCTCTGAACTCAGTCTACTTTCAACTCTGTAATGGTTAATGGTGCTGTATCTTTGTTTTTATATTTTCAGACCAAACGGACTACAGCAATACCTAAAGCTGAGAATCCTCCACGGGAGAATAGAGGTATGTTGGATTTAAATCAGAGGTTTTCAAACCGACTTTCTCCCTCGCTTAGTGTTCTTTAAAACCCTTAGTGCCTGATTGCCACAATTTGTGTTACAAGTCATTCACCTTCATAACTCAGTCAAATCTGGACACACAGACATGATACTCATATTTTTAGATTCAGTGTGATTTACATTTTGTGAGGACATCATTATATTATCCGCTGCTCATCACACATATTATGTCAATGGATCCACCTGTCCACCAGACATCAAAGCACAGATCGTTGCAGACAGTTTTTTTTTTATGAATTGTAAAGGATTGGCAAAAATAAGCCTTGGGCTTCAGCTTATAGATTCAATCACAGTGTTTGTTTACAATAACTTCCAGATAGAAAACTGCTTTGTCCTGTACAGTCACTTTAACGGCGCTGATTAAACAGAGTCGAGGAACTACTGGATACACTCTCATCTCCTTCCTCTAAAATGGATATTTGATGCTTTCACATATCAACGCTCTGACTAACGTTAGCTTGTGCCACAGACAATGACAGCACCCAAACTAGCAGTCAGTCCGACCGGCGGTGAGATGTTGCTGTTCCTAACGCCAGATTTGGTTTAACCAGAGACGCTAGCAAAGCAGTACAGTTCAGAAAATAAACACAGCGGACACATCAGACAGCTCGGACTACATATGTATCTTTATACGTTACAGTTATGGCTGTAAATGACAACCGACATAAATAAACAAGTTTGCAGATTTCACATCGCTCTACAATTCAAGTCAACGGCTATTTGTCTCCCCGGATGTGATTTTTGTGTTAGCACGATGTCACGCTGGTTCGGCCTATTCCATTTTCAGTTATTCATTGTGTGAGTTATATTGTGTGAAGTGGATTGGTGTAAACATGTATGATTATGTTTTTGTTAGTTCCATATTCTTCCAAATTGTAGTGCTATCTTCATCATAATGTAAAAACGAAATAAACCATTTATTCATTCAAATGATTAAAATAGTCATTTATTTTTGGACGACTGACTAATGGATTAACTGACCAATCGTTTCTGCTCTAAAGAAAACCAAAACTATCTGCATGAAAAGATACCAGTAGATTTGAGTGGAAAATATTATAGATTATGTAGTTTGTTTGTTTAATAATTCTGCACAAATGCATGACTATTATCTCGGATCTTCTGTCTACTTCTCAGCTGCAGCGGTGGGAACCACGCGGGCCCGTCCCAGCCAGCAGAGCCAGGCTGCAGAGCCGCCCCCCCCAGCCATCGCTCCCCAGTCTGCACTCAACCAGTCGCTGCTACAGCTGCAGAACGGTAACACACAGCCTCTCCATCTGGATCAGACATGGCCCTGGTTCAATCAAGTCCACATCAGGGTTACTATAGTAAACTAAAGCCACAACTAAAACCACAATACGCAGTTACAAATATTTTAGTAAACTGAAATCAAATAAAAACTTTGGCAGCTCAATTATGGAAAAAAAATCATAATCACCAATTTTTTGGTCGATATTGAAATCCTGATTATTTAACACAATTACTCATTGACTTTTGGAAAGGTGTTGCATTTATTGAACTTAAAAAAAACAGTGAAAACTGTGAAATTTCCCTTAATACTTCAGAAGAACGTTTTGAATTCCCTTTTCAGAACACCAGACAAAATAGGAGTTAAAGGTATTGTGGAGGATTTTCCTGAATTTTAGAAAAGAACCGCCCTCTGTACTTTTTGAAAAAATGCACATGCGCAACCCTCTGCCTGCTCCCGAGAGGGAACGCCTATTAAACGTGTGCACGAGAGAGCACTGTTTACAAGTTGCTGTCGGCATGGCTCATACAAGCCTACTTTCCAAAAGAAGATTTGCACTTTTTCACAAATTGAGATGTTTACCGTGTGTGCGCGGTGCGTGACTTGTGCCAGGGCTGGAAACACGATGAGAACGTCGAGCTTCCATGAACGGCTGAAACCGTAGCTCACCACACATATACATCTGAAAGTGCTCATGCGCAGAAAGCGAAAACTACCTAGGGACGTGCACGTACGACGGCCTTACGTATACATATCACCAGACTGATTGACAACTAGGAGGACCAATTATTTTGATGATCCACCCGGAAAAAGAAAATCCTACACAATACCTTTAACTTGCAAAATGTAACGTGCAAAAAAATCTGTTTATCTAAATTACATTGTTTTTGTGATGTTTGGAGCTAAATCACGGTCAAAATGTCTGCCCTAGTGTGTTGTTATGTTCTGGTGGAGGGTTATGTTGCAGAGGCCACAACCAGTGATGTCATGCTCCCACACAGCTGCGAGCGCGAGGGCGTCAAAGGCTCTTTCACAGTTGCTCACTGGCTCGGCTTCTGGGCTCATACTACAGCACTTGTTTAAGTTTCCAGCTGTGGATGTTGCAATTAGCATAAATGTACACTGCTGTTGAAATATAAAATAAGTCTTCAGATTCAACACTCTAACACTAAGCATGACATCTGAAATCCAGCAGAATCACTTCTAACAATAAGTCTGGAGATTACTATATTTGTAACTGTTTAAAACCAACAATGAATGTGAATCTACAAACAAGCATTATGCATGTATGCAAAGCCTGATATATTTTATTCTTCACTGCGATAAAGCTCCATCGTTGTCCAAAAACTATTAACAACCAGTGGCGTAAGAAGTATTTAGAAGCTCTTTATTTGTTTAAGTAACAAAATGAGAGTGTAAAAGTCCTGCTTTTATTTTATCTAAGTAGAAGTGTGATTATTATCAGAATTATGTACTTAAAGTATCAAATGCAAAAGTACTATATTATATTATTATATATTATTGGTTTGCTGCATTTTCATGTAGTATTTGGAAACAAATTACTTTTTGTTGTGATTGTTTTCTGCCGTTTCTTCCAGCACGGAGGAAATCTAACTGTGTGAAGGAAGTTGAGAAACTGCAGGAGAAACGGGAGAAGAGACGACTTCAGCAGCAAGAGCTCAGAGAGAAGAGGGCACAAGTGAGGAGCAAACCCACACACGCATACAACGTTTCATTTGTTAGTTCACTTGTTACTTTTGCTTTTTGTTCCATTTCAGGAGGTGGATGTCAATTTACCAAACTACGAAATCATGTGTATGATCAGAGACTTCCGAGCCAGTCTGGACTACAGGCCTCTAACCAGCAACGACCTGGTAAGTCTGGTTTAGGGCCGGCTTCCCAGATTCAATTAATAGAAACAAGTGAGGGTGTCCAGATAGTTGAGTAGTGATTAAAGTAGGGCTGCACGATTTATCGTTTTTTTTAATCGTCATCGCCATATCAACTGGGGCGATAACCATATCGCGAAAGGCTGCGACATATCGCGACAGACACTGGTTGAGAGAAAATGTCAGTAGAAAACTGCACTTTAAAATGTAAATGTCATTCTTTTTTAAGATGGTGATGGCTTGATTATTTGATTTGATTTATTGTTTATCTTGAAATAAATACAAAAGTTTTAGTTACTAAAGTAAGTCATTAGTTTGAGAAGGAGTAGGCGGAAGCATTCAGCTTATTAGGTCCTGCCCCTACCTCACGATGTCATGTTATTACAAAACAAATAGATGTGCAAATACAGCTTACAGTCTTTCAGGTCTTACACTAACTTACAACAATATACAACAATACCTTTACATTACAATTCCGTTCCTATGTTTCGGTCTATTTCTTTCTGTATTGGTTAAGTAATGATGTCTTTAATCTATTTTTGAACTGAACGATATTATGGCTCTGTTTGATGTCATTGTTCAGTCTATTCCACAAGGTCATATTGAAGATTCAATTCAGTCTTCAATTTGTTCAATAAAAGAATGTTGGAAATGATTTCCTTTCCTTTGTTTTAAATTCAACAAGCAATTTGTTGTATTTTAGCAGAATACTGAAAGCAGCAGAAAGGCAGAACTGAGAACACTTTGAGTACACGGTTTATTTATCGCAAGTAATATCGTTATCACAATATTCAACAAAGTTATCGCATATTCTCCTCATATCATGTAGCCCTAGATTTAAGGACATTCAGTTCTGGTTATTTCCTCCATAACCTAATCTTACTTTACTTTTATTTCTTGCACTTTAGCTATGCTAGCTATATACACTTATTGTTTAGTTTTTTTTTTACTCTTATTTTGACTTAATTTTGACTGTGAGCAACTGCAACTCAATGATTTCCCAGAGGGGCTCAATAAAGGATTCTGATAATCACCAGGCATCCAGTTGTTACACATCAGATAAGAAGTGACTTTGACATATTTATATATTAGGTCAGCTGTACATACATCCATGAGATCTTAATTAGAAACAACTACTGGGTATTTAACCAAAAGAACGCAGCTTTATTGCTTGTTGTGGAGCTTGTTATCATCAACTACACTATAACAAGCTTAATCTTTAGATTTAGCACCTTTAACCCCACTAGTCATGACAAGCTCATGCTTTGCAGCCAAACATTATTAAAAAACACATTACTTTGTTTTAAATATTAGTTGAGATCCCAAATCTTCTAAATAAACCACATGGCTGGTTGCATTTTGGGGGAAATGTGTATAAAATGATGCATAAGACATCTAGAATATTTCCATTTGATGAATTGGTGCAGCCCTACAAAATATTGTGGTTGCAATATTTCACTCGGTGTAAGCATCATATAGCTTCAATAAAGAGCTGAAACAAGCGAATACAGAATATATGTAAAACCGTCAGCGTAGAATAAGTTGATTTTTCCAAATTTACAGCTACTTGAGGAGAAATAAATGTGTTAAATGTCTAAACTCTGACAAACGATGTAAAGTCCAATTTATCTGTACCTTTTGATGTTTCAGATCGAGGAGCACAGGATATGTGTGTGTGTACGGGCACGTCCACTCAATAAAAAAGGTAATCAGAGAAGCTTTATACAATCAATGTGTTTGGACAGAAAGTAAAGCAAATTGTATGCCTCTAAAAGTCGCCTTGTCTGAACAGTTTTAATAACTGCCGTCTTTTTGTAGCGTACGTTTATGCATTAACAGAAATTGTAATAAAAAAGTCTTTGTCCACGTCTCTGTAGAGTTGACGATGAAGGATTTGGATGTGATCACCATTCCCAGTAAGGACGTGGTAATGGTCCACGAGCCGAAGCAGAAAGTCGACCTGACCCGCTACCTGGAGAACCAAACGTTCCGATTCGACTACGCCTTCGATGAGAACTCCACCAATGAAATGGTTTACAGGTAATTTGTTTCTCTATAGAACCCCCAAAAGGTTAAATATGGAATAAATTAAAGACATTTTGAAATAATCTTCTCTCTCAGGTTCACTGCCCAGCCGCTGGTTGAAACCATTTTCGAGCGGGGGATGGCGACTTGTTTTGCTTACGGACAAACTGGAAGTGGAAAAACACACGTGAGTGCTTTGATTTTTTAACGAAACTAAATGTTTTTAGTCAGGGTACCCCCAGGATTCTTCAAGTTAAATTTAAGACAGTTAAAGACCTTTTTTACACCACTTAGGATGAAATTTAATACCAACTTTATGGCCATATAAGGGAAAATCACTGTGGATTTTAAGAAGTATTATCGAGTAACATTACCTGAATTTAATAAAACGTTTATGCGAAGTGTTTGTACTCTATTAAGATAAAATTAATAATATATTTGTTGCATTTAAAGCTCTTATGCTATGAAAATAAGTGAATTTACCCACACAAAATACTTATTTATGACCTTACAGCATTTCTTTAATCCTACGAAAGGACAAGAAAATACTCAATACTTTTAAAGCCTAAATTCTTAGAATACTAAATGTAATACTTCTTTAATACGTCTAAGACCCTTTGGGAACCCTGTTAGTGCTCATTTCCTGTTTTAACTCGTATCTTTGTTTTAGACGATGGGTGGGGACTTTTCGGGAAAGAACCAGGACTGCTCTAAAGGGATCTATGCACTGTCTGGTTAGTTTCTCCCATACCTCTACAGGATTCTCAATGCTGCTTACTGCTTCTGACTGAATTTTGAAGTCTCTATTTTTTCCTTTCCTTGTGCAGCCAGAGATGTCTTTCTCATGATTAAGAAACCAAATTACAAGAAGTTGGATCTCCAAATCTTCGCAACATTTTTTGAGATTTACAGCGGGAAGGCAAGTGTCTTTTAACACATTTATTAACAGATTTATTTGAGAAGAAGACTGAGTTTGTGTCGCCTCTGACACTTTGATGCAAACATAACTGACTAAAAAACTCTCTGATGCATTTTCAGTCCTGAACCAATTTGTGTTTGTGTTTAAAAAAAAAAACAGGTGTTTGACCTGCTAAACAACAAAACCAAGTTGCGGGTCCTGGAGGACGGGAAGCAGCAGGTGCAGGTGGTGGGGCTACAGGAGAGGGAGGTGAAGTGCACAGAGGACGTCCTCAAACTCATTGAAGTGGGAAACAGCTGCAGGTAGGAGACCACCGTTTAAATTAAACGGCAGCCAGAGCAGAAGTTAGTTCTGAAAGGTTTGGACCGGTCCTCGAGGATAAGCTCCGTGCCTCTGCGTCTCCTTCAGGACCTCCGGTCAGACCTCGGCCAACGCTCACTCTTCTCGGAGCCACGCCGTCTTCCAGATCATTCTCCGTCGGCGGGGGAAGATGCACGGAAAGTTCTCCCTCATCGACCTGGCGGGGAACGAGAGAGGAGCCGACACGTCCAGCGCGGACCGGCAGACTCGCCTCGAAGGAGCCGAGATCAACAAGAGCCTGCTGGCACTGAAGGTCTCCTCCTCAGTCCTTATCAATCAAACTCTTATCAAAATTGCAGTCGTCTAGGCTAACTGCCACTGATGATGTTCCTGTCTGTCTGTCTGTCTGTCTGTCTGTCTGTCTGTCTGCAGGAGTGCATTCGAGCGCTGGGCAGAAACAAACCTCACACTCCGTTTAGAGCCAGCAAGTTAACCCAAGTGCTGCGCGACTCCTTCATAGGAGAAAACTCCAGAACATGCATGGTAGGACAAAAGCAAAGCTGTGCCTATATTATTGTACCTCCTGTGGACGAATGCATTATTGAAAATATTAGGGCTGTCCTCGACTAAAGAAATTCTTAGTCGACCAACACTTATACGATTTTGTCGACTAATCGATTAGTTGATTTAATTGACAGAGCTGTGCTCTTTGAGAGGTGGTTAAGACTAGAAAAGCACAATATAAATGTAGTTAATTAACCATCTGTAAAACTGAGTTTCTCCACAATTAATCCTGCAAAAGCACCACTTTGAATCTTGTGTTTACCATAAATGTGCTCATAAGTTTCTTGGAAATAAGTAATTAAGCATGAATAAGTATAAAAAATGACTAATCGACTAAAGAAATCTTAGTCGACTAAGACCAAAACGACTGATTAGTCGACTAATCAACTAAGAGGTGGCAGCCCTAGAAAATATAATCATTTTCAGTTAAGAGTTTTGTTCATAAATATCGATCTAACTCTCTTTATGGTGTTTGCCTGCACAGATTGCGACCATCTCTCCTGGAATGGCGTCATGTGAAAACACCTTGAACACGCTGAGATATGCCAACAGGTAAATCAGATTGTTTTTCTTTTTTTAAGCTTTAAATTACATGAACGTGAGAATAGTTGCAAAGCATAATGTGATCCTCTCCTGTCTCCTCTTCTTGGGTTTGTGTGTGTTGTCTCTCTCCTGCCGTGTTTCCAGAGTGAAGGAGTTTGGGATAAGTCCCTCAGACATTCCCTTCTCCCAGAGCGGAGGTGGAGGGAGTCGCTCCGAACTCTCCCCTACTTATGAGTACGATCGATTTACTACCTAATATGTTACCACCACATTGTCATACGACATTACTCATTAAAACCCAAGTCGCTTCAAGCTATAGAAATATATGTCTGTCTCAGCCAGATGTTCTATATTTTTCTTACTGTCTGTGTATTGATTTTCCCCTCCCAGCCCTAGCGGATAGTATAAACAGATTGAGTATTTGCCCGTGGGGTCGCAGCTGTCCGTGTACTTGTTCGCTGCGGAGCATTAACAAGCCTTTACAGTAGGATGATAATGCTGGCCCAACATCACTTCATCCCAAAGTTAATAGAAAGGATTTTTTATTTTTTTTTATTTAGCATTACCAATTTAACTTGTTGATGTTGACCTGCTTTATATATTTTATAGTCTGTAGTGTTTGTTGTTTCACTGAAATGTTTTGAGCATTTTCCCCTGCAACACTTCTGCATATTCTATACAACTACCAACCTTTAAATCGGATATTTCAGGGTGAAGGAGCTGACGGTGGACCCTTCAGCAGCAATGGACATCCATCAGGGAGGACATCACCAGCTGGAGGTGCTGGAGGCTCAGTGGGGGGTCGGCAGTTCTCCACAGAGAGACGATCTGAAGCTGCTCTGTGAACAGAACGTAAGACAAACAGATACTCATTCCCTTGATTTAACAAAGCGACCAAAGGAAAGGTCAAGTCTTAAAGGAACACGCCGACTTATTGGGACTTTGTCTTATTCATCGTAACCCCCAGAGTAAGACAAGTCCATACATACCCTTCTCATCTCCGTGCGTGCTGTAACGCTGTCTGACGGTTCCAGCATTAGCTTAGCCTAGCACAGATCCTGCAGGTAACTGGTTCCAACTAGCCTGCTGCTCCAAATTGTGACAAAAGTGACAAAATAACCCCAACATGTTCCTATTTACATGTTGTGATTTGTAGAGTCACAGCGTGTACAAAAAACAACGTAACATGAGACACAGCCGTCTTCTAACCGTAAACAAACCGGGAACTATATTCTCAGACAGGCTTGCTGTGAGCATATCACTCCGCCCAAGTACTATATTCTTCCACCTGAGAATATAGTTCCCGGTTTGTTTACAGTTAGAAGACGGCTGTCTCTCATGTTACGTTGTTTTTTGTACACTCTGTGACTCTACAAATCACAACGTGTAAATAGGAACATGTTGGTGTTATTTTGTCACTTATTGGGAGCAGTAGGATTACTGGAACCATTCACCTGCAGGTTCTGTGCATGCCTGATGCCGCTGGAGCCGTCAGGCAGCGTTACAACACGCACGGAGATGAGAAGTGTATGTATCGACTTGTCTTACTCTGGGGGTTACGGTGAATAAGCTAAAGTCCCAATAAGTCGGCGTGTTCCTTTAAAACAATACTCACATTCCCATATGTACATTTACAACAGTTTTTGGTTGCCGTAATCATTCTTCCTGTTCATACTGGCCGTTATAGAGAGCCACACAGTTTTTGGGGTTCCAGCAGACTGCAGTCCCATCATGTCACAGTGTCACTGATGTAAAAACAAACATGGCCATTCTGTCTGCAGGAGGAAGAGGTTTCCCCGCAGCTCTTCACTTTCCATGAAGCCGTCTCTCAGCTGGTGGAGATGGAGGAGCAGGTTCTGGAGGACCACAGGGCCGTTTTCCAGGTACAGTAGATCCTTCAGGAATAGAGGAAGCTCAGAAAAGTCAAAGAGCCTTATTTTAACGTGCAAATCCATCGATCAAAATGTGTCTAAACCCTGACAGATACCGTTAGAATCAAAAACCTATAGATCAATACAGACTGTTTTACCATATTTTCCTTCAAGTAATCCATACTTGATGTCCATTTGAGTTCAAATTTAGGGCAGATGTTCATTCCCGTTCTCTTTATCAGCCTGTTTTTTTTTTACATTATAAAGTTTAAACAACACAGAAGTGTATAAACTGCAGCGTGTCCTTACAGGAGTCGATCCGCTGGCTGGAAGACGAGAAGGTGCTTTTGGAAATGACGGAGGAGGTGGACTACGATGTTGAATCATTTGCAACTCAACTAGAACAAATCCTGGATCAGAAGATTGACATTCTCACTGAGCTGAGAGGTAGAGATCATTTGTTCATCTGGTTTGTAGAAATAGTGAGAAATGGCGTCACAATTACTCAAGAGCCCAAAGGGACACCTTCACAATCTTTGTTTTGTCCAACAGTCCTAACATCAACATTATTACTCAAATGTTAAAATTATTTTGGATTGAAAAATCACTAAACAATTATCAATATGTTTTCATTTTATGTCTGTCAATCAATGAATCCCGTGGTTCCCATCTTGTTCTGCAGGACCCACCCTTTTGTAGATAAGAAAATTAAATATTTTCAAGCGATCATAGCCAAACGATCCACTATCATCGATGCATGAAAATTCAGTTCAGTTTATTTGAGAAGGGGACAGTGCAAATGAATAGTCCCCTGGCCACGATGTTAAAAAAGGCTTTAAAATGGCTACATATCTTTAAAATGCACCTTTAGTTTTAAACTTCAACGTTACATTTATTCTTTTTTATTAAAAAGAATAGTTTGTTTTTCCATTTAAATGTCTGGAAGAGCTCGGTAATAAAATTGTCAAATTATATTTTAGGTGCTTTTTAGTGAGTTGATATTAACGTCACTGATTGTGTCAAATGGGCTTATGATTATTGTCTCGTATATATCGCAGTCCCCTGAAATGAATCAAAATCATGGCAGACTTGTGATATCAGCAAACTGTTGTTCAAAGAGTCAATATAATATTGTATCGTGATAAAAGTTGCGATTCACACCCCTACTGAAGAGGTCTTCAGTAGAAAGTGGCATGAGAAGAAAAGACTCAAGTACAAATAGCGCAAATGTGTCCTTTTTAGTGCAGTGCTTGTACAGTAACTGTGCTTAGTTACACTCCACCACTGGTAACCTGTGCTGTGATATTCTCTCCTCTTTCAGATAAAGTCAAGTCTTTCCGTTCTGCACTCCAGGAAGAGGAGCAAGCTAGCCAACAGATAACCCCGAAGAGGCCTCGTGCACTATAGAAACACATCAAATATATGATATTTCACTGTAATATTGACTTGAGAAAGGTGAAGGCCTGCCGCTGAGGAGGTCAAGAGCTGATGTAGCTCAGCTGTGATTTTATGACTTACTGTCTTCTGTCCTCAACCTCTTTGCTGTACAGGCTGCCATCGCTTCCCATCATGCATCCGTCCATCTGTAAAACCAAAGAGCAGACCGTCTTTGCTCTTTTATCCCCCTGTGAAGTGTATTTATAAAGTTTTGTATGTGTGACAAGTCACAAGTGCTTCATTTTAAAACAAAAAAAAGGTGAATAATTATGTTTAAAATACATTTTTATAGAGTCAAATCATAGCTTATCCTCACTTTGGCCAATTTTATAAACAACTTTTGTCATTTTGTGCAATATTTGGAGGATTTTATTCCTGTTCGTCCCTCTTGTCACAGCTCAGGGTTGAGCAGGGCATGTGGAGTTTGTGTGTAAAATGAGCCACTGTGTGTTTGTGTTGATACTGTATGTAATATATGTCTGATTGAGAGAAAGCTTAAAACAAAATTAAACTTGCATTACATTCAATGGCCTGATGGGGGCACTATAATCAAAGACAAAGCACTTCTTGATTTCAGTGTTCCATACAACGATTACTGAAACAGTAATTTTTCATTTGCCAAAATAAAGAAACTCTACTTCTTGTTGCTGTTCTTGTTTATTCTGTAAACACGTTTAAATGTAAAGATGATGATGTATTTGTTACTTCTGACAGACTTTATTCACATTTTACAGACACTAGAGTTCTTACATTTTTCTGTTTCTATTGTTCTTTAATCATTTGTGGGAACTTATCAAGAGCTCAATGATTTGCAGAAAATAATGTGGCAATAATGTGTGTCTTTGACTAAATAGTTTAATAATATTTAGTCTCTCAATTATTTCCGAGTTTAATTACTAACCTGTCTGTGGTTCTCAGCCCAAATTTGTTCGATGTAAATATATCTAAAAAAGGGTCTCAATAGTATCTAAATATATAGTAGGCCTACCTTTTTTTTATCGTACAGCGGACAGAATATTTTACCTTCAGAACTGCGATAAGGGTTATTAAAAAGGCCTTCCGTCTTTAAAACATCGCAGGTTGATTATCTTCAAGGTTCTTTATTCAATAATGTTCCCCATTTGTATTGTGTTTTTAAGCCTTTAGTACCCCCTGACCAGCGATAGATTTACCAAACAGCCATGTCACTGAAAAACATTTAAATGCTGATGAAAAAAGGCAACAAAAACCTTTTGAAAAAAGCGTAAAAAGTTGGTAGAAAGAAGGAAGTAAGGCAAGAAGAGATGGAAAATAGTATCAAAAACTTAGAAAAGAACGATAAAAACTTCGTAAAAAGCAACAGACTTGTAAAACAAAACAAAACAAACAGTAGAAAGAAGGAAGACAAACTTCGAAAAAAACAGTGACAAAAACCTTGAAAGGCGGAATTGTTTTTTTTAAAAAAGCGACAAAAACTTAGAAAAACTCGGAGAAAAAGACAGTAGAAATAAAGAAGGAATGTAAGGCAAGAACAGGTCGAAAATAGTGACAAAACGCAACAAAAAACTTTTTTTTTAAAGTGACAAACTTCAAAAACGTAGAAAAAAGCGCTCACGTATACGCGCCTCAGCTCCGGGTCCAAGCTAAAATGGCGCGCGTTCACTTACCTTCTGATCTTCTGATATGTCACTTACCAGCAGAGTAATGCTGCGTTCCAGACACAGTTTTTAGCTCGTAAGTTACGACTTCAAGTCACGACTTACGAGTTGGTAGCGTTCCAGGCAAAGTCACCACAAACCCTTCTAGCTAGCGGCTACCTAACGTTGACGTTAGCTATCTAGGTTACTTTACGTTGCCTATTTATGTCTATTTATTTCTACTTATCACTGTTAATAAACGGTGTCTGTACAGCATCAACGGGGCTCGCCATTGTTGTTTATGTGTGTGTGACGTCAAATGTGTGTATCTGGACTTCTAACTGACTTTTTATAAACTGTGTCTTAAGTTTTTGCAGCATCGCTACCATATTATACGTGTTTGTTGACATCATGGATGTATTAGCTAAGAGAAGAAGAGGTTGATATGGACTGTTGTTAACACTTATTGTATCAGAAATATCGGTTTCTTACAACTAATTGCCCCAAAACAACATGGATGCATGGACGTTGTATTGAAGCCATACAACATTCTTCACAGGTAAAAATATTATAATTTCTCCCATTGAATTTTGAGTGCTTTATTCAATTTAATAGCATTTCTTTTGTCTTCGTCTCCTGACTACTTCCTGGACGGGACTATACGACTAGAGGGTTAAACTTGACTTCCAACTGTTAACTCATTTAAGTTAATAAACTGTACTAACATTTAAATTTATACATTGGGGTTTAACTTTGGGTTTCATATTTGTAGGGTTGACTGCACACAATTAAAAATATAATCTTTGTCAAGCTGCTACAGCATGTTAGCTTAATTAGCAGTTAGCACTAAATAAGGTACAGCTGTGAATGTCATTAGTTTTGTAGGTGATTGGTCAAGTATTGGATGTATTCATTTTGACTAGATGATGAAGACTACTGTAGAAGAAAAGGGATGGGTAGAAAAGTATATTAGCGGTCGATTTCTTTCCATCAAAACCACAAATGTCGACCCCAAAGCGTCAATATTTCATAACAACCCATCCAATATTTGTTGAGATACTTTGTATGTTGGAAAATGTTGAAGCCGAGCAGCAGACCCACTGTAGCATGGCTAATAAACTCACACGTACACATGCAGATTTACCGTCCAATTGTATTTATTCCACAGAACAGACAATGGTAGAGAGAGAGCCGGGGCATATATGTGCCTGAACACATATATGAACTATAGGAGACATTAGTACCTACTGTATCCTCTGTCTGAAAACAACTAACTGGCGTTGTTAATCAACTACACACAGTGCTTTTATCAGTTCATGTTATGAATTAAAAGGATAACACTTTCCAATCATGTAAGAAGAGGTAATGGCCTTTTGTATACAGGTGCTAACAGCATACAGAGAAATAATACTTTATTTTAAAGCCCCTTGTTTAGCATTTACAAGCACAATATTAGGCTAACACTGAATAAAAGGGTTGTAACACTATGTTTGTAGTCAGTTATTGGAAAAAAAAGTTAAGTTAAAATGGACAAAATGATGTCATTTCACTTATTTAATTAGGCTAACATCACAATAAATCAACATTTCGGCACAAAGCCTTCTTCAGAGCGTTTTAGAGAAGGCTCTGCTGTAGGAAGAGATGAAATTGTTCCAAATAAATACAGTGTATTAATTATATAATTGCTTATACAACTACATAGTGTTATGTGTTACAGTATGTGTGTATGTGTTTGTACTGCTTATAAATGCTAAATAAGAGGGTTAAAATAAAGTGAAATACTTTAAAATCAGAGCATATCAAACTTGAACGTAATCTCTAAAACTGAGCTGAAGATAAACCTCTGTAGGTCTCTAAGCTTCTTATCCAAATGTGGCAAACAAATTGTAATATTCTCACATATAATCAGCAGAATGTTTTGATATATATTTCATTAAACAGTGAGGACATAGTGGACAACTGGTGTATTATTGTTAAGCATGAAGGTTAAGTACTTCCAATCCGACTGGATGACATGCAACAGCTTGGTAAATAGAGCTGCTTCGTTTATGGGGTTTCACTTTTATCATGCACCCATCACTGCTCACTGAAAAACCAGTCTCCAGTTATATTTCAAAGGTTTTGTAAAATACTACAGTTTGAAAAATAGGTACGGTAAGTCCTATAAAATGCTCAGCAGTTGACTGTTGTAAAGAGCGACAGCAGAGGTCAACAGTAGATCAGATACAAATAGTTTTCACGAGGTGTGAAACACAACTGCAGGTGGTGTGTGTGTGTGTGTGTGTGTGTGATTTCAGACTGTGGATTGCCTGTAGCTTGAATAGAGCTCAACAGTGTGGTTCCGGAAGTAAAAATCACGTTCATTTTCTCCATAAGGGTTTTGATTATCAGCCATAATGTCTAAACCATCCGAGGGAGACTGACCACGAGCTACGAGGTTGTGAAAAGATAGTTTCTGCTCCTGTAGAAGCTTGAAGTCCGTATGAAATCAACCTTGTTTTAAGAAAAACATGTTTTTATTCGCGATGTCAAGGAGAAGTACTACACTACCCACAATTCTAAGCGCAACAGCGACGTGTCTGATTGGTGGTAGCCCGCTGTTAACATGGCAATGTTTACCGCCCCTGCGAGTGGCTATGGCGAGCTGCTACCATTGAAGTCTCTGATCATCTTGTTGTACCTTTGCCTTTTTTTTTTTTTGCTGTTTTCAAAATGTTATTTTTGCGCCGAATCAAATCTCTTATGGTCACGATTAATCTCGTAGCTGATTGGCTTGGTTCCAGGCTTGTTACATAAACATTTAATGGAGCGTCAATGGATATATTGAATAGTGAAAATCACTTACGGAACCAGAGCCGTTCAAAAAGTGGGCGCTCGCTGTTGAGCTGCTGAGACAGCGTTTTTGCCTGGCTGCGATTGGACCGATAATATTGCACTGCTAAAAACTAAAAACCTTTCTGTGATGGTCCGTTGTCTTAATGACCGCCAAAGTGACAAAAAAAATGCTACATATTTTCAAATACATTTCACCTGAAATTTCCAGAGTAGCATCATGATCTTTATGTAAATAAATAACTCCTACATATACATCTTTACAGTATGTACACTGACACAGCCACGGCTCCTGAACAACAGTCTCACAATCCAAAAGGGGCGGACATTCAACTCAGCAGTCAAATCGGCTAAAAAGGGGAACAACGTGTTTGTAGCCAAACATCTGCCACCCCACGGCACAACAGAAACTCAATTTAAAAGTCAATGACCTAAAGAGCCTATTGTCCACGATTACAGCAACATGCTCGGCCTCTGCTCACAATTCAAAGATTAAAAAGACACCTTCAGTTTTCGGTCAAAGCCACTTTTCTTTCTCAGACATGGACAACATTATATTAAAAAAAAGGTATAGCCTAGTCACCAAAAAGCATCAAAGTCCAGTCAAAGCAGTAAGTAAATGCTCCCAGTACACTTCTCCCCTTCTTACTATAATAGAAGGCTGGTCAAGGTCTAAATCAGGGGTTTTCAAACTGTGCCGCCTCCCAGTGGGGGAAGACAATGGGCGAGATGAAAGAGACAGGTGCATGCAGGTGTTTAGAAAACAATGGGAAGTTAGTTAGCGTAGTTTGGTCTGCAACTGTTGCAGCAGGGGTTGTGGCACACAACTCATGGAGGCTATAAAAGGTACTTTAAAGGAGGCTTTCACACCATTTAGTTCGGTTGAATCTGACTAGAGTTTGTTTTCCCCCCTTGGTGCGGTCCGTTTGGGCAGGGGTGAATGCAGCAATCACACTCGGATGCGCACCAAAAGCGGACCAAACGGTCCTGCAGCGGTTAAGTTTGTGGTAAGAACGTGATCCGATCTCGAACAGACCCAACTGCTGGAAAAACTGCGCATTTTTTGGACTAAACTAGCTGCCGTAGTCAGCTGCGCTGTGCTACGATGACCAGGGCTAGTTGTCTCTCCTTAGTAAGACTTGCAAAAGTGGCGCGTTGTCTTCTGGCTTTTCTCCTCTTTTTGTCTACTTCCACGAGTTCTGTTGGCATTTTCCCGCATGTTAAGTCTGACCAATCGAAGAGCAGTTTAGGAAACGCGTTCAAAGACACATCTGGTCAATGATGTGAATGTTCTCACGTGACTTGTTTTGCTGCATTTTGGTTCATTTCACCAACTCATCAATTGATTCGGACCAGAGGAACCGAAACGGCTGATAAATGCTACAGGGTATAATGTTTTGCCCCCGGTCCAGACCAAGCACACTAAAACACTTAGTGCCCAGTAGTCGCAAATTACGCCATAACTCATACTCATTCTTGGAGTCATAATTCAGTCAAATCTTAACACAAAAACATAACACATATCTTTAGATTCAGTCTGACTTACACTTCCAGTGGACCTCTGCCAATTAACATTCATAAGTATGCTTAGAAATCACAGAAAAAAAAGACGCTTCTTATAACTTCAGAACTTGCCTGAAAATCCTCAGGTTTTAAAGTCTTCCTTAATGTAACCCAGTGATAGGTGTCTTTACATCTGTGGATACATTACTGACAGGAAGTGCTAATGCTAATCCGGCATACTTTTAATTGCCAAAATGTAAACAAATTTAAGCTTAAAAAAAATGAAGCTCAAGCTGTAGCTTACAGCATAACTCGTGCATCCTGTTTACATCTCCCAAAGCATTGTGGGAACTGAAGCTCTGAAACTTAGAGCACGATGATACTCCAAATAGAAAGACAAAGGGTAATAATATGAGGACGGAGGTGTCACACGTTGAAAACCCCTGGTCTGAATACTTCTCCTCTAGGCCGTTTTACCGTTTGGCACGTGTACTTACATTATTTTCATATTCTGACAAAATGTACAGACGTGTGCCTATCTGCACATACAGTATACCCTGAAATGAACAAAATGTGTCATGCACTACAGAGGTGTCCAAATGTAGCAACACGAGATGGTAACTACAGTATATTTCCACCGTAAACTAGTGCAAAAAACAACAATGAGGTTACACAGTTGATTAACTACAGTATTTAGAGAATGATTTTGGCTTTCGTGTTGGGTTGAAGACATTGCTGATCACACAGAGAGTGGAAACAGACACTCCTGTGTGGCGTGGAAGTTGGGCATAAATAAAACAACAGCATAGTAAAATGAAAAGGTACAACCGCTCCACACATCCAAAAGCTTAAAAGAAGAGGTTCTTAATTTCTCAAGTCGTTTTTAAAACAATAGTCACGTCAGGTGCCCATTTGAACATTGAAACATTACAGTTTTTGCTTGCTTTAATCATTTCTCCTGTTCATACTGGCCATTAAAAGATCCCTTCCTGCTGTGCTTCCACTCTAAGTGATGGGGGACTAAATCCAGTAATCTAAAGTTATCTAATGCCCCTTTTACACATGCACTGCAAAACCTGAACCTATCCATCCGAATTAGTTGGACCGGACATCAAGTGGTCTTTACCCTGCCAGGTCCCAAGTACAAAGTTTGTGTAATCTCCAAATGAGCCCAAAAGTGTGGGAATTTACAGCGAGCGAGTGGGCGTGTTAATGAAATTTCTGTTGACTCACGCACTACCAATAGAAAACAAACATCCGAGGGTGAAGGAGGGCGATTTGCACAACAAAAAAAAGGGCAACGAATATGTCCAACTGGAGAGATAACGAGGTTCGGGAACTTCTGTCGGTAAGGGGGCGATGCCGGAATCGTCAGACAAATTCAAGGAACGGCAAGAGGCGGCTCGAGAGTATCAAAAATGAAAAATGACATGATTTCCGGAGGAAAGGGTGAGTTTTTGGTTTCTGTTAGCAGAGCTCACTCAGTACTGTGATACATCCTGAAATTGTCCGAAATGTTTTGATCTAATTTCATACTAAAAAAAGTCTATAGATTTCCACTTGATTTGACTAACTCACTCTGCTTAACCTTCATATTAACTTCATACAAAAATAAGTTCTTACACAGAACAATTTCGTCCCCCATCACTTCCACTGGAAGCACATTAGAAATGTTGTAATGGTGAGTGTAAACAGAAGGAACAACTGTTAATACTATACCTTCACTATTGTTTTAAAACTGGAAAAACTGCGAACCTATCCTTTAATGAGGGAGGGTGGCATCAGCACTGGAAACTATTTTGTGCGCAATGTTTTAGTTTTTTGATTGGAGATGTAAGGTGGCTTCTTCCTCCTTCTTCCTCTTCATCTACATCCCATTTGTATGAAAATATACAGTTTAGTAGACAGAAGCAACAACAGGATGTTTGCTCTCACGAGGGCACCAGTGATTTTCTCCACATTCACCACCGAAAGGATCGATCCAGTCTTCTCAACATTCATGCTGAATCACTACCGGCCCATTCTTCAGTCCGTTTGGTAAAAATACTGAAAGATTAACAGGTCTCTGTAAGTGAAAGCTGTATGGGAATAATGTCTCCGTTCCCTCCTGGCATCCAGCCTGAAATGAAGCAGGCTCCTCAGCAGAAACATAACATCCAATCCCCCATCCGTCCGAAAGAGCAAAAAGCCGGGGAAAACATCTGTCCCAGCAGCAGCAGCAGCACATGTGGGGAACAGAACACCACCAACAGGTGGATCAGAGGTATTGCAAGCAGATGAATATATAAAGGGATTGTTGCTGTGGACTGTACAGAGTTTCAGTTGTCGCTTTAATGCTGCATGCCCTGTTTGTCTGCGGTCTGTTCCATCGGTGGAGCAAGTGTGTTGTTGGATATTAAGGCCTTGGATGGCCCAGAGGCCACACTGAAAGGGATAATACTACAGAGTACCCCCCCCCCCCACACACACACACACACGGGGGAATGAAAACTAGCATTATGTATTTAAACACATGTAGCATATTAGTGAGGAACTAAATTGTTCTGTGACAAGGACAAGAAGTACTTTCACATCTGATAATTCACGATGATTATATTTCATGATTTTTAAATCCAGCTCCCAGGTTTTTAAAAGGATAAGTTCACCCAAACTAGATAAAAATGCATATTTTCTCACTTACCTCAGATTTTATCTAGCCATGCAGACAATTTGAGTTTTATGTGCCCAACGGTCTAAGATGTCTGTCTCCACCTGAATGCAATTGTGGTGCTCACAGCAAGAAAATGAGGCAGTCATCTCTGACATATCGAATCCTGGACGAACAAAACCAAAACTACCCGCATGGAAAGGTACCACAAGAGGTAAGTGAGAAAATATGTTTGTCTTTTTTTTGTAATTTGGATGAACCGACTCTGTATTCGGCACTCTGTACTTATTGCCAGTCATTTCCAGAGTCGAGTTGTTGTGTTTGAAACATGTTGTCGCCTAGCTGACAGTGGGACAGAATCAGACGTGAAAGCCATCGGCTCTTTGCCACGGCTGCCGGTTAACGTGCTCGGCTGTTTGAAGATGAATCTGGCTCTGCAGTGTGTCCTGAGCTCATGGGAGTGTGAATGCTTGGACAGTGTGTCGTTTACGTGTGTGTTTGGAAAGGGGAGGTGGGGTCCCGTTATACAAGATTAGTTTAAGGCTTACAATATTTCATTTAATCCTTCCTCGTCATCTTTTTTGAATAGTTAGTGATGTATCCTATAAAAGTATTACTGTAAAAGAGTCATGCTACAGAAGTGTGTCGTTCATGCTGTATCCGTCTCTGTCCCTTTTATTTGTAAAATACAAACCCTACATCCATTTCGTCTTCTTCCACCCTTCTCTCTGTGTCCAATCCAGAGATCGTGGTGGTTCAGGCCGGGTCCTTTAACACCACAGCTCCACCTCGAACCTTATTTCGGGCCGAGTAACCCTCCGCTGCCCTCCTTGGCGCTCCCGCTGCGGCCCCAGCACCCTGCGGCTATACTCATGCTCCTCTGGGTCGCTGGCCCGGCCCCTCGATCCCGCTCCATTTCGCACTGGCTCAGGGTTCGCTCGGTCCGCCCCGGCTGGTTCGTTGAGGCCGACCCCGCCCCTCCGGGCTGCTGAGAGATGGTGCGAAAGATGTGATTGCGCTTGCGAAGGAAGTCTCCTCCGGCTGCACCCATCCCAAAGCTGCTTTTGCGGAGGACCATGCGGGTGCTACCGGACTTGGCAGGACGAGATCTCTGGTTGTACTCCAGCTGGGACAGGTGGGTAGCGTAGCCATCCGAGATGAACTGGAAGAGACGTAACGGCAATCAGATTTGTATGTATGTATAGAGGTGTTGAAATTAATCAAATAATCGATGCATCGAATCGTGGACATGGACGATGCTGCATCGATAATCGGCACGCTCATAATCGATTATTTCTGTTTACAATTGAATGTAGGCCTAACAACATTTCTGTTTAGAAATGTTTCAGAACGCTGCTGCTCGAGTCCTCACTAAAACCAAGAAAGTGTATGAATGTAAATATGGTGCAAAACGTGAGAGCTTGTAGAATACAATGTGAGAACTTGCAGAACAAAAAAATTGAACTTGTATGTTAAAATTTGCACTTGTAAAATTAAAATTTGCACTTGTAAAACTAAAATTTGCACTTGTAGAAAAAATATTCACAAATGTGTAGATTGATATTTGCATGAACACAATGACAGCTGCAAACTTGTAATGCAACATTTACTTGTGTACTTTTTTTTTTTACTCAGGTTCATTTTCCATCTCAACCACAATTCAGTGATTACAACCTCTCGAATCTGTCCCTGTATGCGCTCTCTCGCATCACAAAGTGGCGAATCTGCGCCTCGACTTTTGCAACACTTGATGCGATACATTTGGTGCAAAACTAATTTGTACCTGTGGACTTTAGGCTGTGGAGCTCTGAGCCAACAGAACGGGGAAAGCAGGGTTTCTATCGCCAGATGTGGGACAACTCTGTCCGGCTTATTTAGCTATTTAGCATGGAAGCTTGGTGGAATAGCAAGCTAGCGTTAGCTAACTAAACAACCAGCCTACTTCTAAATAAATACATTTTAATCATCTTAACACTTTTTAACAGTCAAACTGGCGGTGAGCTCCAGGTCCTGCAGCCGCAGACGGACCGTACATTTTATTCTTGTCTTTTAATGATCTTAAATTGTTGTTAATTGTTTTAATGCTTTGAAATTGTTTTTAATTGTTTTCTAACTGTTTTTAATGTTTCATGTTTCATGTAAAGCACTTTGAATTTCCTTGTTGCTGAAATGTGCTATACAAATAAAGCTGCCTTGCCTTTACATATTCGGTTATGTTTTGCACATTCAGGAAGTGCAATGTGCTCAGTGCTGTATAGTTTTATGTATCCAATTTATTTAGAATTAGAGCACTGCAGAATGTTGTTTTTGAAGCTTGAAAAGCTATGAATTAAATATCCTACATGGCTTAAATAGAATGCATCGAGATATCAAATTGAATCGCTGACATGATAATCGCAATCGAATCTAAAGATCAGTGAAGATTCACACCTCTATGTATGTATCTCCGACAGTGACTGAGATCAAACACATCTTCAGAGGCCCATTAACCCAATTACAGTAAGACATTTTGCCCCATCAAAACTAAATCCTATCCGCATCATTTTAGTCACCTAGAATAGACACCGAAAAGATTGCTGCAAGTCCGTTCAGCTCCGCGTCTGGTAAACCTGCCTCTAAGCGTCATACCATGCAGCTTATCCCAGCAACAGTCGAGTTTCAAATAAAATACGCACCTAGGTTAGGTGGGCGAGCGAGAGGCTAAAATACAATTACAATTTTCCAGGACAACATAAATTACTTCCAAGTTCTGGTCATTTGAATCGATTTCCAAGTGTTTCCGTGACTGGAAAAGTAGAAGTAAAAGACCACTGTCACATTCTGAACATTTCTATTGTAATATTGATTAAAAGGCTTGGTTAATGGTTAAAATGTTGAATATGATGAACTAACTTGTATATTTATTACCATCGATTCACCGCATGGACTGCGCAAAACAACACAACTATGCTTTGACTGTTTGATAGGGTGTAATGCGGTAAATGTATGCCTTTGCTATCAGGATTTATTCAGTACCTGACACTGGTGCTGCAATTTCTTCGTGGGCCTTCCCACTATGTAGATGTGTGACGGAGGCAAGCCGATAGTTGAGTACACAGATATGTCCTTGGTGGAGCCGTAGGCTGCAAAGATCCTCATGTGGGCCTAAAGAGGGAGGGTGACTTTTAGAGACTTCCAGGATTTTATTATATAGCGGCCTCAAACTCCCAGTGGCCTGACTTACCTCGTTGATGAGGCCTTTGAGGAAGTTGGCCTTGTGTCGGAGCGGGTCGTGAACCAGCCCGTCGCAGAATGAGACGATGCCGTGAGGAAAGTTATGCTGAGAGAGCCAGGCCACCACACGCTGCTTCTGCATGTCAGGACGACCCGTTACGTATACTATCAAATAGCCCAAGTCCTGCCAGTACCTGCAAAAAACAACAACATAAATGTAGAGATGTTCTGATACCATTTCTTCCTTCCTGATACCTGAACCTGGGTATCGAAATATATAAAAAGAACACAAACTACTGAAGTAGAAAAAATAACAAACGACAATGAACATGTAGCTACCGTCCTTAGCATTTTACAGTTAACTGTATAATAAAGGTCATCTCTGAACCCATTGGCTAGCAGTCTGACGAAGATTTAGTCTCTGGTTACAGCGGCTAACATTTTGGGAGTTCTGGTGTAGCCGGCTGATATCAAGGCAAAGACTTCCTCTTTTGTGTGCCAGGTCCGATTAGCAACTTAAGAGTCGAGATTGGAGTTGGAGTTGAGAGAAGATGTCTCTATAAACAGATATCTGCATATGAATACAGATGAATACATTTTTAAAAAGCTGATGAAAAGCTAAATTGCCTTAAGACGAAAGCCGATGGGTTCCAAGATTGCATTTCGGCCAATGTGTTCCGCCTCTTTTTCTCTCCACACGGACTGTTTACCTGCTTGCACACCAAAGCCCGCCCAAACTTGATAATACAGTACTACACAGACTAGAAACGGACTACAAACGGAACCAGAATGCTTCCGATACTCAAATCTTGTCCAGTTGCCTACAGATTATGCATTTATATGCAGATATCGGTTTAAGGCACCTAGATAACCTGTGTGTATCGTTATATAATTGCTAAGAGAGAGTTCTGGGTATAATCCTTACCTCACCACATCCACAGCTCCAGCTCGAACCTTTGGGTCGCTGCCCATTATAGACACACTGGCAGCAAATGACCCGTCAATACTGAATACAACAAACTCCGTTCCTCGTGGAACAATAGAGAGATAGCTGTCTGCAACTGTATGGTCGCCCCTGAAAGAGAAAGATGGAAGTTATTGTAAAAGGAAGAGATGTACAAGTAAAGTCAATGTTTTTGCTTACGTGAAATAATAAGGACTTTGCATACCTGACGACCATTTTGACTGGATACACTCCGATACCCAGCTTTTTGCTCTCAGGGATCACATAAGAGACCCGTCCACTGCTGTTGGTGAGCTCTGTGCTGAAGTAAACCCACTCTCCAGAGGGAGGCTGGGTCATGATGTGGATGTCAATCTGCAGGAAATGACACAAAGATCTTTCAACGCTGCGTTACCTCGATGACACAGACTGTGACGCGATTACACAACGTCTTTTTTTTTTCTTGTCTTTGTTTTCGTCACAGGTGAACGGCCGTCAGTACCTTTTCTCCAGTGAGGGTGACCATGTCCAGAGGGCCGTACATGAAACGTCCCATCACCATCTGGGCCCCGTCCTCCGTGAACACGGCATCGTTCACTCGGTGGTTAGCTGTCACGTTCTGAAATGCAAAATTGGATGACATGTCCATGTAACATTTACTGCGTTTCGTTCAAGGGCATCAATTCCACTCACTTTTACAGTTTAATTTTTATCCAACACATGTCTTGTAGGAAATGCACTTAAGAGGGTAACGAAAGATCTTACCCTTATTTTAACATGAGTCCTCTTGCGGAGCCACTTCTCTCGAGGTTTGGACGGAGTGAATTCAGACACTTCTTTACCATCCAGCTCCAAAATGCTGGAGTTCTCGTGTCTCATTACCTAGGGAAGACAATTTATTTTGAATAAAAAAAAGCACAGAGCCTTTTTTAGTCTATCCCTGTTTTGTTTTTTTACTCTGGTAGTAAAACTTCATACATTCAGCTTCTGCTCTCCTCAGCACGTCACAGTTCAGCCAAAGCTAATATATGATGATACAGCAGTCTGTCGTTGCAAAGTATTTAATTCAAAGATTTCGATTTTATTTTGGAGCTAAAGTACGCACTTATTCTGCTTGCTTTCTTTGTGTCTTCATCTGTATACTCTGGTTTATCACTGCAATGAAAATAAATGTTGTAACCCTAACCCTGTAAATAAGCATTAAACTTGCTGCAGTATCATGTTAGCTGGAGTGCTTCATTTCACTGTACAAGATATATGGCTTTGTCCTTTACACTAAACTCTAGATTGTAGCTGAATGTGCAGTGCTGTGGAGAACTGTAAAAACAAAATCTATTTTATAAACTACAATAAAAGAAGAAAACTGGAACAGACTTCACAAATTCCCTAACCAAAGTATTTGAAATCATTAATTTGACCTGATGATGGCCCTAGATAAAAAGTCAGGAGATCATTCCAATAAATGTCAAGATATTTCACTAAAAAACAAATGTCAACCTCACGATGGCGCTAGAGGAAACGTCAGGGGATCACCAAAGTCAGTTGGATTCATCCTCTGGGGAACATGAATGTCTGTACTAAATTTCATTGCAATCCTTTCAAAAGATAGAGACATCACAGTTGTGGGTCCCGATCGTTAGAGCCACGCCACTAGCATGGCTAAATATACGCTTTCAATTGAAAAGAAATTGAAATAAAATGTATATTAATAGCAGAAAGACTCTATGAACCTGTCTGAGTAAGAAGGAGACGACGTCTGTAGACTCCCAGTAGGAGGCATGGAAGAGATGAGGCAGAGCCACAGTCGGAAATGCTGTCAGGGCATCAGGGCAGTACAGAGCGTAGTCCATCCTCTTACTGCCCCACCACCGAGAAGCAACTACAGCGGGAGGGGGGGGGGAACAAGGGAAAGGTGGAACAAAGAGAGACAGAGTGAGTTTAGGAATCAGTGCATCCAGCATCTTGATCTTTGTTTGTTGTGTGGTAAAAAAAAAAAAGTTGACTGCAGATTTACATTCTGCTCCTCCAGAGGTGAACAGTTTAGGGTTATCATAAACTGGAGGAAGTTAAAAGATAGAACAGTTTAAAGCACATGTGTCAAACTCAAGGCCCGCGGGCCAAATCCGGCCCTCGCACATTATGATCCGGCCCGCATATCAATTTAGCTTCACAATACATTTTGGCCCAACTAAATTCTGACATTTTTGTCACTTTTTCTGACATTTTTGTCACTTTTTCCGACGTTTTTGTCACTTTTTCCGACATTTTTGTCACTTTTTCCGACGTTTTGGGGCTTATCTTTTCCTATGATGGCTGAGGAACTTTTTCCTGACTTCTTCAGGACTTTATGTTGACCAAACTGTGATTGAGAAGACTATATGACACGTGCAATAATACAGTCAAAGATATTTGACTCTTTCGATTAAATAAACATGTCAATAAACTAAACATGTCTGGCCCTTGATGTGATTCTTATTTCCCAGCGCGGCCCTCTGGGAAATTGAGTTTGACACCCCTGGTTTAAAGGGTTGCACTAAGAGGGTGGAGGGTTGTAAAGAGGTTTTGAACGCACACTCGCAAGAAAAAAAATAACTCAGACTCTGTGAGAACTTCGCCAAAGTTTATTTCTGGTTGTCTTGCAAAAAGAAAAAATGGAAAAAGTGGTTCTCATGAAGCTGAGGTTAAGAAAAGACTGCAGGTCTTGTTTGTCATTTTTGGAAACAGGACTACTGAGGAAGACTAAGGGGAGAGGAAGACGCCAGAGGAGAAAGGAAAGAGCACAGGGGACGAGGATGGAGACTGGCATCCTTCCCTCGTGTACTCTTACTACAGCTCCCAGAGTACCTTGCTCTATGTTCTTCAGCACCCCTGGCGACGGGGGTGCCGAGCTGACGTCTGTCTCGGACGTGACATCGGTGAGGTCAGAGGTCATGTCAGAGCTAACGTCCGAGCTCTGCTCACGCGCCACACCGTTGGGTTTTAGGAACACCTGACGGATAGTCTTTCGCGACCGCAGAGACGAGCTCCGAGAGACAAATCTATTGTAGGGAAGAGCCAGCTTGGACAGCAGGCTGACTTCACGTTTGTGTGCTGAGGGGACGTTTGGAGGGAGGAAATGAGAACGTCAACATATAAACTGTCAAGCTTGTAGACCAAGACTTGGGTCACACGCGGGAGGTTAGAAGTCAACTCACTGGTGGCGATGTTGGAGGCGTTGTAAGCGTCAGCTAAGCCCGACACCTGGCTGGCTATGCTGGCCTCGCTGGCCCTGCGGTGGCAGCGGAGGTGAGGGACCCCCGGTGATGTGGGCTGGCCGTCCACAAAAATGTGCGAGTGAAGAGAATCCGCTGCAGAGACAGAAGAGAGGCGTTAGTCGTGTTCTTTACCGCAGAGATGAACAAGAAATATTCCAGTAAAAAAGAAAATACGATTTTGGTCTTATTTTTGCAGCTTTGGCATCATTTCTGTTGGTTTCAACACTATGAGGATGATCAGCGTGCAAGCACACACATCTTTGTAGTCCAGGTGCTAAGTCCAACAAACTGTGATTACTCCCCTTTATCATAAAAATACACGTCTGAGTCTGTATGATTCCTCTATAGCTGACGAGCAGCCCCTTTGCTAATGTAATAAAGTACAACTTTTTATGAGAGCAGTTAACAGAGCTGTGAGTCAGCAAAGTAAGTGGCAGATGCTACAACAAAGTTAAGATTGCTGGTTACCGTAGCTTAGTTTAGTTTAGCATAAAGACTGAAAACAGGGGGAAACCTGTTTTCAGTCTTTATCCGCCTACCAGAAAGCTATCTAAAGCTCACTAGAACAGGTACATTTTAAAGAGTTACTGGATTTTCCTTTAGATACGACAAAAACGAGAGGGATGAAGAGAGCAACAGGACTGATAGAATCTAACAGAAACAGATACACACTGTCTGTGTGGAGCTGCCAGTTGAGGACGGGCACAGGGATGGAGGTCTCATTGACGGTGCTGTCCTGACAGCGGTGGGAAACTGCACCAACAGAATCCATCAGAAGCTGAGGGTTACTCTGCACGGTCTCAACTAGGAGGCCACATGAAAGGGGGGAAGAAAGAGATACAACAAACTCATCTAATGTAGTACAGCAAGGGCAGTGAAATGTCTCCCGATGTCTGGTTGTGTGGACTCACCCAAGAGAGCTGAGTGTCCATCGCCCAAAGGGAAGCGCTGGTAACGAGGGACACTGAAGGGAGGCAGCAGGTGGAACCGCTTTTCCAGGAGAGGCTCAAGGCGGGAGGCCGAGGGATCGGCTGGATGAAACAGGTTGTAAACCTGCTGACAGGCCGGACGCAGAGCAGACACTGGAAAGTGGGGAGTTAAGAAAGAGAAATGATAGATGATACATTAATGCTATCACTAGGAACCAACTAACCCACTTTTATTCATCTCTGGTTGATTATATGTAGGTACTGAGATTATGTTGCAGCTGTCCTGGTGGTCCTGCTCCACGCCCTGCTATGCCCTGTTACACTCTGCTACGATCTGCTGTGCCCTGCTATGCCACGAACTACTACAACTACTATTTCTGGTCATTGTTCCAGTATCTTTATTGTGACAATTATTGCCACTGTCAGACACCGCTTACCAAGAGCCTGGGTCTGTCCCAGGTTTCTCCCTAAAAAGAGTTTTTCCTCAACACTGTCACACTAAATGCTTGCTCTGGGGGGGAATTACTGGAATTGTTTGGTCTTTGTAAATTATAGAGTGTGGTCTAGACCTACTCTATCTGTAAAGTGTCCTGAGATAATGCTTTTTATGATTTGATACTATAAATGAAATTGAATTGAATTGAAAAGCAGGGAGAAACAGCTAGCCTGGCTCTATCCAAAAGGTTGAAAGATCTGTAAACCATCACCTCTAAAGCTCACAAAGAAATTATGAGTTCTCTGTAAAATCACAAATTATGTTAAGAATAGTATGACGTGTGTCTGTGACTTTAATGCCAAACAAACTACTGTATGTATAGTAAGAAGAGCGTGCAGCTTCAGCCTACCTCTTTCAGTCTGAACAAAAAACAAATGGCTGAGAAAACTAATGCACGAAAAAGAGAAACAAAGAACCTCCTATTCTGTGAACAACTTAAATCATACACTATCTAATTGGAAACTAGTCCAGCTGTTAGCCCAGCAGCTGCAGGTCAGTAACCTCTCTCCTTTAAACCCCAAAGGAAACACAATAGTTAGATTCACAGCCGAATCTTTTTCATCCTTTGAGATCAGAAACGTGACCTCTGACCGCTGACACCTGCTTTCCAGCTGCTGGAGACGAGTATCTCACGCAGGAAAAAAACATCAGAGGCTACAAATAACCACTTCCTGTTCATCTGGCAAAAGGAACATTATTACCAGAGACCTTTTGTTTTTAAACCCACAGTGTGCGCTTAATCAGATACATGAGGAACATCATCATAAACCAAACTAAAATGAAAAGGTGCACAACAAAGTAGAAAAGCTTCCTCACCATCTAACAAGGGCACCACAGTCTTCCTCAGCGCGAGCACCAGACCCAGAGGGGAGCCGAACATGAAGAAGTCAGTCACCTCGAAGTCAAACTTTCCCAAAGAGCCTCCTTCCAGCATCGTGCTGCCGCTGGAGCGCCGTGACCCGGGCTCCCCGTGGAGCACACTGAAGTGAAGACTGGAAAACATTCATACAATCAGTGTTAATGTCGTTAATAAAACTAGGGCGAAAACATTTGTTAACGACCTATTTTTCATGATTAAAACAAAAGGAAAAGTAACTATTCTAAAAAGTCACCAACCAAGATCTATGACAAAATGTGTTCCATTTTTCATCAACAACGATAATGTGAAAGACAATAGACAAATGAACAAAAGATTGTTTTAAAGCAAAGTCTTTATGAACTAAATTAATCTACAATCCATTGAGAAGAAGAAGGAGCTAAGACAAACGACAAAAACCTGCAAGCAGCACGCCAACAGCACGGCTACTTTTTGTGTTGGTATTCAAAGGAATGACTAATTGCAGGATGAATGTCGATGGTCAGACATCTAAATCTTCCTGTAGATGTTCACTCAAGAAATATCACAACGTTATCTGATATTTTAGCTTCTCCACTTAAGCTAAACCCAGACAGTGATCAGTATTTCAGTGGACAAGTGGATGAATGCTAATGCTAGGTGAGCAGGAACAACAGAGAGTGAGTTAGGAGACACAGTCTGTTGTATTACTGCAAAAAAATAAATGCTGCCTTTTCCACTAACCTCGTGACAGACAAGACCGATACAAAACAAAGATGTCGACAGCTGTAGCCTCAAAATGCTTAGAAGACATAAAAATGAAAAAAAAAATGTTGTTGACTACAATTAATATACATGAACACTACATACGGTACAGGCCAAAAGTTTGGACACACCTTCTCATTGAATGAGCTTCCTTTTTATTTTCATGACTATTTACATTGTAGATTCTCACTGAAGGCATCAAAACTATGAATGAACACATATGGAATTTATGTACTTAACAAAAAAGTGTGAAATAACTGAAAACATGTCTTATATTTTAGATTCTTCAAAGTAGCCACCCTTTGCTTTTTTATTAATAAGAGAAATAATTCCACTAATTAACCCTGACAAAGCACACCTGTGAAGGTAAAACCATTTCAGGTGACTACCTCATGAAGCTCATTGAGAGAACACCAAGGGTTTGCAGAGTTATCAAAAAAAGCAAAGGGTGGCTACTTTGAAGAATCTAAAATATAAGACATGTTTTCAGTTATTTCACACTTTTTTGTTAAGTACATAAATTCCATATGTGTTCATTCGTAGTTTTGATGCCTTCAGTGAGAATCTACAATGTAAATAGTCATGAAAATAAAGAAACACATTGAATGAGAAGGTGTGTCCAAACTTTGGCCTGTACTGTACACTGGCTGAAATCTGTCCGAGAGTTTGTGACATTTGTGTCTATTTCCATGTCTCACCTGGACAGGAAGGCCTGGTGATGTTTGATGGTGTCCAGCTCGTACGTGGAGGAGTCGCTGCGCTTGCGTGGGAGCTGTCTCTTGGGGTCGTCGGGCCCCGAGCAGCGAGGGATGTCGATGTTGCTGCGGCTGAGATGGCGGCTTCCTTCAAGGGAGGGCGTGGAAGGAGAGATGCTGTTTACGACGATGCCCGGAGAGAGAAGGTCTGTGTCCTGAAAGACAGAGAAAACAAAAAGGGATCCAAATGGTTCAAAACAGTTTCTACAGTTTAAGATTTTTCATACACTAGCAGCATGGCTGTAGGGATGAAACTGTGAGTCAGTCCACCATTTACTCAAAACTCAAATATCTGAAACATTTTTGGTTGGTTTGCTTGTATTTAGTATGCTGACGTTAGCATTTAGCTCACATTTAGCTGTGCCGAAAACAGCTGCTAGTGTGGCTGTAGACTCTTAAGCTTAAGCTTTGTTTATAGCCGCACAAGTTTGTTGCAGTACTCTCCAAAAACGCCGGGGCAAGTACAAACTAAATTATTTGAGAATAAGCAAGAAGTAGAGAAGAAGTAGTAGGGAGCGGAAGTAAATAAATACAAAAGGCTGCCTGGCAACAGTAGTAAACACTGACGTACTGCCAAACATTGCATTCTTGACTAAAATTATGAGCGTTACTGTTGCCTACCTCCAAGTCGAAATTACTGTCTGCCTCTCGATGTTTAACAAACTGCACACAGCCATCCTAATCATCACAGCTTTCAACGTAATCTCTTACGTTTTTCCACACCCTCTGGAAAAATGTCTCCTCTGGTGGCTCTCTCTTACAAAAAATGTAAGGCCATTTGACTCCCTGTAGTCTCTGCATGAAGAATCACACAGGTGTTTGTTCTGTACAAGTGAAACTGCTCGGCCAGTCTTACCTTAAATCCATGTTGGAATGAAAAGTGCAGAATGCGCCTAGTTAGAAGCAATTCAGAGGTGCATGACCAAGTGCTGATACAAATTTTGGAGCCTTTGCGTAACCCCTCGCACCGGGGACACAACGGCGAGCATAGACCCAGTTTTAGTCTTGTTTATTGCCAGAGAGTTGAGATTGTTACCTGTACGCTGATGGCGCTGCCCCGTCTGCTGCTGTTTTGGCTTTCTGACACCGTCACCGAGCTGCTGCACAGAGCATCAAACCCCAGGATACCTCCAACACAGTCCCCGATAACACACACCTGCATTAGAAAACAGAATCAGCAAAAACCATGAATCAACGTCAGTCACCAAACCAGTGAGGAGAATATATGAAGCACCAGGTTACACACTGACCTGGCCATTAAAAGACGCTCCTTCTACAGACTTGACGAAGTCGCTATACACCTGATTGGCTCTTAAGATGACGGATGCTACGGCGTCTTGGTACTGGGGCGCCGAGGTAGCCAACAGGGGCAGAGCAGCCAGAGGGATGTGGTCCTGACTGCTGGACAGGCAGCCCTCGTCGTAGCTGTAGGGGCTGAGACTGCAAATCAGAGAGGACGCCTTGTTATCCGTCCGTATGTGGGTTTCACACAGCAGGTTGTGCATGCATTACAGCAGATTATTTAAAGAGTAATAATGGCTCACTTGGAGACTAGTGAGAATGCGTCGACACAGACAGCAGGACAGGGGACCATCCGGATGGCGATACGGCCCAGCGTCGCTGGGTAATGGACCCTCATCACGGTCTCAAAGGCTCCACTTAGCGTGTTCACATCTGCCTGCTTGCTGTTCTGTTCACCTGCAGACAATAAAGATATAAAATATTTTTTGGAGGACTTTCGATCCCAAACTTTTGTGACCAATAAAAACAAAGCGATCCGATCCATGGTCATAAGTTGCATTTGTCAAATAGCCGCAGGGTTTGTTTCTTTCTCACTCTTAATTTTGAAGAGTTCTGAAGAAGTTAAAATGATCTGAATCAAAGTAGAGAAAACATAAAGTTGAATTTGTGCATCAGAAATGTCTTTTATGATGTTATTCATTTTGCACATCCTCAGATGTATCTTGTATCACCATGAGACCTGGGTCTACTGCTCTAGTTTAGAGCTGTAATGATGTGTTTTCCCACTGAAAAGATCAATCATTTCTGATTCACAAGATATGTGATTTTAAATCTGTAACGAGTGAACTTCTTTGGCTGCTTGAGTGCAGCAGAAAAAAAAGCTGTAAACATAACACTGACACATCATAACATTTTAAGTTGATATGTTGAACTTGTTAGCAAATAGTTGATTATTTCCACATTCAGCAAGTACAGAGCAACATGATGATTCATTAGGAGTGGTGGTGTTTGTTTACACCTAATGAATTAAGTCTCCACCAACTCCTGATGAAATATCTGGCTCTTTAGCTGCTTAATGCTCCACTATGTTCACCGGCTAGTCTCTAACTATGTCTGTCTGCTGCTCTGCACTGTGCAGATGGTGTACAATCATTTTTTAAGAGCTTTTTTTCGCTGATAACAGCTGCTGGAAAGGACAAAACAATGAGCTGAAAGCTAAAACGCTCTGTAGAGCCGAGAGAAACAGCTTCAGGTGATAATTCTCTGTAGGTTCAACCCCCGTTTCACATTAAAACAGCCTTTTGATCCATTGTTATTATAACAATATTAAGTCTATCTGATTGAATTACTCATGGAGTAATGGAGGAATTGATTTTAACAAGAGTGACTTCCATATTAATGTTGCAGGATTTTGTTGCAGCCGTACCAGAGCCCAGTGTCCAGGATGTTGCCTCCGTGCAGGACCAGAACGAGGACGTGAGTTTTGGACGATTGAAGACACTGCTGAGACAAACAGTCCTGCAGGTACAGGACAGACGGGAAGGAAACAGGGTGAAAAGAGATGACGGAGCAAGCAGATTACAGGAATATATGGGGAAAGGAGAGAAGAGCAGCGAGGGAGACAAATGCAGGGTAAAACACTTGCCCTATCACTTTCGTATCTGTTCGTTGAATATGAAGCTACAGCCAGTAGCCAGTTAGCTTAGCACAAATAGTGTAAACAGGTGGAAACACATGTACAGCTCACTAATTAACATGTTGTATCTTGGTAAATCTCTACAAAAAAACAACATTCAACATCCTACAGCAGGTTATGTGTTGGACTATTTCTTGGTTGCGACCAGTAACTAATGAGTTCTATAATGTATTTTACACTAAATCAGGGTCCCCAGTCTTTCTTGAAGGACTTTTCCAGGACATTTTAAGTGATGATCCAGCTGGTATGACAGAAAGGGATCGTGCCCTCCACTAATATGTTCCTCTCTGTGGAAGTCTAATTTAAAAGCTGTACAGTCTATGGCTCTAACATTTTAGAAATCATGAAATCATCTCTTAAGTCAGTGGTTCCAAAACTAAGGAGGGCGCCCCCTAAAGTGGGCCTGGACATATAACAGGGTGGGCGCTGCAAGGCTAAATTTAAATAAATAATGTCTGGTTCTGCATGGACAAGTTTGTGAAAGCACTGACAATTAATCCACACCGAACACCACAACTACCAAAAACAAAGACAAGAAAATGTGTAGTGTGTATGAAGTGGTGACCACAATTCCATCTAAGGAGCCTGATTTAACTGCCAATCTCCCAGTCGAATCGTTTGTCGTCTCGTTGTCGTTTCACGGGGAAACAGCTGATTGTGGCGCATTGCGTGTTCTGTCAGTCTGTCTCCGGGGGGCCCGGCAGAAAGGGTTTAGGAACCATTGTCTTACGTGCTTAGAAATCATGACAAATTGATCATAGAATAATATAATTATAAAAAACTACCACAGTTACCAGCCAGCAGTGACTAATGTTTAAATTTGAATGACAATATAACTTACATTATTCAGTTTCACCACTTAAGTTGTAATGTTATCCAACCTGCTTGTGCTACCGTGTGACGTGACTCGGGGGTGTGCTCACAGCGTTTCCACAACTTGACAGCCTTATTAAAAATAAACTACCATTTCATTGTTAATTTGATCCTGAACGTGACTTCAGATGGCAATGTTATCTATTTTGGGGAGCTCTGATGGATAGCCTAGTAGTTCATTCTCTGCTGAAGGAAAATATGAGAACACAATTGTTTTTTAGGGCATTTTCCTTTTTTTTCACATGACTGGAAAATCTGTCATGTTTTCCAGATTGTAGATGACGTGTGGAAACCCTGTAGATGTAATGTTGTATTACATGTCCTATAATGTGCTCTGTACCCAAGATGTCTAATTATACTCTCTTTTAATGGAAGAACTGTGCACTACAACACAGCCTTTCATGCTCTACTGGCTACAGGACTGATATTTACATTTAGTTTACTGGAAAACCAAATGGACTGATGTTGTTGCCTTTTTGAGACATGACACTGGATACAAACCTCATCAACGCACAGCATTTATACAAACTCACACAGTGTAAACTGTGAAAGCCTTAGCGCCCTATTTGCTGCAACCTCTGGTTAAATAAAACTCCACTGATGGCTGCAGTAGCAAGTGGATCCTAGTTTCACTACACTGGTAGGACGACTGAAAATTAATTGAGGAGGAGAAGTGTTATCTACAAGCTATTTAATTAAGGGGTGAGTGTGAGAGAGAGACGTGGACAAAAATAGAGAAAAGTAAAGAAACTGTACCTCCATCTGCCTCTCCTCATTACTCATCGCGGCGTACTCCCCGCCCGACTCCTGATACAACGTTTCTGTGAAAACATAAATTCATTCAGGAAATGAAAGATGACTTAAACAATAATGTAAGGTCCTATTTTCAGTACAGGATCTGATGTGACCATAAGTGTTCCCTGTTCTATTTAAAGTAAACTATGTAACAGAATCAGCATACATGAATTTGACTTGTTTCCTCCTAGTTTAATAATGCTTTTATTGTTCTTAATGGTTGTGTCTGTTCTAATTTATATTTTTTTCACTTTATACCCTGTTGTTTTGCTTTGTTGTATATTTTTCTGCTTCTGTGTTGTCTTGTGCTACGTTGTGTTTTGCTTGTGTTGTCTTTTTGTTTCTTTGTATTTAAAAAAAAAGCCTTTTTTAACATCGAAGGCAGGGGACAACAGATGAAAAATAGCCTTTTGGCTAATTCTGGCTTTTTTTAACCCATGGGAAATCATGTGTTTTATTAATTTGCGCTGTCCCCTTTCATGAATAAAACTAAACTCAAAACTCAATCACAAGGAGAGTCGCCTACCTTGTGCTTCATCTGCCTCTGTTGTTTCTATCTTGTCCATCAGGTCATTGGAGCTCCACTTGGTGATCTCCTTGGCAAACATCTCCTCGTTGTCAGAAAAGTCCTCTGCAAGACACACAGAACACGTCTAAGGGTGCATTAACCCATTCAAACCGGATCACACATCTGTGTGTGTTTACCTTTAAGACCTGATCACGCATCTGCGTCATTTTGAGCAGTGTCGTCTTTTTCAAGGCACATGGCCAATTATATGTCCTGTGATTGGCTGAAATATTCTTGGGGTGAGTGACAGAGATGCATAGGGATTTTGTTATGATTTCTTAGACGCTTTTATCCAAAGTTTGATCCAAATAATACAAGAAACAAAATTAACATAAATTAATATGTAATTGTTATGTAAAGAAGAAGTAACCCTCTGTTTTGTTTTGGTTTTTTTTCTATAACTTTGTATCAGTGATGTTCACTTGTCACTTTGATACCTTAAAAGTATGAAATAATGAAATAAAAACGGATCTGTACTGATTTTCAAAATATTCTTGATATTTTTGTTGTTTATAGATTTTTTTTAAATGCATTTGAAGATTATGGCCAAGCAAGTCAGTCGGGTTTTATAGCCAAAGAAGTAAGCTCTCAAATGCTTTTTATTCCATGTTTTTATCTGCTATAGAGCCTGAGAAATTAAGATTTTAGTAGGCTTTGACAAATTTTGACAAATATTTCTGGAAACCCTTAGGTTTTGGGAGGGGGTTACAGAAAAGTACTTAGGCATAAAAGGCCTTTTTTAGCAGGCGTTTTATGCCTAAATGGGTTAACACTAACCAAGTTAAGTCCAGCCCGGCCTTTGGACTTTTCAGTTTGATCCGAACCAAAATTACAAGTTACAAGATGAAAAGAGGTAGTCTCGGTCGGGATCAAATTGAACCATCGTCCGGTTTGTTTTGAGTGTAAAAGCATTTTGTTTCTGGATGTATCAGACTTTTGGACCATTACGGAAACTTCTGGCAAGCTATCGTCGTGTTATAGGAGCGGGGAAGCTCCGATAAGGAATAGCTCAGTGCTTAGTGTGTATGCAGCGAGTGTGGAGACAGTGACTGTGAATGCGCTCAGAGCAGACAGGTGTCGGCAATCAGAGCGGAGAAGAAATTAAAGTTAAGTTGTTAGGTGGTAGCAAATGTGCAGTGTTGGTTTCAGTTTGTCTCAGAATAAATACTGCAGCCCCTCAAGTCCCGAGAAGTAAAGCTCCGTATCATGCAGAGTGTGATGATTTTACCGTGAGCATCAAAGAACTCATCGTCTGTACTGTCGTCTGAGTCTCGGGCGATGCTCTGCATCCTCCACTCTGAAATGCTCTGGTGAGACGGACTCCCTGTAAACACACACACAACACAACAGCTCGTAATGTAACACTACAGAGCATTGAACACATTTACAAAGACAGACTGGTGAGAAAGGCTAATAACATTGTATGTGACCACACACACACCCCCTGGCATCACATTTTAAACTACTCTTATACTATACTATTCTTATACAACGATGTTTGCCAAAAGCAGTATTAAATAAGCCCAAACTGGTCCTCACCGCCTCTCTTAGTTGACCTGTTGGATGAGTGAGAGGACGTTGACCACTGCTTGGTGAGCTCCCCTCGTGTCTCCAGTGAGTCTCCCAGTTTCCCTCCGCCTCCTTCCGCCTCTGCAGCCGATCCCACGGCCTCAGCTCCCTGCTCCTGGTCCTGGCTGACGGCCTCTGCTCCCCCCTCTTCATTCAGGCTGTACTGGGCCATCTTCTTAGCTAAAGCCAGCTGGGTCTCCAGCTCCAGCAGCCGGATGTCCTCGATGGTCAAGCCGTACCACTCGTCCTGCCAGCACCACGCCTGCCGGTGGGCTCGAACCATCACCTTACGCAGACCTGGACGGACAGCAACACAGATTTATTGCCATTTTAGTGAAGAGCAAATCATATTTCTGTGACATACATCTATTAAATTGGATTAACCTTAAATATATATATATAGCTATGGTTGGCAAATACAGATTCACAGTTAAGCATGTCAGTTAAAGGTCCCGAGCAAAGGAGAATGAAATGAAATCTGCGGCTCTCCAGCCAGACCAAGGAGGAATGTTTTTAGCAAATAGCACATTATAATAATGAATAAGAAATGTGGCTTAAACTTCTGGATTTTTATTGTACTTAAGACTGGTTTCATTGATAGAAAACCAAGACTAAGATAACGCTACAGTTAGTTTACATCTCTAACCAGAAACTGCAAGAAAGAACATTTAATTAAACAAATAAAGCATGCAAAAAAAAAAAACAGACTGCAATGTAGTTTTTGTAATTCAAAATCAATTATTTAAGTTTCTAAACAATTTTGTTTTTTGACAAAAATAATAAAAATAAAAATATTGTGATAGTGCTGCAAGAATATAATATGTGATCTTTTACTTGTTTAATTTTTTCACAATTTTAGTGGGGCAATCTGCTTTATATTCTAATATATATATATATATATATATATATATATATATATATATATATATATATATATATATATATATATATATATATATATATATATATGTATGTATCTGAGTTTCACTTTAAAGGGGAAATGACAGTATACATTTGCTCTGACAAACAGATTTGACAAATATATTTGGTATTCTCTCGATACGTAATTCTTGATCTTGATCTCAGTGACATTAATAAAAATGTTCTTCATATCTGAAAATACATTACAAATAAAAACAACAGACTAGAGAAATCCCTGGATCCTCTAAACGAGATTGAAAGGTGATCCGTCAAAGGAGATTTTAATTTCTAAATTTAAATCAATGTCTAAACAAGCACCAGCTGGTTATGAAACCTGATTATGATTAAAACACCCAACCTGGCAATAAAAGCCAAAATTAGCAAACAAAGAAAGCTATTAAATTAATATCCAGTGGAAATAACCTCTGACACATAGATAAAGCTTGAACGCTTCTGCATTATACAACCCAAAGACCCCTCCAGCACAATTTATAATAAAGACGCCAAGTGAGAAAAAAAATCTGCTTTAATGCAGATGAGATGCGGTGAATATTTTAAAGAAGAAGCCCGGTAAACAGCTGCAGTTTTATATTAGCACATAAACAAAAGGAGAAGTTCTTTACAAGCACGCGTGTTGAAGTGGCAGTCAATGCAATGGGGACAAAAAAGAAAAGACATCTTTTGGTTTTAGATGTGTTGATTAGACAGACTCGGAGCGAGAATGCCATGAAGATAGAGCAGCTGCTGCTTCATTAGTCTGGAAGTAAACGCTGCGAGGAAGTGAGCCGAAGGCCGAGAGAGCGTAAACAGTGTAAACAGTCTTAAATCACAGCAGTGAAACAGAAAACATTGGCAGGAAATTAATCCGGTCTGTTGTGTTATCTCAGGGAGCCAGACTCTTCTCGGTGCTCCTGCCTCTCAAACACTTTCCATAAGGCAGCGTTAGTATTTTATTTATTTGTTTTACCTGTCCCTCTTATTATTCCTCCCACTCACCCTCGTCTCTGCTCCACACCGTTCGTTAATCAGTGGTTTATTATTAGAGAGATCAGGTCTATTGTGTTCTTATGGTTACTCACCGTTTTCATATACACACACCTGCAGACACAAAAGACCCAGAAAAATCCTAAATATCTTTTGACTTTTTATGTTTTCTTTTACTTTATGACATTTTAGGATTATTTCAAAATCTTCTAGGTTATACTTTTCAGGGTTATTTCCGGATTTATTTGGTTAATTCTCAACTTTTTCAGCAGTATCACTGATTTTTCAGGATTATTTCCAACATTTCTGACATTTTAGGAACATCTCAAAATGATTATTTTTAGGATTGTGACCTATTTTTACACGATATCTTGTACTTTTTAGAGTTATTCTAAACTTTGAAAGTTCTTCCCACACTTCATCATCACTGACTTTTCATGGTTGTCCTTTTACTTTTTAAATGAGTTATTAACAACTTTTTAAGGATTCTCAGTGACTTTTCAGGAATATTCCCAACTTTTTCGTGGTTATCCTTTACTTCTTAGAGTAACTCTCAACTGTTCAACAGCATTCCTGATTTTATTCATTTAGAATGGACCTTTAGGGTTATTCACCCTTTTCCCAACCTTTTTGGATTTCAGTCTTTTTTATGGTTATTAACTTCTGCTCTTTTCATCTTTAGCCCTGATTTTTCTGGATTATTATTATTTTTAATATTATTGCCAATTTGGGTCAATCCCGATTTTTGATTTGAATCCCTGACTTTTAATTGTTATTACTCATGCCATGTTACATTATTATTCCTGATTTTTAAAGGATAATTCAAAATTTTGACTTTAACTTTCAAAATTATTTCAGACTTTTCATGGATATCCTTTACTTTTTAGAGTTATTCTCAATTATTTAGGGCTAGCCCTCACTTTCCTAAAAACGTTCACTGTTCCCATTATTCCAAGGTTGTCACTGTCAATTTCCAGGGTTTAATCCTTTATTTGATAGGGACAATGCACATTAATGAACATCTGCATTGAAACAACAAAAACAGACGTAAACACGCCGGATTATAGCCACAGGGCTAATTTACATCCGCAGTCCCTAGACAAATTACAGAAATACATAAATTATAACATACAAATCTAAGAAAAAAGAAAAACAATACTAAAATGAATAAGTACAGGCAAAAGTAAAATAGTCACTTAATGATTACAAGACTGGTTTGCTTTAAGCCACACTTTAAGTTTGGTTTTAAATATTATTAATGTCGGACATTCCGACTTTACTTTTCAGGAATATGAATTCGGTACATTTCAGCCTTATTCCTGACTTTTCCTGGTTAACCCTGACTTTTCAGGAACATGCCTAACTTTTTAGTGGTAACAGTAAAACTTGACTCATTGAGAAAGAGAGAGAAAAAGGAAGAACACACACACACACACACACACACACACACACACACACCATCTGCCATACCTACCCACGTCGTGTATGAAGCGTTCGATCTTGGACTGCATGCCCCAGTATCTGAACTCCACTTTGCAGAGCTTGTAGGCACACATGACGGGACATTCACCCGGATTCTGGTTGATCTCCTCGATCCAGTCGTCTGACAGCGGACCCCGTTTGGTTTTGACGGACTGATACAGTTTAGGGTCTTCTTCCGCCAGGTACTCGTGAGGAGGGATGTAGTCCTTCACGATGTCTATGGGGTCTGCAAGGGGGGGAAAAAAAGTCATTATGAATCACACAAAAGCCGCACTGATGTAGATGTCAGCAGCAGGTATGAGCAGGACAGATGTCACGATGACTGAACACCTGTATGAAAAGGTGTGTGTGACTTTCATGTAATAACTCCCTGCAGGGAATGTGTCTGCACATTTCTCCTTCATCCCAGTGACATTTAGTATTCAGAGACGCAACGCTCCCTCAGGCTGTATTCGTCCACATTACGCTGTCTGCGTTTTCACTGCACGTAACACTGTGAAGATTTGACTCCTGATCCTTCTCACAATGAAATAAAAGTCTACTCAGGGAGTTTTCACAAAGGTAGCAGAGCGTGTGTTCTCGTGTGCATGACTCACCTACAGTCCTCTGTCTCTTTTCAGCAGAAGACATATTGAAGACGTCCACTTGATTTCCAGTATCTGGTTTATAATACGTCTCAATGTCTATAGAGAATTTCTCTACAAAGGGACAGGTATACCTGAGAAACAAAAGAGAAACGGTTGTTTATTTAACAAACTTTATTGTTTGTCTCTTTTTTAGTCCTTGTTTCTTTGTTTACTTATTTACAGCTTGTTTGTTGTCCCCATAAATTTGCCCACGACGTATGTATGTGTGCCTGATGTTGATGTGTCCTACATGTGATTTGATTTATCTATTTAATTCTCTTATCATTTTGTATTTGTTACAATAATACTAGTCCACTTGATCAATGGCTATTTGATCTCATGTATGTTCTGTAAATTACTTCTATCTAGTTACTATTATCATATTATCATTATTAAAAGTAGACCCAAGGATTGTTTGGGGTGGGAGGGGGGGTGATGAGGGGGGAGGGAAACGGAGATGGGAATTCTACAGTAATGTATAAAATTGCATTGAAAAAAAAAAGAAAGAAAAGAAGTAGGCATGTGTGTCCCCGAAGCCCCTTCTTCCATCACTTTGGCAGTTTATGGCACAAAAAAAATTAAATACTTGAAGAAATACACCAAACTGTGACAATTTGGTCTATTAATTTGGTCTATTAATTTGGTCTATTAATCCACAAATCAAGTTATCTGGAGGATATAAAAAGTTGATTATTCAGCTGAAATTGTTCCAACAAAAAAAAAAAAAGGCACCATCAGCAATATCAGTTGTTACAGTATTTCATTCGTTCAGATTTATGAATCCAGAAGCCATAAAATAAAAACCATTAACAACGTTTTATTACAAAGAGTTCAGTCTTTCTACTTTAAGTAATGCCAGCTGCCTAAAGTCTCTTTATGCAACGCATCCCTAAGTGTGAACAAATGTTTTAGCACAGGGATGATTTTTAGTGTCCGAGCACTTTTATAATATCTTCATGTCCAAATGACGATTCGTCATTTTTAATATGTGCGATGAGTCATTTTTCCTGCTTTTTGTGTGGCGGTCTCACCGGGTTCGTGTGTAGGGGTAGGCGTTCCAGGACTCCTCTTCCACTCGGAGGGCAGCTTGAGGCAGAATGGCACAGAACCACGACGGGATGTGTTTTCCGATGTGGTAGACCTTGTGTGTGTACTGACCCGAGCCGCCGGGGCCGTCCTCGTAAGGCTTGTTCTCCAGGATCTCCACGCCGCTGCCCTCGCCACAGCTCTCCTCTCTGCTCTTTTTCTGCGAGGAGGCAGAAAGAGGACAAGACGGACAGAGGGGAGGAGGGGAGACGTAGGAGCTGCTTAGATTCATCATACATTCAAAAAAGTATTACGTTGTCTTACGTTTCGTTATATTATTTCTGGGTGTAGGTTTGGTAAAAGCAGAAAAGACATTTCCTGCATTTATTAGGCATCTACATATTATAATTATTACCTCCACAAGAGAGGTCATGTTTTCTGCTTGGTTTGCTTGTTGGTTTGTCTGTCGGCAGAGTTACGAAGAAACTACTGGCTTAAAAAACACTTCTACTTTTTGTGAATAAAGCAAAGAGGGCCTCCACAATCTTTTTTTTTTTTTTTAAGATTTTTTTTGGGGCTTTTTCTGCCTTTATTTGATAGGACAGCTAGGTGAGAAAGGGGGAAGAAATGCAGAAAATTGTCACAGGTCGGATTCGAAACCTGGACCTCTGCGTCGAGGAATAAACCTCTCAGTATATGTGCGCCTGCTCTACCCACTGAGCCAACCCGGCCACCTCCAACAATCTTTAAGGAAAATTGTTGTCCTTTGTTTTTAGGAAAATGTAACTGGAAATAAAAACAATCATAGCTTAGCGTCAACAGTTAAGCTCAGCAGGTCTGTCGAGCTTTTGATTTTGTATTTTTGACATGGAAGGGATGTGCATTTAATGGTATAATCTCACACACTGTTGGGATATATTTTATTGAGTGAATCAAACCAAAACTTGAGGCAGCGCAAGCAAAACCTCATCCAGACTTTCAGCCTGACACACATCCTCCCATCCTCCCTCCTTTCCACTTCAAATGAAACCCCTGAGACCCTGACACAGCGCTCCTGCCTCTGATCCAGGTCTTTTCCAACCTCGTGGAAACCCTCATAGCTGGATGGATGATGCAGCAGAGGGAAAGTGATGAGCTGGAAAGAAAAACGCTGCCACACGGGGAAAAAAGGAAGAAACTGCTTCTCTTTTAATTCTTTTAGTCACACCCTCCTAATTTCTCTACAGCTCAACTTTGCCTCTTATTCTTCTCTCTTCCCCTTCTGTGCTAAATAATCCAAACTCTATTAAGCAGTGGTGTAGTCTAATGTATTGTAGTGGGTATACTGTAATGTATATATACATATTCTGATACACTTTTATGCACCAATTTACGGTGAAATACATTTATTTAGCCTATGTCAAGAAGAAAAACACAGATGACAATTCAAAATATAATGAAACTATGTTGTTACGTGTCATTGGGCATTTTTAAGTTAGTGTACGGAAATCCTGGAGATTTCTTAGTGGGTATACTGCGTATACCTGCGTATCACGTAGACTACACCACTGCTGTTAAGTATGTTTTTAAAGATGAGTTCAGGTGAGGCACACTCACTGTGTAGAGGAAGTCAAATCAGTAGTTTCCTTTTCTCCCCAGCATGTTACCTCCTCTAATAATAAAAGGCAGCAGATGATTCAACCCCCACCCCACAGATCCTGAACAACTGAGCTGTGATTTAAGCCTGTTGCTCCACAGAGGGAGATGTGGATTACAGCATCACTTTATAAACACACAACATCTCCTTAAGAGGCTCTCCGTTTAGACTGTAACCGACTTGTTTGTGTTTATATGGCTGGTAAAATATATCAAATCCCTCCAGGATCTGATACAGGAGCCCAATTATCTACCTATGAGTTTAAGAAAAGGGAATCAACCAGTGCTGAAAGGATTCGTAGATGAATCAATTAGTCCGTCTAGAAGTGATCAATTATATCACTAATTATATGTAGTACACTCACAGATTATTATTTTTTTTTAGATTATTTTTTGGGGTATTTTTAGGCCTTTATTTCCACAGGACATATGAAGACATGAAAGGGGAGAGAGAGAGGGAGAATGACATGCAGTAAAGGGCCGCAGGTCTGAGTCAAACCCACGGCCACTGCGTCGAGGAGTAAACCTCTATATATGTGCGCCTGCTCTACCAACTGAGCAAACCCGGCCACATATTTAAAAATATTTGAATTAGAATAGAATAGAAGTTTATCAAGTAGCACTAATGGAAGAAATCAAAAGGAAAACTAAACTGTATTTACAAGGAATATATACAGTTACGTATATTTACTGTATATAATACGTTTTTTTTATTGTAATGTAGATAGAAAAGAAATTATAAATAAGAAAATGTCAAATATTTGCCGTTTCCAGTTGATAAAAATATGATCTTTTCTCAGTAATCAGTCAAAATGTGCGTCAGCTGTATGATTAAACCCAACATCACAACGATGATGATGGATGAAGCTATAAATGAATATAAAGATATAAGTTACCTAATGCAGTGTAGTTTTAATCAATTAAATACATCTTAAATCTTTGTTGGCATAAGCTCCTAGGCTTTAGTCATACAGCTGAATCAGCCAGATGACGGCACCGTAGATACTGTACTCTGGTGTCAAACTGATGATTGAAAAGCTATTTTATTCCTTCCGCTGTAATGTGCGGCCAGTCGAGGAACAGCACTACGTGAATACAAATCATCGCGATCATTATTAACAGCAAGAGTGGGGTGCTCGGGGTCAAGAATGAGAGCTCAGATTGAACACGGAGCTCTCTCTCTCTCTCTCCTGAAGACTTTGGGGAGGTGATATCAGTAATGAAGGTCAGAGGAGGCAAATAGCTGGAAAATTGCTGTAATCCAGCAGGTAATGTAATTTAGGTAAGGAGCTAAGGGCCTTGAATTACCCTCCTTGTATCTGCTGCAATACAGGAGAGAGTCCAAGCACACAGGATCTGTATTAATGACACATATCTTAGAGCTACAGAGTCGACTATACAGCATGTCTGCAGGGACTTTTTATACATCATTATGAACAGCAGTACTACAGGTCTTTGCTGTGTAGAACGTTGAATGAGTTATTCTCTTGCACAGTAGTGTCACAACAGTCAGAGACAGCCAAGACTGAAGATCTAAAGCTAAAGATGCAGTCAGCAGTTTTAATATATCCACCTCGCGGTAATATAACCTTCAGCTTCCTCTCTGCTGCGTTACTCGAAAACAACTGTCACGTACAATAATAGTAGAAGCATTTCTAAACCTGAAGATGTAAAGATGCAGAGTCTGCTGCTCAGGTGTTTTCCGGTGTTTAACTGTCATCACAATCAGACACGCACACGTCAACTATAAAATGAATTGCCAACTATTTTGATAATCGATTAATCGGTTTGAGTCATTTTTTATGAAAAACAGTACATTTTCTCTGATTCCAGCTCCTTAAAAGTGAATCATTTCTAGTTTCTTCTCTCCTCTGTGACAGTAAACTGAATATTGTTTGAGTTGTGGACAAAACAAGACATTTGAGGACGTCATCTTGGGCTTTGGGAAACAATGATCCATATTTTTCACCATTTTCTGATGTTTATAGACCAAACAACTAATCCATTAATTGGGAAAATAACCGACAGATTAGTCGACATTAAAAATAATCGGCAGCCCTAACACGCACACACACACACACACACACATACAAGCCTAAGAGCCTACAGCAGCTCTGTGAGGCTGGACTAAGGCACAGCTGTGCTTCGAGCTACAGTAAATTCAATTCAACAAAATGTTATTTATAGTGTCAAATCATGACAGAAGTTATCTCAGGATACTTTACGGACAGAGTAGGTCTAGACCACACTCTATAAATGCTTAAGTTAGTGTGCAAACATGAAAAGTTAATTGTGGAGCGACTGAACAAACAACCAACCAACAGAGCGAGCTTTAGAGCTTGCTGGTCGCAGCTAAAAAGTTGCCAAAGTCTTGAAGTCCTTGAACGTACTAATAAGCATTGATGTGACACGACTACCAAAAGGTCTACATAAGGGAAGATGTGTCAGAAAAGCGTTGACAAGCTTTTATCCAGTTTGAAACAAGGACCCAAACTGTTCACGAGAAAGAAATCTGAATAAACAAAAGTGTTCAGCCAATATCCAGAAAAGGAGAACAGGGTTTGAAAAGCTGACAAGGGAAGAAAAAAAAAGAGGAGAAGTGAAAGAAAACAGATCCCACGTACAATTCGGGGAGTGCGACGAGCTTTGTGCAGACACTCTGTGGAATTATAATGCGCCTGGCTTTGCTGAGGGTCTCGTTCTGCCGGGCTGAGATGCCCCTGAATAATTTATGTGACACCGCAAGGTTAGCATAAACCAGGGGTACACAACTCCCCTCCTCAGGCATACGCACTGGAGCAACAGTAGCATGCATCAAACGTTATCACTGGCTGCTCAGACATTTCATACACCCCATACATTTTTCAAATTCTGTGTTTGCTTTCAGTTTGAAACTGGCAAACAGACAACACTCATGTATCAAACTGTCAGCTCAGTGGTTAAATAAAAACAAAGATGCAATGGGAACTCATATCCTGCAGCAACAAGTGAACTAAATTATGAAAAGAAAAGTGTTAAAAAAAAGCAAGAGCAGAAAACATTTCCCTTAACAGATGATCCATCGGTTCCCATTAAAAATTGAGCAACAACATGTTTGTGGTTATTTTTTAGCCAACATGGCTGTCTGTTCTGTCCACCACTCTAATCCAGACTGAAATATCTGTCAACAAATATTGGATGGACCGTCGTGTAAATCTGTACAGAGTTTAATGATCCCCAGAGGATGATCCTCGGACTTTTCCTCTAGAGCCACCAACAGGTTGACAATTTGGTGAAATGTTTTGTCCACTATTGGGTGGCTTGAATTTGATACAAACATTCATGTCCCTCTCAGGATTACTTGTAATGACTTTGGTGATCCTCTGACTTTTCAACGGCTGTCACCAATGTTTACGCTTTAGTTTACGACCAAATATCTGAAAAACTACTGAAAAACTACTGACAAACTACTGACAAACTATATGGTGAACGTGGTTCACCATGTACCTGCTAAACAGCAGCATGTTAGCATCGTCATAGCATAGCCGCAGCTGTAACCTCAGCTATAATTAGCTGTTTAGGAGAAACGCAACACAATAACAGAAACACATCTGTGAAATATAATCCAATAACTTTTTTTTGTTGAAACTGTTGTCAAGTGTCGACTGAACCCTATGGTAACTTTCGAGGCTGTATGAATGTGTGATGGACTGTTTTTTCTATTGGTATCTTGGACAGATTTTGTAAAACAGTTTCTTAAGAGTAATAATCCTTGGATTACATCAACGTTTTTACAAAGAGACTGGGAATTTATTTTTATTTTTACATCCTCTCTGGTTCAATATAGTAAAAGGGAGTTAGTTAAAAAGGTAAAATGTGTAAGGCTGGTGATACTCCATCTTATTCTCAACACATTTAATGAAAAGACCCAAACCAACACTGAGTCCCAATACTTTCTAATTTCCCTATAGTGTCTCTTCCTGCTGAAGACATTTAGTTATTAAAAACAGCTGGTAACTGTAGTTTTTAATCAAACAAACCGGAGGAAATAGAGCATTTATTGAGAAACATTTAATCTGCAGATTAATCCACATTTGTTGCTCCACTGAGAGACGGTATGTTTGGGAATGAGTCAAAATAAACTACTGTATGTGTGTGTGTATGTGTGTGTGTGTGTGTGTGTGTGTGTGTGTGTGCGTGTGTGTGTGTTGATGAAGGAACATGTCACCCAGTGCAACAGTGTGGCTCACTGATCTGTGTTCAGTGCAGATCAACGTCAGTGTTTCCAAACTAGGGATCCATTTAAACACTAAAATCTATCACAACATGAGAGCGGTCATATAACATAAGGGTATCTAGTAATTTGAAGCTAGACATAATGTTGTCATGGTAACACCAACTGCACCATCATGTCTGTCTGTCCTCCCTCCCTACTCGTCTCTCCCTCCCTCTCTCTCTCTCTCTCTCTCTCTCTCTTTCCACCCATATCACAAACCATGATGGCAGCGGCTGCCATGCTGCAGCTGATGTCACCAGTTGCCGTGGCAACCGTTTTCAGCTGTGACGCTGAGTAGGAGGAGGAGGGGGTCCTGCTGTGTGTGTGTGTGTGTGTGTGTGTGTGTGTGTGTGTGTGTAATAATGTGCATTATCAGAGCTGATTTTCAGGAGGATTTTTTTTTATTCTTCCTGTCAATTTGTCACAACGTGTGATTGGCCCTTTACAGCGGCAGCTACAACCCATACGGTCTGTGGTGTGGTGACGTCGAGCGCACTGCATTTGACGGACTTGACAGTACAGTGCCGAGATAATTTCATTTACATGATGGGTATCAGATGAAGTACTCTCTTTGCATTGGTAGCTCTCTAAAGGGTACCAGGATCGTCATTTTTCAACGATACCCAGCCCTAGTCTTATGCAGTAATATGCAAATAATAACAAACTCAACTCCACTATTTATGGGCCATTTTGGCTCTTTCCATAATCAGCTATTGTATAAATTTGTTTTCAATCACTAACATTTGTAGCTTTCTTTTCCATGATTTATGGCTCCAAAGAAAATTTGACTATAATAAAAAATCTTCTGTATTTATTCACAAAACAAAATACCCTTTAGTGCAGTTTTTTGAACGTGTGTTTGTGTGTGTGTATTCACACTTATTAAGTGAAACACAATCCACAGGCATATGGAAACACCATCTGGTGTACAGAGCAACGCTGCCCCTGTGCCCATGTTCTTCAGCGCTCATGTTCTGGTAAAGTATGACACGGTGACCCTTTAAACTCCTGACCTCCTCCCTCTACCAAAGGCTTCAGACACATACCTCAACTCTGAACACATGATCTGAATCTGAGGAAATACTCCAGATTTCAAGCTTCTTTGTATTTAATTAACAAAACAGACTTCACGCGTCAAACCCAATACTTTAAGATAACGTAAACAGCTTTTATTTTGTTTGATTTTGGTTGTCTGAGGAAAAACACTCACCTGAATCATGTAGAGCTGAGCAATGCGGTACTCCTCCACACTCATCGGCATGGGGATGTGATACTCCTTGATCAGCATGGTTGTGCTTGAATTGGGCCGACTGTGTGTGTGTGTGTGTGTCCAGAGGGGAAGGAGTGTAACAGGGTAGACGCTCCTCTCGATCGGCTCCGCTACCCGAGCAGCATGTTCAAACAGCGAGGATGGGAGTCATCGTTATTCACACCTGAGAGAGGAAAAACAGGAACAGACTTTCAGTGAGTACGAGAAACGGTTTAAGAATATGTAGATTTTAGCTTCCAGCTTTACTTACAAGCCAGAGGAGGAGTTAGCATGTTTGTCTCAAGGATTAAACCCCCCCCCACCCCCCACCCCCCAACCCCCTGTACACAATCCATCGCTCTGTGTCCTCCAGCCCTCCTAAAGATCTATTACAAGGTAATCCACTGACCTAGCAACATCCCTGAAATCCCCCAGCAACCTAAATCCCAACTGTCCCTAGACACACAGTGAAGAATCAGCCAAGTGTAGCCTTTAAAGCCTGGTACTTCATAGTATTTAATATTGCTGTTACTTTAGACTTTCAGATATAAAGCAACAAAGAATTTGAATGCATGACTGTTGTAGTTCGGTATTACTATTTGTACTTAAGTAAAGGCTTTGAATACTTTTTCTACCACTTATCCTTTGAGTATGTATTAAGGGGTAATGGCCTGCCTGCTTCCTAAAAATTAACACTTAATTTCTTCCAACATCAACACCCATCTATCCAAAATGTAGCGATGGAGTTACATTTTAACAAGCAGATAGGGTTGAGTAAAGAAGACTTGTATGACAATGGCTACTTAATCTCAGACAGATTAAAGACTGTAAATCTGATGCTGTTAACATGAAAGAGAAAAGAGGATGAGCTGAAATGTCAAAAGTGTGTGTGTGTGTGTGTGTTCTTGTTTAACTATATTCATGGGGTCCAAAAACAGGAGTCCAGTATACTTGAGGGGTCCTGACAGCTTTGTGGGGCTAAAATGCTGGACCCCACAATGTTTAAAGGGCTGTTTGAGGGTTAAGACTTGGTTTTAGGATTAGGGTTAGAATAAGGTTATGGTTAAGGTTAGGGTAAGGGTTAAGGTTAGGCATTTAGCTGTGATGGTTAAAGTTAGGGTAAGGGTTAAGGTTAGGCATTTAGTTGCGATGGTTAAAGTTAGGGTAAGGGTTAAGGTTAGGCATTTAGTTGCGATGGTTAAAGTTAGGGTAAGGGTTAAGGTTAGGCATTTAGTTGCGATGGTTAAAGTTAGGGTAAGGGTTAAGGTTAGGCATTTAGTTGTGATGGTTAAAGTTAGGGTAAGAGGCTAGGGAATGCATTATGTCAATGATGGGTCCCCACAAAGATAGTGCCAAAAACATGTGTGTGTGTGTGTGTGATTAGGCTGTGCATGTTTGGTCGAGCTGCTGCAGCAGACAAATCGTAGGGGTCAGGAAGTACAGCATGACAGTGAATTTAGCGTAGAGGCTCTTCCTGCCAACAACATTGGGCTTCATCAGCTTTTTAATACTTAACATTTTTTTTTATTTAAGCTGTTCTAAGCTCTCAGGGTGACCGCAATGTCGGTCAGTTTGTCCGCAGCTTTTGGTTCAGGCCGAAATGTCTCAATAACTATCGCATGGATTGCCATGAAATGTGATTCACACATTCACGCTCCTATATTCAGATTTTTTGAAGTGTGGTTGTACGAGCTACTTCTCCATAGTCATCGTGTTAGCTACAGTAGATGGCGGTCGGCACGCCCCCCAGTTTGGAGAAGCAGACAGGAGTACCGATATGGAAGCTAAGCATTGTCCTGCTGTGGAGGGGGCAGCAGCTAAGTGCATTTTAGACACAAAAAAGTGTACGCTACATTTAGAATATTTTCAATGCTTCACATTGTCGTCAGACAGCCTTTTCCAACAGTGAGAGAATCAACAAACATTTAGTCCTCCAAATCGCCGTGAGGCTCTTTAATTCCCATGATGCATAAAATAAACAATAGCTACAAGTAATAAAACTGCAGTGCGCTGTCTCAACCATAAATGAAGATTCAAATCCGAGCTGCTTCCCAGTGGCAGTAACGTACGACCTTATTTTCTGTGCTGCGGCGGTCTGTACTCCGATACAATTACAGCTGGGAAATGGAGGGCCTTTCTCACTGAATCCTGTGAAGAATAAGTCCTTGACCGACAGAAGAACAGCTATAAATAGACACAGTAATCCCCACAAAGCAAAATGTGAGACAGAGACAGATGAAAACTGACACATAAACAGATAGACAGAGCCATGCATGAAGACTGAGCCGTTTTGTTTGCCTCCATCAGCTAAGTGAGCTGTGAGTCAGCACATCAGATACAGGAGCCAGCATTCACTGAGAGAGATAAGCACAAACTGAAGAGGACGACTGTTTTACAACGAGGATGTTATGATGTTAGTTTTGTTAGTTCCACAACTCTCGTGTTCTGCGACGTAAAATGATTTTTGTCAAAGGAGTCTGGAGGCTTTGAAGAGAGCAGAGATAACGTCTTCAGTTCCCCGTCGTAAAGGGCTGTCTGACAGCAAGGTGAAGAACTGAAAATATTATAAATATAGCGTACATTTAAACTGATTTTTTCAGGTGTCTAAAATACGTTCAGCTGCTGCCCCCTGTCCACAGCAGGACAGTGCTTAGCTTTTGTGTCGGTACTCCTGCCATCTACTGTAGAAATACAAACTATCCATTTAAGCTATAAAATGTTACAGAAAACAGGAAAATCTCCATCACAAGTTCCCAGAGCTCAAGAGGACGCTCTTAACTCCTTCTCTTGTTTAACATCTTTTTTTTTTAGTTCCAAACTCAAAAGATATTTAATTCACACTGACACACCATAGAGAAAATGATCAACCGTCGGCTCGAATAACATTTACTGAACTGTAGTGTAGACATGGCCACATTTATGCCATTCAATATTTTATTACAAAACTGGGATAAGACTTGTCTGTCTGTTCTGTCTAACACAAAATCCACCCGATTCAGAAACATACATAACACTGTTTAAAGTACAGATCATTTGTCCACTTCAAAACAAGCTTTTAATGTCATCCAGTGTGTCTCTAACATAAGTGCGTTTGTGTATTTCAGTATGTACTAATAATGGATGCCCAGTAGCAACACAAACCACAATAAGCTTTTCTTAAGTCATTACTATAACAAACTGAGCACTTAACCCTGACAGTAGAATGTTAAAATACTGAGCTCCGACTTGGCAGACAACCGCATACTTCAATCATGTTTTTATAGAAGAACGGGAAGCACTTTATCAACATGTGACTAATGTTTTTCATCTCCTTCAATAACTCTTTCTGAAAATGGCCCCATTCCCTGAAATTACGTTGGGAATGACCATCACTGCTTCAAACCTAAACAAAGATCCCTTGGGCTTATGGCCAATTTCCCACAAAGCAAACAAACCGCAGCATGGAGGAAATTAGCTTTCCTCTTTCCCTGTGTACCTCTATCCACTCTAATCCATTTAACTGATGAAGTTTGCACCTCGTATTATGGCATTAGGAATAAAACATGAAGCCAATCATACAGGAAGATTGGCCTCTGTAGAAAACGGCGAGCACTGCTGGGTGGCTCAAATTGCCGCGATTGTGTGAAAACATTTTCAAGATAATCCAACAGGAGATTGTCTTCCACTGGGAAATTTCAAACAATCCTTTAGTCACCTAGTTATATTCGAAGGCCTCCTAATTGAGCTCGCAGTTGAAAAACACAGTCAGAGTCGCCTCCGCAGAGAAACTAAATGTCTCATCTGCACCACTAAGAGGGTGCCTGGCCACAAGCTGCCCTCGCTCACAGTCCTGTGTGATGGCAGACTGAGAAAGCCTTCAGTTAAATTGCACCAAATTTGCCACCGTGGCAACCGACTCAGAGGGAAAACAGCTCTGGTCCATTAAACAAAGCATCGCCTGCCAGCAGCTTGTTCCCGTAGGGCGACTTTCTGTTCAACCGACCCCCTGAAAAATGCACCCTACTGTCCACCTTTTCACATTAAACGCATACCCTGTGTCTCACCGAAGAGACTGACTGTGGATGTTTCAGACTGAATGGTGACCACTTATCTCTGGAGCTGGATATTTCCGCACCTCTCTGCCCATTGCAAGCTTTTTCTGCAGCTACCACTGCTCTAAAATTGACCTGATAGATGTTCTGCAGAGATGCAAAAGTTATTATTACGTATCACGTGTAATGGTGTGCAGGGCTACATACGACACTAATTGAGGAGGCGGGTCAACACCCTCCCTTAAACCTTTAATAACCGATCTTCTTGGCCACTTGGGGGCAGAAGCCCTCCTCACACAAGTAACATTAGCATAAAAACATTAGCATAAAAAGACGTTAGCATCAAAAGTAATGTTAGCATAAACAGAAACGCAAGCATGAAAACAGTAGCGTTAGCATGAAGAAAAGCAATGTTAATGATGAAAGAATTATATTAAAGTTGAGTGCAGAGAAGTTCCCTCATTCTGGATATTAGTTTTGTTAGCATGTATCAAATTCCTGCTGTTTACCATTAATATATATATATATATATATAGCACTGTAGACATATGCCAGATCGCCTCTGGCTTCATGCTCATCGTTAATTCTGCACACTGAACTGAAAGAGAGAAGTCTCTTTTTGTGGGGGAGGATATTAAAAGCTTTTCATGCGTTATTTTTGGTGAATCGAGCAGTTCAAGGCACAAAAACCATTCCTCTAATGGATCTCGTCATAAGATCATAAGAAGTCTGTGTTATTCCCTGGCGTGCGCGAGCATTGTACGACGTGGAAACCCGTATATATGTGAAGTCCTTGTTTAATGTGTGTCGGTCATGTTTAATTTATGAAAATCAAAGCCACTTTAAAGTCCTCAGAACAGATTGGCTGAATGCATATCGAATTAATTATCATAATCATGAGGACACAAGGGGGAAAAAAAACATATAAATACTGCATATTTAGTATATATATGAACCATATGTATCTGTCACACTGTGATCAGCAAATTTAAACGCAAAAAGCCAACCCATCATGTCTTTGTAACACATCACAGTGTGATGCACCAGGATGCATCTGATTCGCTTCTTCAGCGGTTAGAAAAACTACCTGAGTCTAGCTGCGCTGACAAGATCCCCTGACGGGGTCATCTCTGCTTTTGATAATAACATTTCACACACACACACACGGATATAAAACACACCACGACATTCTTCACATCTGGATGATGTAAAGAATTAATTAGAGGACGTCTGCCACGAACACGGGCGGGCCGAGAACGACAAACACACTGAGTATATTTTCTCAGTTTCATGTAACCCCAAGAGTCAAGTACTGTACTGTACACTCTTTTTGCATACTTTATTTATTTATTTTTTATTTTATTAGTTTATTTGTCAGGCACAATGTACAAAATACATTAATCTTACAAAAAGATTTTTTTGTACCAGAGTTAGCTAATGCTAGTTTCCATCTGCAGTCCCCAGGCAGGTTCACACAATATTAAATCTCATGAAAATCAGCTGACTAACATGCAGTGATCATCAGCTGCTGTGGCTAAACTGCACTTAACACCTACAAAATATTTAGGGCAAAACATTTGGCAAAAGATGATCTGTTTCAAATGTTACTTAATGTCTTTTCTGTGCCTCCTATAGTGAGAGATTTTTCACAGCTTCCTCCCATCAGCATACACTACCCGGAGATGAAAAACTCACTGAACGTGCAGCACATCACAACCACCCAACATAATCATTAAACGTGTTGAACAAGACGACAAGAAGCTTCGCTGCAACAACTCACTTCATGCATCCTTACAAATAAATCCCACACATCAATCCATCGCTCGTCTCACATATATTTTTTCCTTGCAGGAAAAAAAAAAAAAAAAATCACAAAGCCGCCTATAGTCCCCACCTCAAACTGCAGCCACCTGCAGCTCCTCAACCTCCTCTCCTGTCCATCAGTCTGGACTAGCGTCCAACAGGCATGCATCCATGTTGCCATCATTTAAATTTACCTGTGTTTTCATAACAGGGAAACACCTGCAACTGAAGGCAGTATTTTGAAATGTACAGGTGAAAGAAAGCAGTTTACCGTGCAGAAGGAAACACCTAAGCACAGCTACCCCACTGGTCCACTGAGCCAGAGGCTTTAGGGGCCATTGCAGATCCTGGTCCCACAGAGACCAGCAGCTCAGGCATCCTTCCACCCCATGCCTGCACGTCGCTCCTTCGTCGGCCGTCTGCTGTCAGCCAATCAACTGCTGGCTCGCGCCCCCTCCCCCCCCCCACCCCCCACCCCGATCGGGAAGGAGCTTCGCTTTTTAAATCCTCACTGTGAAATAAGAGAAGGTATCGATTCCCTCTCTTCCTCTTCTTCTTCTTCTTCTACTTCTCCTTCTTCTTCTTCCCCCCATCCACCTCTGTTCCATCCCCCCCCCCTCACAGTCCCTCGCTGTCTCCACCTCCTCATGACTGTGGAAGCTCGGTCACCATGGAGACGCATGAGGCTGAAGCCCGATTGGAGTTTGTTGTGATGCAGCAAGTCGGTGGTGCAGCCCACCGGATTGATTGCCTTTTCAGTGAGCATCATTCTCTAACGCTGAGGCCAGAATCTGTTCTCCGCTTGATTTCCCCTTATAAAGTTAGTTTTGGATAGATATATAGGAATGTGTTTTCAATAAGAGAGAAAAGAATAAAAGTTACGTTAAGGCTCTGTGTTTAATTGCTTTTACTCTTAATGGATAAATTCCACATAGAAAAATCTTTCACTAATACAAATCTCTTTTTGATAGAATTCATCATCATCATATATATATATATATATATATATATATATATATATATAAATAAATTATATATATATATATATATATATATATATATATATATATATATATATATATATATATATATATATATATATATATATATATATGTATGTGTGATAAAGATTTTTCTATGTGAAATTTATCCATTAAGAGTGTGTATATATATATATATATATATATATACACACTCTTAATGGATAAATTTCACATAGAAAAAATCTTTCACTAATACAAATCTCTTTTTGATAGAATTCAAAAATATATATATATATATATATATATATATATATATATATATATATATATATATATATATAAATAAATAAAACACATACATACATACATACACACACACACATATATATATATATATGTATATATATACTCCTTAAGACTAACTACAAACCAAATTAATGTACAATATTGTATTATGAAGAGTTGTTTGGTAAGTTTTCATTTTACTTATTTATTTGATATGTTTTTTACTTATTTCTATTTCTTCTATATATACTGTTGAATGATTTCTTTTCTATCATTTTTTAATTGCCACATATTTAATAAAAAAAAAAAACAGAAAAGATTGTCTGTACAACATGCCAGATTCTTGTGCAACGAATGCTCTATAAAATTACAAAGAAAACAAGTTCAGGGAATGTTGTCAGATGTCTTGTTCTGTCAAGATATTCATTTTGTCATGACATTAATTATATAAAAGAGAACCAAACATTAAATCTTCACATTTGTTAAGCTGGAACCAGAGATGTTTAGGCTTTTTTGCTTTAAGAAATGACTATAATCATTGTCTGCCCATTTTTTCCTCAATTGACTGATTCATCTACAAAATGCCAAAATACAAATTGCTGGTTTCAAATGTCTTGTTTTGTCCGACCAACAGTCCAAACCAAAGATAGTAATTTTACAACAAATCCTCAACGCTGGAACCATAACTGGAACCTGGAATTTAGCATTATTGCTTTAATAAAATGACTTAAACTAGACAATTAATGTATTAATTGTTGCAGTCCTCGTCTCATTTTTCAAGCGGAAGCTATGATCAAGAATAGTTATAAATACTTAATATACTTAATATAATATTGAACTCAGTGAAACACACAAACCATAAAGCACCCAGCAAAGCTCTGCTGACACATCCACACAAATCCCTAACGCCTTAATTCAAACATGTTCATTTTTAAATGTGATCCTAGAGTATGTAACGTTTGAAAGTGAGGTGTAGGAAAGACATGTGCATGAATCACTTTTATCTCTGCTCCCAGAGGCAGATCACCTGCTCTGATGATTATGCATCTTCTTTGCAGGGTGTCGTGACCATCCCGCTCTATCTGCTGTGTATTTTTATCACCCGCGTCAGCCACAGAATTTAAATGAGCCAGCTGAGCGGCGCGAACACAGGTCTTTTCTTATGACTGACAAATCAGTATATGAGCAAAACCGTGCGCCTTCATTCCAGACTGTAGCTGCAACGCCCCTCGAGTACCTCAGTGGCTACAATCTACATTTACACATGGATACTGCAGCAGCTTTTTTTTACACTTAAATTACTTCAATTTGGGCGTCTGGATAGCTCAGTTGGGAGAGCGGGCGACCATATATAGAGGTTCACTCCTCGATGCAGCGAGCCTGGGTTCGGCTCCGACCTGCGGCCCCTTTGCTGCATGTAGGACTTCAACTAATGATTATTTTCATCGTCGATTAATCTGCTGATTATTTTCTCGTTTAATTGATTATATCAATGTCAATACTCTACCCTGCAACGTACCACAAACACGGGAGGCTTGGCTCTCCCCAACCTTAAAGTGTACTACAGAGCCTTTCAGCTACGGGCCCTCAGAGTGTGGATGGACCCCTCATCTACAGTCCCATGGAGAGAAATAGAGCAAAACCTCATTGGAAGTCTAAGACTGCAAGACCTCGTCTTTGCAGGGGTGTGTCCAAAAAAGTATATGCTAGCCTATGGCCCTATTATCACCAACACAGTGACCAATTACGGAGCAACTACGCTACACCAACAAGTGGCATTTGAATACCCCAATTTGGCACACCATACACTTAATGTCTGGCAACAAATGTAATCAGTGGAGTGACAGAGGTATTTATACTCTAGACCAGTTAATCAATGGGGAAGGTACGTTGAGCTTTGAGGACCTGAGAGCTAGCTTTGAGATCCCTAGGACATCCTTCTTCCTTTATCTTCGCTTAAGATCAGCCCTAAAATGTTATGGAGTACCATGGGGGAACAATCTTGAGGTGCACATAATCATTAAATGGCTTGTTTATTCTCCTGTGGGAGGATTAGTGTCCAGGATTTATGCTAAACTGATGCAAGCATAGATATATATAAAGCCTAGATGTCTTACGGCGGAGTCTCTGGCGTCATCACCGGCGGCCATCTTGTCACAGTCAAGCTTTCAGCCGTGCTCTGTGGTACCTGATGTAAGGTGAGTGATCTGCACGAACACAAATACTCTTATCTTGCTGAAATCTTGACGGATTTACAAACGGTTTGGTTTCATACAAACTTTATTAACGTGGCTATAATTCTGGATGCTTGAACATGTTGAAATTGCAGCTTTTCTTTTCGAAAAACGACTTAATCGTGCAGCATAGTTGTGTATCACGACTACTTGTTATCAAGGCTGAGACCGCAATCAAGCTGTTCAATTACATAGGTTTTACTGACACCAATAACTATTTTATGACAACTAATCTTTTATCTAAATTACAATCTTTGTGGCTGTGGTTGTAGTTATTAGCTGGCTAATAACAAGAAGCTGTGAGTGTGGTTGTAGCCTAGCTGGCTAATAACGAGAAGCTAACGTTACAGTTCAGCTGCTACCCAGCAATTTTACATCCCTGGGAGGGACAGAATTGCTCTCTCTTTTCACCGGAGTCTCAAAACGAGAGCGATATGACAATTTTATGATATTTGGGATAATCGTTAGCTAGTTACTTAGTGGATGTATGTACAATACAGGTCCTGTGTTACACAGGAACAGCAGGGCTATGACATAATAGTATTACAAGCTTCTTGTTGACCCAAGGCTTTTTAGACAATCGCTGAATGTTTCTTTGGGACACCTTTTTATAGCTAGTTTAGTGTGGTTGTCTTATTCTAAAGTACATACATATGCATACATGATACATACATATGCATACATACAATTACCCCAAACATGATAATTTAGGTGTGTATTTTTGTCCTTACCGTTAATGTTGAAAGAAGGAAAAAAGGGTTGGAAATGTTGACAATAATTTATATGTCTGGGTACATTTCTCACGTTTTTTAAGGTTTCCCAAAACCGTAAAGATGATGAGGCAGTGGGAACTTGCCCTGAGGAGGGACGGTTTTGTTACCTCTGACAGGACACTGCTCTGCAGTGAGCACTTCAGGAGGGAGGACTTTAACAAAACGGGGCAGAATGTCCGGCTTAAAGATGGTGCTGTGCCAACTATTTTCAACTTTCCAGCTCATCTTCAAAGGGTTGTGTATCATTGACCAACAATAATTCAAGGTGTATAATATTGATATATCAATATGTGATTAAATGTCACTTTAGTTTTTGGTACTGCAAGTTATATAATGTGTTGTTTATTACAGTACATTTTAGACACTCAAAACGTCTTTACTTATGTCCTATAGTCTCTAAAAGTAGAACAGGACTCCATACCATGCTCCTCTCCTGGGGAACCAGCTTCCAGTTGTGGTTGGGGAGGCAGACACCCTCTCCACATTCAAGAGTAAGCTTATGACGTTCCTATTTGATAAAGCTCATAGTTAGGGTTGGATCAGGTGAGTCCTGAACCATCCCTTAGTTATGCTGCTATAGGCCTAGACTATCGGGGGATTTCCCATGGTGCACTGAGCTCCTATCTTCCTCTCTCTCTCTGCACACATTCATGTCCCATTAATGCATGTTACTAACTTCACTTCTTCCCCGGAGTTCTTGTGTTTTCTCATCTTGCAGGTTCTCATCAATCCTAGTGGAGCCTCCTGCCATGGTCCTGCTTGACTGCCATTGCCAATACTGTTGTTGCCGTGCACCTCTCTCTCTGCTCTATTTGAAAAGTGTCCTGAGATAACTTTTGTTATGAATTGGTGCTATACAAATAAAATTGAAATGAATTGAATTTGTTTATCTCTATCCTCCATGTGTATACCTCAAAGTCTCTAGTAGTGTAGTTCTCTCTACAGGGTGGGGATTTCAACATGCAGCATTTCTTTATGTATATTTGTAAAGGGAAATCTATTTTTTATTGCAAATAAATGTCACTTTTATAATAGTTTGAACTTGTTTAAAATAAACATGTAGTAATTTAAATTTTTATATTGGTAAAATATATATATATATATATATATATATATATATGCCAAAAGGACACACCTTCTCATTCAATGTTTCTTTACTTTCATGACTATTTACTCATGACTAAAGCAAAGGGTGGCTACTTTGAGGAATCTAAAATATAAGACATGTTTTCAGTTATTTCACACTTTTTTGTTAAGTACATAATTCCACATGTGTTCATTCATAGTTTTGATGCCTTCAGTGAGAATTTACAATGTAAATAGTCATGAAAATAAAAAAGGAAACGCATTGAATGAGAAGGTGTGTCCAAACTTTTGGCCTGTACTGTATGTATGTATGTATGTATGTATGTATATATATATATATATATATATATATATATATATATATTAGGGCTGCAACGATTCCTCGAATAACTCGAATAATTCGATTACAAAAAATGCTCGAAGCAAATTCTTTGCCTCGAAGCTTCGTAAAATCAATGTAATTAAGGTTGTACGGCTCACTGTGTTTCCGCACGGAGGATTATTACTAGCGCACATGAGGTTTGCGCTTCTGCGGACACAACACAAGCACGGACAGTATATAAACACAAGACGGCCCCGATTACAAATGAAAGAAGACGAAAATAGCGAGGGTCTAAGAGGAGAGACAGGCGAGAGAAAATCACTGAAAGTTTGGGATCATTTTAAGCTGCAAACATGCTGCTACATCATCTCCGTAACAAACCTCCAGAGTACTCATCCATTCCACGGAGCCAACCCGACACAAGGTAGCTAACGCTGCTGCTCTCGTCCACCGCGCTGTTTACACAACTAGCCTACAGCATGCTAATCTGCTAATAGCAATGTTTTACACAACTAGCCTACAGCATGCTACTCTGCTAATAGCGATGTTTTACACAACTAGCCAACAGCATGCTACTCTGCTAATAGCGATGTTTTACACAACTAGCCTACAGCATGCTACTCTGCTAATAGCGATGTTTTACACAACTAGCCTACAGCATGCTACTCTGCTAATAGCGATGTTTTACACAACTAGCCTACAGCATGCTACTCTGCTAATAGCGATGTTTTACACAACTAGCCTACAGCATGCTACTCTGCTAACAGCATTGTTTTACCAACAAGCTAAAACGAAAGCTGTCGGTTTGTAGTCTAACTGTTTATTAGTTTGCTTCTAAATGTTTGGAAACTTAGCCGCTGCCGGAGACACAGTGGCTCCTCCCCCCAGCATGGCCACTTAATATGCACGTGAATGACGTCATCATGCATTCTTTATTCTTTCTCCTCACCATAGATATATCTATAATCCTCACTGTGTATTAGGCTTCTGAAAATGTGTCCCCCAGAACAGTGTAGTTGAGTAGCCCTGCTGTAAAGCCTCTGGTCAGTGAACAGCTCTTTTGCATATCCAGTGTAAAGAGCCAGAGGCAAGAAGGGGAATGGGGTGAAAAATATTAACATTTGGGCAACCAAAAATGTACTATTGTAATGTTTTTGTTTTTTTAAGGGTCTTGGAATTTGGCAATCATTTTTTTTTGCTTTTTTTCTAAAAAGGAAACCTGTCTTTTGTATATATACACAAGCTACAGGTTTCCTTTTTTTTAGTAAACGGCAATAATAAATATTTACTATTGCTGCTTACTAAGTATTTCTTACTAAGTGTTTCTTATCCGATTACTCGATTAATCGATGGAATAATTGGTAGAATATTTGATTACTAAAATAATCGATAGCTGCAGCCCTAAATATATATATATATATATATATATATATATATATATATATATATATAAACAGAACAGATAGGTGCAATGCATATACACACGCACAAGGTATTTATGTTAAATCAATATATAGGCTACTAAAACTCAGTGTACAGAATGGCAACATGTATATATATATATATATATATAATCTATCTCATGTTGCCATTCTGTGTATATTCATTGCACCTATCTGTTCTGTTTAATGTTATTTTCATATGAAAGTCCATGGTTATAATTATTCATAAGTAGGCCTATGCAGTGTCATTTACTACATCTCTGACGTTTATAGCAAACTAAACAGTTTGAAAATCGGTAGAAAATTGATCAAGTTATGGTTATTTAAAAAGTAAATGCACCATTACAACACAATGTTATGAGTGAGCGAGCTGACTGTGGCAAGATGGCCGCCAGGTGCGGACGTCGACTTCCATTGGCCAGCAGCGCGGATGAGACATCTAGGCTTTATATATATCTATGGATGCAAGCATCCGTAGGAGAACTCCCAATAGTAAAGAAATGGGAGCGTGAGCTGAGCTCGGAGGGGAACGTAATTAATTGTTTGGGACAATATTTCCCACTGTTCCAAGAACCCAAATCACCAGCAGATCCACTTCAGCATATGCCACAGGACATATTGGACACCTCAGAAGAGATACGTCTCTAAAGGCATTCCTACTCCCTATTGCAGAATCAGTCCTAATGACCTCCGCATCACAAGAATTAGAGGAGAGCGACTAGGCAAGGTGTGATCGCTGTTTTTAGTTTTTGCTTATTTGTTTGTTTTTGTTTTCCTCGAGACCGCGGAGGGTGGGGGGTGGGAGAGGGATTATGATTTTGTTAAATTGTGTTTGTATGTTCAAAATAGTTTAGGTTAGAGAAAAACTGTTAACACGTCAGACACAAACTGAAGCTATTTCTCTGAATGAGACCTGATGTGCACTGAGTGAGCGCTGCGAGCGTAGGATAAACTCTGTGACTCACATGTCTACGCTTTATAAACGTCACTTTAATTACATCCAGCCGACGCGTCTCAGTGGGTTTGAGGTTAAAAATACCCCACCTGCAGCCAGACATGTTCTACAGGGGATTGTGTCGCTGCTGCTGCTTGCTGCTTCGTCTATAGGGACATTATTAACACAATCACCAGCACAAGAATCAAGAGTTTGTGAGGCCTTTTTAGCTCTGAGGATGAACCGGAAGGCATTTACTACAACGGATCACAAGAGGGGAACCTGGACCGAGATTACATTTACTGTCATACCAACGAACAAGAAGGGAGGCTGAGAATGAGCTTTGAGATTTGTGCACCAGCATCCTCCTTGCTCTTAGCCTCTGATTTTATCCGCGAAGCTGCAGGGATGTACATCGTCAGAATGAAATGTCTTGTTGACGGGTACTCCGCCCAACACACACACACACACACACTTTATCTGAGCATCAGCAGAACACACGCTAACAGAATCAACCCCTAAACACCACAGTCCCGCTACACAACGTGAACATCTGCTACTACTGCGCGGCTGTTAATTTGTGATCTTGTCAAACACATCTTTCCTCACCAGACACTCCTGCTACTCATCCTGCACATATCAAACCGAGGCCCGGGTTACAGGTTACCGTGCGCCAGCTCCTGTGATGTTACCGACGGCATTTTCTCTGGACATCGTGCCGGCAGCTGCAGCATGCGTTTGGGTAAATCCCCAGCAGGTTTCTATATTTATTTTTCACTTCAGCTGAGATTCAATTTCATTATCACACCGGATGGTGAGGTAAAATGGTTCAAAATAATCTCAGCTGCAGTGGTGGAAGGTTTAAGTGCATTTACTCAAGTACTGTAGTTTTGTACTTGAGTTATTGTAAAATGTTGAGTTACGTGGCCAGTTAGCTCAGTTGGTAGAGCAGGCGCGCATATATAGAAGTTTATTCCTCGACGCAGAAGGTCCAGGGTTTCGAATCCGACCTGTGGCGGTTTTCCTGCGTGTCTCCCCCCCCTCTCTCTCCCCTTTCATGTCTGAGCTGTCCTATCATTAAAGACAGAAATGCCAATAAAAGATCTTTAAAAAAATGTGAGTTACTTATCGTGTGTATAGTGTAACAGTAGCACAAGAAGACAAGAGTCGTCAATGTCAGTTACAGAGCAATGTTGACCTAAACTTTGCTAAGATGAATTAATATAATAAACAGTTTAACACTAACAGGGGTCATTGCTCTACTCAGTGGATAAAATCTACTTAAGAAACATTTTCAATGCATTACCTTTTACCTTCACGAGTAATGGAGTAAACTGTAAACGGTTGTGTTGCTCCTTTTTCTTACGTAAAGGATTTGAATACTTTCACCACTGCTGGAGAACCCTAAAAAGTCTAAATGATAGGTGACAGTGACTTTCTATTCCACAAACTGGAATCTGACCTGAATGAATGGAGGACTTTTACTTGTAATGGAGTATTTCTACATCGTTGGATTGGTACTTCTATTCTAAGTAAAGGATCTAAATACTTCTTCTAACAATCAAAACTACAGATAGGAGATGTTGTCACTAACCTGCAGTCCATCTCCAGCGATGGTTTCCACTACTTCTTCCTGTGAATGAGAAACAGCCGAGATGAGACTCAAAGATGTTCTGCTAATGTTAATTTAATAAGACATGCACAGTATGACGAATTCAGAGCTTAAGGCACACACACACACACACACACACACACACACACACACACACACACACACACACACACACACACACACACACACACACACACACACACACACACACACACACACACAGCTCTTTCATAATATTCCATAAATACCAGAAGTCATGTTTCGAAACAATTTCCTTCCTCAATCCAGGTTGAGAAACACAAAGAAAGAAAGACTGCCACAGAATCGGAATAAAATCTCAACAATATATCAAGAAACCTCCACCTTATTTAAAAACTAGAAAGATTCCTGTGAATAAAATGAATTTCTTTTCCTTAATGGAAGCCAAACACGCTCACCCTACAGCTAATGCAATCATCTGACACTGTCAAAACATCACAACATTGAAAGAGGTGCGGGCAGCAAATGAGAGTGAACTCTGACGTGATGGCTAGGTGATGAGAGAGAGGACGAGCTATTTTTAGCTCAGGGCGTTGGTGTTGGTGGAGGGCAGGCAGAGAGCAGCGCGATGGGGCTGCTGTCAGGGGTTAGTTCTGCTGCTTCTCAAATTGCTCTGCTTTGCTGCGTTCTGGTAAATGGCGGCGATGCATCACTGTCTGAGGAGGGAGGGGGAGCTCGGCTAATCATCGCTCACACCGTTCATCTGGGCCTTCGATTGCTTCACTTATAAATGGTGCTCACTTTAAAACAAACATTTGAGTTATGAAGAAACAGAAATTCACTGATTTATGTTGCTAGCTTCCTGCTGTTTGGTTTAGATAATCAAATAAACAACTTTTTCATTCAAAGCTTAAAGACAGCAACAGGGACAGCTTTTACAAAGCTGTTTTTGTTGTTGTTGTTTTTGTTGTTCTTCTGTCTTGAAGACAGCATAAAACCCTTTAAACAGCACCACTACATACAGTAGTAGTATCTATGTCTCACCTGTATTTAATCAGTCTCACTGACATCAAGAGGTTTTTGAGACCAGAGGATGGCAAAGACAAAGACGGATACAAAACCAGACGTAACACAACAGCATCAGAGACAATCACAGACATCGATGAATACATTTGAAGTTAAAGGTCCCATGACATGCTGCTTTTTGGATGCTTTTATATAGGCCTCAGTGGTCCCCTAATACTGTATCTGAAGTCTCCTTTTATATAGGCCTCAGTGGTCCCCTAATACTGTATCTGAAGTCTCTTTTATATAGACCTTAGTGGTCCCCTAATACTGTATCTGTAGTCTCTTTTATATAGACCTTAGTGGTCCCCTAATACTGTATCTGAAGTCTCTTTTATATAGACCTTAGTGGTCCCCTAATACTGTATCTGAAGTCTCTTTTATATAGACCTTAGTGATCCCCCTAATACTGTATCTGAAGTCTCTTTTATATAGACCTTAGTGGTCCCCTAATACTGTATCTGAAGTCTCTTTTATATAGACCTTAGTGGTCCCCTAATACTGTATCTGAAGTCTCTTTTATATAGACGTTAGTGGTCCCCTAATACTGTATCTGAAGTCTCTTTTATATAGACCTTAGTGGTCCCCTAATACTGTATCTGAAGTCTCTTTTATATAGACCTTAGTGGTCCTCTAATACTGTATCTGAAGTCTCTTTTATATAGACCTTAGTGGTCCCCTAATACTGTATCTGAAGTCTCTTTTATATAGACCTTAGTGGTCCCCTAATACTGTATCTGAAGTCTCTTTTATAAAGACCTTAGTGGTCCCCTAATACTGTATCTGAAGTCTCTTTTATATAGACCTTAGTGGTCCCCCTAATACTGTATCTGAAGTCTCTTTTATATAGACCTTAGTGGTCCCCTAATACTGTATCTGAAGTCTCTTTTATATAGACCTTAGTGGTCCCCTAATACTGTATCTGAAGTCTCTTTCCTGAAATTCAGTCTTGGTGCAGAATTCCAGCCACTAGAGCCAGTCCCACAATGATCTTTCCTTAGTATGTGCCATTTCTGTGTCTGTGGCTATTGAGGAGGAGAGAGGGGGGGTGGCAAGGTGGAGGGTGGGGGTGTGGCCTTGACCAACTGCCACTTTGCTCGTTTGAAAGCCATGATGTCTCTCTCTCTTTCTCATGGTTGGGCAAAATTCTCTGGGTGGGCAAATCAGAGAAAGGGGAGGTAACCTTGCTCCTTATGACCTCATAAGGAGAAGATTCCTGATTGGTCCATCTGAGCTTTCATTTTCTCAAAGGCAGAGCAGGATACCCAGGGCTCGGTTTACACCTATCACCATTTCTAACCACTGGGACCCCGTAGACAGGCTGGGGAAACTCATATTAATGTTAAAAAAAAACCTCATAAAGTGAATTTTTCATGCCATGGGACCTTTAAATGTTTAAAGTCAGCCAGTAGGAGGAAAACAGCAGGCTGTTAAGATCAGAGAAGCAGCCTCAGCACCCACTTTCAGCAACTCACAATTTACTCTATCAACACATCATTTAACCATTAACAGCCTCGCCTTCAACTAACGGAGGCTCAGGAAACGGGGAACATGCAGAGTAGTGGAGTGGAAGAGGAAAAGGAGACAAAAATATGATGGCTTGTGGTTTTAAATTTGAGACATGACGCCTGAGCACTAATACAGTACAGGCCAAAAGTTTGGACACACCTTCTCATTCAATGCGTTTCCTTTTTATTTTCAGGACTATTTACATTGTAGATTCTCACTGAAGGCATCAAAACTATGAATGAACACATATGGAGTTATGTACTTAACAAAAAAGTGTGAAATAACTGAAAACATGTCTTATATTTTAGATTCTTCAAAGTAGCCACCCTTTGCTTTTTTTATTAATAAGGCAAAAAACTTCCACTAATGAACCCTGACAAAGCACACCTGTGAAGGTAAAACTATTTCAGGTGACTACCTCATGAAGCTCATTGAGAGAACACCAAGGGTTTGCAGAGTTACCAAAAAAAGCAAAGGGTGGCTACTTTGAAGAATCTAAAATATAAGACATGTTTTCAGTTATTTCACACTTTTTTGTTAAGTACATAATTCCATATGTGTTCATTCATAGTTTTGATGCCTTCAGTGAGAATCTACAATGTAAATAGTCATGAAAATAAAACGGAAACGCATTGAATGAGAAGGTGTGTCCAAACTTTTGGCGTGTACTGTACATGCGTACACACACCTACACAGAGGAACAAGAGGGTAAAGCAGGTGAAGGTAGACAGAAGAGAGGAGGGTTGCTGTTCATGAGACACAGAAACTGTATGACAACAGAGAACATGATTTGAAGGCCCAAAGATAAAACGTGGGGGGGAGGGAGGGAGTTCCACCTCTGGGGCCAATACATTACTGTTTGGCCCGACTCCAGGCCTCTGAGGCCGGTGTAGCGCGGTACGCTCTGTCATGAGCCAGACTGCAGTGACACCCGGTCCTTTCACCCACTTTCATTCATCACGGAGATTTAGCATCTATTAAGACTACAGATCCATCTCTTGATTACTCACATTTATAAATGTCTGACTGTCTGACTCACATGACATCATTACACAGATGTTACAGAACCGTTTCCAGCAGCAATTTTGACGTTTCGGGTTAGGGTTTGTGCCGAGATCTAGAATAAATTGACCACCCCCTTGTTCACGGGACCACCTCACAGTCTGATCTGTGAGGAAACAGATGCACAGAGATTAGTTTTAACTAACAGAAGGACGCACTAAGTGTCAGGTAAGCAGGTTGCTTGTACCTCTTTCATACCACCGAATATGTGTGTGTGCGTCTGAATATTTGATGAGTACACAACGCCTCGCTGGACCCGAACAAAGCCCAGGGATTGTTAATTAGAGTAAGTGCTCAAACACACTCCAAGAGCACCGCAAACGTGGCCAAACGTGACAGCTTTAGATTGTCAGAACAATCCCACTCCCCAACCTTGGTCTCGCATGACCCGCCCTCCGGAGCAACTGGGGACATCACGGAGGTATTAATCTATATTTAAAGCGTTCTTGCAAGGGCACCATCTGACTGTCCGCTGTTAACCCTGACAATGTGAGTCTATATGGAGCTTAACAGTGGCCGCACACGGCTCTGGTTCCAGAAGTGATTTTCCCCATTTCTTTCACCCTCTGTGAGCCGCAGGCTAAAAACAGGCCCACTCCTAAAGGACCCCTCCCGTGCTGTGCTCTCTGCATTTGAGTAGCTTCCCTCTGGACGCCGGCAAGGCCAACCTTCCCTCTCCGTCCTTCCCCAACTTACTCGCTCTTTCTTTCCTTAACAAACACACGGTTTGTGTCAGACAATCAATTTTATTATTATACAAATTGAACATTTGTTGCTGCTGTTCATCAGCAAAGCAAGCTGTGGTCATGGCCGGGGGATGTGCCGCTGCTACCGGGTGCGGGGCTCTCCGTGTCCCGCTGGAGCTCCGACTGCAGGTGGAGGTCGGCAGCGAAGCTTTCAGGCAATAATAGCAACGTTGCTCCGCTGGCCGATCCCCACTGGTGACGGTCCGTCTGCGGCTGCAGGACCTGGAGCTCACCGCCAGAGTTTCAGTTTGACTGTTAAAAAGTGTTAAGATAATTAAAATGTATTTATTTAGAAGATGGCTGGTTGGTTAGTTAGCTAACGCTAGCCTGCTATTCCACCAAGCTTCCATGCTAAATAGCTAAATAAGCCGGACAGAGTTGTCCCTCATCTGGCGATAGAAACCCTGCTTTCCCCGTTCTGTTGGCTCAGAGCTCCACAGCCTAAGTCCACAGGTACAAATTAGTTTTGCACCAAATGTATCGCATCAAGTGTTGCAAAAGTCGAGGCGCAGATTCGCCACTTTGTGATGCGAGAGAGCGCATACAGGGACAGATTCAAGAGGTTGTAATCACTGAATTGTGGTTGTGATGGAAAATGAACCTGAGTAAAAAAAAAAGTACACGAGTAAATGTTGCATTACAAGTTTGCAGCTGTCATTGTGTTCATGCAAATATCAATCTACACATTTGTGAATATTTTTTTCTACAAGTGCAAATTTCAATTACAAGTTCAGATTTTTTTTACAAGCTCTCGTGTTTTTTTTCTTGTGTGACTTCAAATTCAGATCACATGTGTGAATATTTTTTACAAGTGCAAATTTTAGTTTTACAAGTGCAAATTTTAATTTTACAAGTGCAAATTTTAACATACAAGTTCAAATTTTTTGTTCTGCAAGTTCTCACATTGTATTCTACAAGCTCTCACGTTTTGCACCATATTTACCTTCATAGTAAAGTATTATTTTACCTATATATTATGTCATTTATCTGGTTTTACTTTTTACTGGTTAATTGTATTACAGTCTCTAATGTCCTTTGTTAAAGCTCTTTGAGTGCTTCACAAATAAAGTCAGCCCTCTCGTTATTACTGGTTATTTTTCACCGCTGGTATGCTCGCTGCAGTACTCCATACGACAGACACAGGGCATATGTGCCTGGATGTGAAGCAGAGTGAGGAGGAGAACGCGACAGACAGACAACCTATTTGTGGTGAAGTGCGTCTCCCTGGCAGGCCGAGGCAGTGGGAGGAAGAGGGGAGGCATATCGGACAGGACTAAATTTAAAAAAAAAAGCCTTGTTCATTCACATCCGAGCGCGTCTCCAGCCAGCTTCCCCCCCCCCACACACACACACACACACACACACACACAGTCCTGACTGTGAAGCCATGATCAGTGGGCTGGAATCCCTCTGTTTACCCTGCTAAAAATAGATTCCACACACTGTGATGACGTGGCATCTCGTGACAAGACCCCCCCCACCCTCCCCCTCCCGTCCTCACCACTTCTCCTCATTTCCCCACCACCAACCCTCCTCCCTCCTCCCTCATCCAGACTGTACCGCTGAGCGAGTCATGCCGTTATTGGTATGCAACGCTCAGCTCGGCTGCATGCTCCTCACAATCCTGTCTGACGTATCTTTGGGGTAAAAATATGTGTCCTGTGAAGAGGAGATGGCAAGAAAAGGATGAATTTCAAGGGGTGAGATAAAGGAAAAGAGAAGGAAGGATGGATGGATAGACGAGACAGACAGAGAGAGGAGGCTAGGGAGAAGGAGGAAGTGAAGGAGGGGGTGGCAATCAATACCATGACTCATTCTTTTTTTGCGGTGGCCACTTCCTAACAGCATTCATTAAAGCAAACCTAATCATTTGGGCCTGACAATCAGATCCTGCGAGGCTCCATCTTATTTCACTCACAAATCACGCACGTTAAAATCATGCACACTGAACCTGAAATGGGAGGAAACCGGCGGAGCTGAAAAATAATCGCCAACTATTTTCATCACTGATTGATGGTTAAGCAATAATCTTTCATGCAAAAATGGTTTTTCAGCCTCTCAAACATGGAGGTTTCTTGCTCTTTTCTGTTTTATATCACACTAAGTTTTTTTTTTGTTGACATATAAAGACATTACCTTTAACTTTGAAAAACTTTTTTTTTACTTATTTTTGGACATTTACAGATCAAACGATTAATCAAGAAAATTACCAGCAGATTAATCGATACTGAAATTAATCGTTAGTTGCGGCCCTAGAAACAGGACCAGTACATTACGCAGTGGCTCAGATGGTTGTATTGATAGTGAACTTCTACCATGACACAACAATATTACCCGCAGGAATACGGTATCGATACACAGACGCCAAATATCTATCTTTTATTATATAAATTGCACACAAGAATTCAATTTTTTGGTACTAGAATTATAAAATCAATTGCTTTTTCAGTCCACTAGATGGACTGAACAATAAAATGTAAGTGAGATGAACAAAACAGAGAAGTTTATATTTTTTTTTAGATAAAACAAATGTTGAGAAAGTTTTCCTTTAGCGACATAATTTGAAGTTGGGAAAAAAAAGTAATAAATTGCAATATAAAATCTCAGAATATCACAATATGTTTAAAATCGCAATAATATTGTTTCATGACATAAGTATCGTGATATCGCATCGTGGGGCCTCTGGTGATTCCCACACCTACTATAAGATGGAGAACATGGTAAACATTACTCCTGCTATACATTAGCATGTTAGCTTTGTCATGCCCCCTCCGAAAAGCTTTTAGTAGCTTATTTGGGGTTCCCTATTTCACGCGCCCTGTATATGATGATCATTGTACTTTATGAAATTATGTTAAATGATACATTGATGACGTGTGAAATAAACGTAAATTATTAGCACGTTAGTTCACTCTTTGTCTTGTTTTCATAGATGTGCATACATTCATTAAAAAGAAGTATTTGCTGTTGAAAGAAATCAGCAAATAAAATGAATTATCAAAACTGCCTACATTAATGCTAGAGTGCGTAGTTTCTGTCGCCCTTATGAGGAGTTCTAAGTAATGACAACAAAACTGTCGGCGCATCCACATGATACAAGCCTTCTGTGATCGCGCAGAGTTGCTAGTAGCCAAGGAGGACACGGAGGATTCAAAAAAACACGATGGACTCTTCAGAAGAGGTCATTATCTTCACTCCAGTTTCTGCGCTGGAAAGTCGCCGGACGCCACAATCTTCTGAACATAGTCACACTGAGAACTACAGAGAGAGTTGTGTGGAGCTGATAGTCTTAATTAGCTTTGGAGAAACTCATTTGGCAACGGCCTGAATGTAACGGACGTTCATTAATATCAAAAAGTTAACACACTAATGCTTTGAGAATAATATAATTATTTGCTGTACCGCACAGAATCCACGTGGTCACACTGATTACTTGAAGCTTTGTGGCGACAGGCCGGCTAAGAAACTCCCTCCAGGTTAAAAGTGTTCTTCCTAGAAGCATCGGTCAAAATAAGTTACAGATCACACGGACAACAGTACCTCGTTAGTGTTTTCCCCTTCAGTGTCTAAGAATAGCTCCAGCTCAAGAGACACGGCATGTACAGGACAGTTGTAGCAAGGACAGGTCAAGTTTTATACAGCATATACGTAAGTAAATATGTGAGTAACTAAAATGTATTAATAAAGCGATTTTCACAGACTTATGTCCCAACGTGCTTTACAGGGGCAAACACAAGAAACCCAATACAGAGTGAGAACACGATACACAATGGGTATTACACAATAACAGTGAAAGTGCAGACATGGTGCATACCAGTCACCCAAACGCCTGTTTATACAGATATGTCTTTATCTGATTTATTAAAGAATCCAAAGAAACAGCAGACTGTGAGTGAGTGAGCAAGTAAAATTAATTTATAATGTACTTAACAGAAAGAGGATAAGAAAAGAGAGAGAAAAGGAGAAAGACAGACACAATTTGGGGAACATAGAAAAAAAAAGAAAGACCTAACAATGTGTGATGAATTCAGACGGACTGCTGCTAACATGAGCCTTTATCTTAAAAGCAGCTACACAGAGTTGCTTACATGACCGCAGACTATTAGTCTTGTTAGTGGTTTGATTACTTGGACATTTGCACAAATTAATTACAAAAGCAAGTACTGCATGTTGTAGTCTGGATCAGTACATTTCCAGGATAATTTCCTGATCGCTCTGTCTGTGTTGCCCTTCTCAATGCTCGAGCTACACGCTGAAAATGGCAAGTTTTGAAGACAATTTGGATCGTGCAACAAGGCAGGTCTGCTCGGTTCTTTCGGGGAATGATTGTAAAGATTTACAAAGAATACGTTTACGGCATTTCCTCTCTAACTGGGACGTTTTGGCACCGATTGGCGGGATTGCTGTGGACTAAGTACACACGGAGATACACTGGTAAGAGCAATTTAAATTTGAACCATGTATCAGCTAATTTAAATAGCTCACGTTACTGTATTGTGTTAACAGTTAACTTAATTTAATATTGTATGTGGAGGTTTTTTTTGCGGGGTGCAAATGTTCCACCAAAACAAGTTCTTTCCCAAGACCATTTAGCAGAGCCACCGTGGCTGCGTCCGGAGCTTAGCACCGCCCGAGATGATTGTGATTGGTTTAAAGAAATGCAAACAACCCAGAGCGTTTTTTTTCTCCTATCCTAGTATGTAGGCCTATATGTGGTGTAGCCAGACCTTACTCCACAGCGCTGTGGAGATAGAGCTGGAAATGCGAGACTATTCATTTTGTCACCCTGTCTTGTAGAGGAATTCAGCGTAATAATCTAGTCGACTGTAAATGCAGATTATGTTGCGCTCACATAGCACATATTCTTAAATAAGGTTGCTTTTAATCAAATTTTGACAAATCACAGAGTTAATCTGGGGCCAAGTTTGGTCTGAAGTGTGCATTGTACTTGATGGTGGATACAGAGGGTCGGAGGTGGAGGACTCACTAACAGGTTAATCAAAGCCATGCACACTGAAATATAGCCGTTTAATGCCCATGTATATTGGGCATTTTACATTATATTGGGTGTGTTACATGCAGAGATGTCTGCCTGTGTTTTGTAATATAGGAGGAAATAAACAAGATATTCTGTGAGTTTTATGCAACCTGTAATTTCAGTGTCAGAAGCCTGTTACATATGAGACTCAATATCTGCACAGCACGCAAACATACACACGATAGCATTCTCTTCAAACTACCAGAATCGTAATATTGATCAGCTGTTTTGGTAATTTAAAGCCACAATGACGGACGCCAACTGGCCACTTCAGCTCATTCAAACACTGCCACAAATAAACACGGTGGGAATTAATTAACATTTGCATCGTTTCAATTTCCCTAATTAATGAGAAATCTTAGAGTTAATTAGTGGCGACACCGTGTTATTATGTATACAACATGACTCACCTGCAGCTCTGAGTTTATCTGCGGTCCCGATTATTCAGCTGGATCTCCACATAAAGCCTGAATGCAACATCGCTGTTGTCATTTAAAAGGTGTTATTTTCCCCCAGCTCACATCGCAGTGCAGAGAAGCCGATAGCGTCGGTGATGGGGTGTATATTTTACACTGGATTGTGAGCGCTGGCCGTCCTGTTATCCCCCCCCCCACACGGAGCGTTCAATCCCCGGTGTGTCCGCCTATCTGTCCCGCTGCTGCTCCTCCATCATCCCAATGCATGGCTGTTGTGTCCGGTGTTTGGGCTTCGCTGTGTTGTCGGTAGCTGGTGATATATCCAGGTTAGAGTTACATCAGAAGACAGGACATCCTTCTGTCGGACATCAAAGGAGAAAGGCGCCCCCCGGCGGCGCTCAGCCGCCTGCAGGCGGTAACATGTTGGTTATTATGGGAAGTCTCTCCACTGTCCCCATGGTTTTTCAGGAGGTCATGGTGCTTATATGAAATGCTCTCTATGGCTAAAATGGACCAGATTAGTTTTAACAAAGGGAATTCACAAACTACATTTTTGTTATTGCTTGATGAGACTTAAATGTCAGTTTTGTGTGTTTTGCTGCAATGCTGTGCCCTTAATCTGAATAAACTTTGATCTTGCACTCTGATACTCTGGCAGCCCTCCAACTAGAGCTGGGCAATATATCGATGTTATATCGATATCGCGATATGAGACTAGATATCGTCTTAGATTTTGGATATTGTAATATGAAATACAGTACAGGCCAAAAGTTTGGACACACCTCATTCAATGTTTCTTTATTTTCATGACTATTTACATTGTAGATTCTCACTGAAGGCATCAAAACTATGAATGAACACATATGGAATTATGTACTTAACAAAAAAGTGTGAAATAACTGAAAACATGTCTTATATTTTAGATTCTTCAAAGTAGCCACCCTTTGCTTTTTTTGATAACTCTACAAACCCTTGGTGTTCTCTCAATGAGCTTCATGAGGTAGTCACCTGAAATGGTTTTACCTTCACAGGTGTGCTTTGTCAGGGTTCATTAGTGGAATTATTCCCCTTATTAATAAAAAAAGCAAAGGGTGGCTACTTTGAGGAATCTAAAATATAAGACATGTTTTCAGTTATTTCACACTTTTTTGTTAAGTACATAATTCCATATGTGTTCATTCATAGTTTTGATGCCTTCAGTGAGAATCTACAATGTAAATAGTCATGAAGATAAAGAAACACATTGAATGAGAAGGTGTGTCCAAACTTTTGGCCTGTACTGTACATCATATCACATCCATACAGAGATAGTAGTATACAGCTGTTATAACATAATAAAATATATAACACACTGGTATCGGATCAGTACTCGGTATCGGCCGGGGCCGATACACAAGTTCAGGTATCGGAATCGTTATCGGGAAGCAAAAAATGGTATCGGGCCATCTCTACTAATAATATACAGTCTATGGCACCAATGTAGCTAGGTAACCATTAGAAAGAGGTGACCGGTTTTTTTATTTGCTAATGTAGCAACTGTAGAGATGTTAGGCTAGCTGTCAGCTAGCTAGCTAGCAGAGGGCGTTCGGACCTGTGTGTGTGTGTGTGTGTGTGTGTGTGTGTGTGTTCACCAGCTCGGCCTCCGGCTACCCGGTCGGTCCTCTGAACTCACCAGAAACTCCATTTATTTCTGTTAGCTTCCTCCAGTCTACGTAGTACCGTTAGCTAGCTTAAAACCGCGATACGACGGAATCTTAAAACAGTTTCAACTCTCACTAGGACGCGTCTTACGTCACTTCAGTTCGCGTCAGTTCGCGCCGCCTCGGCCGAACTCGCGTTCTGACGTTAAATGAAATCGCGCCGGTTCTAGCATTCGCTGGAATATTATTTATAGGTTTGATTAAATTAATTTTTGACCAAAACAAATTATCTATATTTTTATCTGACGTGTTTTGTTTTTTTCCAGAATCACAGCAGTGTGTTTTACCTTGGAAATAATAAAGTAGTCAGTCATGAAAAAATACCTCTAGTTATCAAAACAAAAAAAGCTTAATTTATTGTGCAACAACAACATTATAGTTCCAGTGGAGATCATGTCAGGTAGTAAAACTGCATGGCAAAAGGAAGCAGTGCAAGAAATTCCATGCACAAACATTGATCAAAGAGAAACAACCACGTGTGTGTGTGTGTGTGTGTGTGTGCGTGTGTGCGTGTGTGTGCACGTGTGTGCGCGTGTGTGTGTGTGTGTGTGTGTGTACTGAAAAAGTGTGCTGGTTTGGATTTTACAAGTGGCTCTAATCCGGAGGTCCAACCCTGTAGGAAACATGGAACATAAAAAGATAGTGACAAGCAGTAATGGAAAGTAAACAAAGAATAAAGGCAAATTGATTCAAGTAAACAAATAATTCCTTCAAGTTTTATACATTTGGCCCGAAACAAATAGAAAAAAAAAACGACGTATAAAAGAAATAAATGTATAAAATATGCACAAAAACGTAAAATAAATACATTTTACCTCATGTCAAAAATGTCCACAAACACATGAACAAACATGGACAGTGATATTTCTCAAGTGGATGAATGTCTCTGCTGGAAAGTCCTTTTCTATTATTCACATAGCAGATTTAAAAATCGTCACCTGAATATGGCGAGTAAAACACATCATATTAATTTTTCTGTGACTAAAAAAGTAAACGAATTTACAAATCTGTGTATTACTAAAAAATAGACTCCAAAAATTGCAATATCTTTCAGACATATCAAAAATATCCCAGAGTAATTAAGTATAAAAAAAAGCGTGGAGTTGCTGTACAGACGGACGTATGGCACAGAAAGAGACAATCAGTGCAGTGTATAAAACCAAGACACTAAGTTGTAGCATCCACACTGTGATGTAAAAAGACAGACATTGCTATATGTTGGCAGAGGAGCGGAGGACGTGGAATCTCTTCAGAGTCATGCGGATGGATCCCAGCTCACGATTCAGTACATCCAGACGATTCTCTAAGGCCACCTGACGAGGAAAGAAGAGCAGAAAATGAACAGGCACTACTCTGATGATCGATTAAAGGTGTCTAACTGTGTGTCAATCACTGCTCATGCACACGCGTTCATTCTCCCTTGTGGGGGGAGGGGCTTAGGAGACTGTTTTGGGCTTAAGCGGAAAGGGAGGGAGGGACTGAGAAGTTATCGATATTCAAATTGTTTTGGCCAAGTCCTGGATCTTCGCAATCCTACCTACAGCACCTTTTAATAGTTTAATTTTTTATCGTAGCAAAATGTGAAAAGAGCCATATTGCTAGAGTGGCTTAAAATTATTTAAACTGTTGATCAATTGGCTGGCTGATAAGTTTTGTTTTTTAAGTTAGTAGTGAGAGTGGCCGGGAGAAGTACATCGTAGATATTTGTGTGAGCACACTGGTGTTAATGTTTATACATGTGTATTTTGGTGCCTTTAGGTTTATATGCACATTGTATGTTCTGGCATATTCAGTTGAAATGCAGTATGTTAGTATAAAGTTCACTAGCAGCAGGCTAATGCTTAGTATTATTAGTGTTACACTACTATTGTGCTTATGTGTGTACTCACGTAACACTGTATAATCATTATCGGAGTATTTACAATGGTTGTGTATTAGAGAACTACTGTAAGTTACTGAGATCCCAGCAGTAAGAAGGCTGTTGAAATTAAATAAGGAGCTGATGCGTGTTATTTGGTATATTATTTGGTTATTTTGATTTAAGCAGCTATAGCTACTCAAAGTGAAAGTTATACTAATTATCATTTATTAGCCTTACTAATTGCATCCTGTCAGCACTGTCATTTTTGCGTGTATGCTGATATTTCCCTTTTATTTATTTATTGTGGAACCACACACACACACACACACACACACACACACACACACACGCACACACACAGACCATCTGCCTGCTGCCAATAAATCTATTGAAGAGCAGCAGAGCATTGACTGCATTCTTACCGATGCACCACAGTGGTCACCTATTCCCAACCAGCTACAGTTACATTCCTAATTATCAAGTCTCCATTATAGTCACAGCTGTGTAATGGGAAGAAGTTTGTTTAAACCCTATTTAAAATTAAAATGTATTTAAAATAGGTACACAAGACAGGATAAGTTTTCTAAGTGGATACTCGTTTGATATATAAAATATTAAATTATATAAAACAGAGAAAATCAGTACTTTAATAATGAAACTCCTAACCATTCAGACCTAATTACAAAACAAACAAACATGGGAAAATGATAAGAAGATAATCAATATGTGGTGTCTTACCTCATCTAACCTGGTCTGTAGAGTCACTCTGCCGCCTGCTCCAGGCATCCGGCTCAAAGCTGCCTCAATCTGCCCGACACACACACACACACACACACACACACACACACACACACACACACACACACACACACACACACACACACACACACACAAATAGGTCAATCATTAAATAACAAAAATCATTATATTGATGCAACAACCGGCACATGACTGGCCGAAACCCTTTGACTGGACTCATCAGATAACCTGGGGGGGGCAGACGTCACTGAATGACCAGGACAGAGGGAAGGGTAAAAGTGGGGATGTGGACATGAACTTCCTAAAAATAGAAGTCATTTGGGAGCGGTATAAAATACAATGAAGTACGTGTTACATAAGAGGTCGGGAGGGGATTAGAGTTGTACTGTTCAGGCCTGTGTGTCCGAGATACAAGGCTCTTTAAACTGAACTACAACAGAGTCCTTTTCACAAAAAAATGTCCTGGCTGACGGCTGGTGGCTGTGTGTGATGTGATGAGCTGCGAGTCTTTCACAGTCAGCTCATTTCGCACAGAAAAAAAAAAGCCCAAAAAAAACCACTCACCTGCAGTTTCTCTTGCGTCAGCTCGTCAAACAGTTTCTCTGCCTCAGCCAGCGAGTGGAGTCTGTCCAGGAAAAGTGGAGCTGCGTCCTCGTAGGAGTCCCGCAGATCGGATCCCCTACAGTCGCGCGGCTCCTCCCAGCCCAGCTGGGAGTGTCTCTCCGGTGGGTTCATGCTGCCGGAGGACTCTGGCTGCTGGAGGTCTGAGGAGGAGGAAGACATAGAGTCTCATGTGTTCCTTCATGAGAGAGGACAGTTACACTCATTTTCTTCCACCCCATTTACAGTACAGGCCAAAAGTTTGGACACACCTTCTCATTCAATGTGTTTTCTTTATTTTCATGACTATTTACATTGTAGATTCTCACTGAAGGCATCAAAACTATGAATGAACACATATGGAATTATGTACTTAACAAAAAAGTGTGAAATAACTGAAAACATGTCTTGTATTTTAGATTCTTCAAAGTAGCCACCCTTTGCTTTTTTTGGTAACTCTGCAAACCCTTGGTGTTCTCTCAATGAGCTTCATGAGGTAGTCACCTGAAATGGTTTTACCTTCACAGGTGTGCTTTGTCAGGGTTCATTAGTGGAATTATTTCCCTTATTAATAAAAAAAAGCAAAGGGTGGCTACTTTGAAGAATCTAAAATATAAGACATGTTTTCAGTTATTTCACACTTTTTTGTTAAGTACATAATTCCATATGTGTTCATTCATAGTTTTGATGCCTTCAGTGAGAATCTACAATGTAAATAGTCATGAAAATAAAAAGGAAACGCATTGAATGAGAAGGTGTGTCCAAACTTTTGGCCTGTACTGTACATAACATAAGGAATACAGCTGCAATGATTATTTTCATTGTCGATTAATCTGTAGATTATTGTCTTGATTAATCGATTAGTTGTTTGGTCTATAAAATGTAAGAAAATGGTAAAAAATGTGTTTCCAAAAGCCCAAGATGACATCCTCAAATGTCTTGTTTATGTCCACAACTCAAAGATATTCAGTTTACTGTCACAGAGGAGAGAAGACACTCGAACATATTCACATTTAACAGGCTGCAATCAGAGAAGTTTGACTTTTTACTCAAACGATTATCAAAATAGTTTACAATACAACTTGTCAATTATTCGATTAATCTTTGCAGCTCTAATGAGGAACAGCTCTAAATAAAATAAAATATCTCTCAGAGCTTGAATATATTACCATCTTCTCTGTCTGATGACGAAAAATGGAGTCTCTTCCTGGGACTGCTGCTGTGGAATGAATGACGTCTCTGGTCAACTTGTCCATCAATCCTGTAGACGGAACATAATGTGACTTTTTTTAAATTAATTTTATCCAGTGTAACAGATAGATTAAAGTCTTGTTAAAGAAGCTGCGGTTCTGTTTCTTTAACACTGGCAGGTTGTAAAGGCTGCATTACAGTAAAGTGATGTACTTTTCTGAACTTACCAGACTGTTCTAGCTGTTCTATCATTTTCCTTTTCCCCACTTAGACATTATGTCCACATTACAGATGATTATATATCTAAAATCTATGTGTGAAGATATTTTGTTAAAGCACCAATTGTCAACCCTAGAAAATCACTGCAATATCGATATCGAGGTATTTGGTCAAGAATATCGTGATATCTGATTTACTGCATATCGCCCAGCCCTATAGCTCAGTTCATGCTAAGACTATATTTTAACAAGCTTTGTGCATTATTTTATCTGATAAATAAGTAAATGAGTAAATAAAAGGTCTAAAAAGGTATATTTCAGCAGGCAGTCTCTTACTAAAAATGCAAAACAACTACATTGTACATAAATATCTGTATGGAGCAACAGGAGTGCCATAAAAAGAAGAAATCTGTAAAAGACTTTAAAAATAAAGTGAAAATATAAAGAAAAATAACAAAATATAAAAGATTAAAAGTATTTAAAAATATATAAATAAATATATACAGAAATAAATGAACATATATATATATATTTCTTTTTTATATTTATTTATTTTTAAATAATTTAAATGCATTCATTTTTGTGTAACCCTGTAATGTGGTTGGTACGAGCACGATTCAGCCTTAGCCTCTTCACTCCAGCAGCTGTAGAGAAAATTACCATCCATCCCATAATTGTTGAGATATTTCAGCCGTTGCCCCCTGCTTCCAGCCGTCACGCTGAGCTAAGCTAATTGCCTCCTAAACTCCACGCTAAATGCACAGACATTAGGGTGATCGATCTTTTCTAACTCTCGAAAAGAAAGCAAAGAAGTGTATCTCCCAAAAAGTAGAACAGTACCTTTAATACGTGTTTTGTGTTGCTCACCTTTTGTGCAGGTGTTCCTCTCTTGGCATGGAGTGACCAAAAGCAGTGGAGTAGTTCTCAGTGGGGCAGCGTTTGGGACTGGACTTTGCAGACATGGGCATGAGTAAAGTTCCTCTCTTTGCTGGATGGAGGAGAATAGCACACGATTAATCAAAAGTTTAATACACCAATACATCATTAATTAAAAACTATATTCTCCAGTGAGGTTTAGTGAACCACAAAAGAGAAGATTATGAATTTATTGGCTTGGCTATTTCAGCAAATACATGAAGTGACAACTATTTATAGTTTTGGTTGGACACATAGCATATCTCCTTATCAATCACAACTTGTGGAGTAAGTTGGCTATGAGTTTACTTTAATCATATGTAAGTTCGTGAGGTGTCATTCCTTTTTAATTCACTTGTTTCATCTGTTCAAAAAGAAAAAAGAAACAGGTAAGAGGTGGTTACAGCCTATAACCCTTAGGTGCAGCGTCTATGTGTATTTTCAAAGCTCCTTAGACAAATAAAAAGAAAAAAAAACTGAGTTTAGCTTGTGCAAGTGCGGCCAAAAATCATGTTACCACATATGAATGACCTGCAAACACGTATATATGCTTGTTAAAACACAAAAATGTCGAAAAAAAAAACGACTTATCCGGGACTGAGCCGAAAGCTCCATTAAAGGCTTGGGGCCCTATCTTGCGCCCGGTGCGGCGCAGCGCAACACAAAATATATATTATTATATATAAATAATTTAAATAGCAAATGCACCTGCGCCCATCTGTGCGCCCATGGGCGTGCTGGTCTTACAGGGAGGTGTGTTCAGGTGCATTCTGGGCGTATTGCTATCTTGAGGCAGCGGGAAGTGATTGCGCCATTGACCAACAAAAACCTGGTCTAAAGTCAATAACGCAGCATTTCATTGTTATTTTAACAGAGCATTAGTAAAATGCACCTAGGCTCGTGCACAGGGACACACACTATGCTTGTTACACACACAGGGACACACACTATGCTTGTTACACACACAGGGACACACAGCAGCACACACACATGCAGAAGATTACAAATAAAAATATTACGGTGCAAATCCTCCATCATAACAGCAATGCTCCAAGGTCCAAACGCGCCTGGCTTTTAAAGGGAATGGGAGATGATCTCTGATTGGTTGATTGCATGTTACGCCCAAAACACACCTCTGATTAATGAAGACACTAAGGACAACCATTTAGGACCAGGCGCCCGGCGCACAGACCCTTTTTCCCGCTGTCAAACTAGCAAAAGTGGATTTGGACACGCCCTAAACGCACCTGCGCCATGCGCTTCACGCCGTGCGCTTAGATCGTTAAAATAGGGCCCCTGGTGTGAAGGTAAGTGTGAGAAGCCCGGAAAGACGTACGGGGTGTAGTCGTGAGTTTGTTTCGATGTTCTGGAGGCAGTGAGGAGGATCGGTGGCCCTGTGGAGACAGACTCCTCTGAGCTCTCAGCAGAGCTGCAGCTCGTTTGGCTGCTCCTCCTCTGGCCACGAGTCCTCCAGGTTTAACCCCGTCCCTGTCCGCCTGAAGCCCGACTCGCTCCTGAATCACCTCTTTGTGTCGCCGCTCCACAAATCCGACTGTGGTCCTCGGATTGCCGACCCCTGCAGAGAGAAACCACGCAGACGTGATGATAAGGTCCAATTCAAAAACATGTGCATGACGGTCAGCAGGACTGAGTTGTGTGTGTGCTGTGTACCAAAATTCCCACAAAGATGTTAGTTATGAGAGAGTTTATCCGCATATAATTACTATATCAATCAGTCGATTAATCGATCAACAGAAAAAAAATTTTTTATATATTTGATCCTTTTTCAACAACACAGTATTAACAGTACAATCAAGAGCAACCCTGAGAAAATACAAAACACAATTACACTAGTTAGAGCCTTTCAGTTGTGAGGATTTGCTGTTGTTCTTTGTCTTATGTAATAATAACGGTCTTTCTTGGACTGTAAGACCAAACAAAACATTTTAAATGCATCACTTTGGACCTTAGGAATGTGTGATGGGCATTATTCACTATTTTCTGACATTTTATACAAATATTCTGACATCTGAATATTCGAGAAAGTTTTCGGAGGATTATTTGATCATGAAAATAGTTGTTGGTTGCCCTAACAAGAATACAATTTACATATCTGCATGCAGACTTTTTTTTTTGTCCAAATCATATTAAAACGGGCAATAAATAGGCATTCTGATACTTATATAGGCTATATACATATAAATAAAGGCTTGTTCAGATGCAGATGAAAAATAATTATGAATACCATAAGTTTATAATAGGAGCAGTCAACCATAGTTCTGTAAAACATCTCAGGCTTTGCTGATTGACAACTATAAGCACCTAGAATAGTGTCTGATGGGTGCCAGTCAATTAACATCGCGGTCACAAACTACAGTATAAAACTGATTGCAGCCATTGTCCTCTTCTTTTCCTGCTGGTGTTAAAGCCAATCACTCACTTTTTGAAACAACCTCATATTTACTTTATTAGCCATTTGCAGTGTAACTACATGATAGTTTCCTCTCCAGTATACCGGTACTTTAATTTCCCCCAAAGTACCCATAGTGAAGATAAGATAAGAAGATACAAATCTTTATTATAGTGGCATCTAGTCATGCAAACACTTTGTTTAATTTGCCTAAAAGAATTGTTCAACGTTGTATTAAACTTTGTGTTGATTGTTTATTTCCTTGGGCTAATACTGTGAAGTTGAAGTGATTTTCCTGATCCCGTTGGTTGTTTAGCCAGATGTATCTTGTTGACTTATCAGTCTAATATGTATTAACGCCACTTGCATGTGGGCTGATTTCTAACAATTAGCACGCTGAGAAAATCGGTTTATTAAATTCTGTTTTCTGCACGAGATCCAGTGTGCAGACCATTCCATTTAAAAAAACACCGATTATTTTCGTTTTTCTCGCTACTGACAGCACTCCGCGACCACAAACAACAGAGCTACGTGTTGAAATCGACCGGAATTCTCCTTTAAGCTTTTTAAGTGTTTTCATTATCTGCTCTAGCTTTTCCAACGTTTTAAACACGGATTTGGGAGTAATACCGGTATAAAATAATGTGACAAAGAGACTTTAAATTACCACAAACAGACAAAAAACAACTACAAAGAAATGCCAAATGACCCCAGAGACCCAAAACAACCCAAAGAAAACAAAAATGAACCAAAAACAGACACAACACGACTACAAAGAGACATGAAATGTATGGAGAATTGCTTTCATTTTTGTGAAAAAGGTCACATTTTCTTGAGAAAAGACATCTAAAACCCCCGCGCACCTAAGCCTTCCTCAAAGCTGGGGAAAACACTGATTAGCATATATGTTCAAGTAAGTGGGAAAAAGAAGATGAACATGATTTTTAAATTGGAGCATTATAATCAGGTTGGTAACGTCTCAGGAGTGAGTGAGTGAGTGAGTGAGTGGGTGCGAGTCATACTGTGGGTGCTGGAGCTGTTCTTACAGGGGGCCCGGCTCTCTGTGGCTCTGGTCTCCTCCAGCTCTATCAGGGCCCTCATCATGGGCGTCAGGGCGGAGGATCCGTCTCTGCGACCGGCCTCCCGCTGGCTCTGCTCCTGGTGTCTGTGCTGAGGCTGAGATTGTTCACACTCTGGGGGGGACGCACACCTGCAGAACACAATTGCTGTTAAACCACCTAAAAATCTTCATTGCACTTTGCTTGAGAAAACATACATAACAATTACAGCAAAAAAAAAAACCTACCTCCAGCTGCCACCAGCTGAAAAGGTGTCCACAGAGCTTCCCGTTCCTGATGAGTGATCATTTAACGGATAATGTGACTTCTTGTGGAGACTTGATTGGTTAGTTTGAGGGAACGGGGATTTTCGGCCACTGTTCAGCTGGTCAGATAGAGCACAAGGGGACTTGCGGCGGGTGACGTCTGGCTCTACCTTGCATTTACTGGGTGACAGCAGCAGGTCAGGATGGTGGAGGAGACTGCGGACATGTTCAGAGAATATTTAAATTGAGGCATCTGCATTTCTGCAGTCAAAATTAAGTATTTGTTTATTTATTGCTTGAAGAGACAGGTGCTAAAACGGAGCGTTTCGGACAGAAGGTGAATACAGGTACAGTCATGTAAAAAATGAGGACACCCACGCTAAAGTTGACTAAAGAGAGGAATAAAATAATCATCTTTTGGAAACTGATCTCAATGTCTTAATGTTTGTTTGTTTTAGAGATTGGCATGGTTTTATTTCAGTTAGCCTAATAACTGGTTTGATTTGCATTGAGAGATGCTCTTATGGAAAGTACCCCATGCCAATCTCTAGGTATGGTGAAGGGTATGTGATGATGTGGGGGGTATGTGATGATGTGGGGGGGTATGGTGAAGGGTATGTGATCATGTGGGGATATGGTGAAGGGTATGTGATGATGTGGGGGTATGGTGAAGGGTATGTGATGATGGGGGGTATGGTGAAGGTATGTGATGATGTGGGGGGGTATGGTGAAGGTATGTGATGATGTGGGGGGTATGGTGAAGGGTATGATGTGGGGGTTATGATGAAGGGTATGTGATGATGTGGGGGGTATGATGAAGGGTATGTGATGATGTGGGGGGGTATGATGAAGGGTATGTGATGATGTGGGGGGTATGGTGAAGGGTATGTGATGATGGGGGGGGTATGGTGAAGGGTATGTGATGATGTGGGGGGTATGATGAAGGGTATGTGATGATGTGGGGGGTATGGTGAATGGTATGTGATGATGTGGGGGTATGGTGAAGGGTATGTGATGATGTGGGGGGGTATGGTGAAGGGTATGTGATGATGGGGGGGGTATGATGAAGGGTATGTGATGATGTGGGGGGTATGATGAAGGGTATGTGATGATGTGGGGGGGTATGATGAAGGGTATGTGATGATGTGGGGGGGTATGATGAAGGGTATGTGATGATGTGGGGGTATGGTGAAGGGTATGTGATGATGGGGGGGTATGATGAAGGGTATGTGATGATGGTGGGGGTATGATGAAGGGTATGTGATGATGTGGGGGGTATGGTGAAGGGTATGTGATGATGGGGGGGTATGATGAAGGGTATGTGATGATGTGGGGGTATGATGAAGGGTATGTGATGATGGGGGGGTATGATGAAGGGTATGTGATGATGTGGGGGTATGATGAAGGGTATGTGATGATGTGGGGGGCTATTTTAATTCCAAAGGCCAAGGGAACTTTATCAGGATGCATAGTATCCTGGGGTGTACTTACTTATGCCCCCTGTATTTTAAGGAAGAACATTTATTTATTTACGATACATTATTCATTCACAAAGAAAATTGGTGTCCTTAAAGATTGGATTTTTCCTCATTTTTTTTAATTAAGGCATTAAGATCAATTTGCAAAAGATGATTTTTTTATTCCTCTTTTTAGTCAACTCTAATTTTTTCACATGACTGTATATTCAGACAGACAGTATGAGAAGAATAATGTGTTTGTGTGTTTCTTGAACATTAAAGCATGCAAACATGTTCTAGATGAAACCCAAAATACAAGTATATAAGAACCTGATAATGAGCATTATATAATGTGACCTTTAAAGTCTGTTTCTCTTGCTGCTGTGTAGCAGCCAGCTGTCTGCTTGTTAGTCATGTTAAAGGAACACGCCGACTTATTGGGAATTTGTCTTATTCACCGTAACCCCCAGAGTAAGACAAGTCGATACATACCCTTCTCATCTCCGTGCGTGCTGTAAGGCTGTCTGACGGTTCCAGCATTAGCTTAGCCTAGCACAGATCCTGCAGGTAACTGGTTCCAACTAGCCTACTGCTCCAAATTGTGACAAAATAACACCAACATGTTCCTATTTACATGTTGTGATTTATAGAGTCACAGCGTGTACAAAAAACAACGTAACATGAGACACAGCCGTCTTCTAACAGCAAACAAACCGGGAACTATATTCTCAGACAGGCTTGCTGCGAGCATATCACTCCGCCCAAGTACTATATTCTTCCACCTGAGAATATAGTTCCCGGTTTGTTTACTGTTAAAAGACGGCTTTCTCTCATGTTATGTTGTTTTTTGTACACGCTGTGACTCTACAAATCACAACATGTAAATCGGAACATGTTGGCGTTATTTTGTCACTTATTCGGAGCAGTAGGATTACTGGAACCATTCACCTGCAGGTTCTGTGCTGGCCTGATGCTGCTGGAGCCGTCAGACAGCATTACAGCACGCACGGAGATGAGAAGGGTATGTATTGACTTTTCTTACTCTGGGGGTTACGGTGAATAAGGTAAATTCCCAATAAGTCGGCATGTTCCTTTAACGTCTGCCTATAATAGAACGGTGATCGCGGGCACCACCATGAAACTACAAAATATACAATATAAATTTCCATTTTGGTTTATGATTTTTTTTTCTTAAAGGAGAACACAGGATATGTGTATATGTACAGAGTAGATATGTATGTAGCAGAAAAAAACCTGCAATCTATTTTATTTACATTGGACCTGAAGATGCGTCAGCTGTTTCAAACACCCACTGTAGATACGTTAAAGACCAGAACGTAACCCGCTGTCAGATTATCAGTGCATTGAAGTGCTTACCCAGCCCCAGAAGGTTGGGTGCTACTGTGGGAAGAATTACGTGCCCTGGCCTGGTTCTCGTGCTCCAGCTGCTTCACCTGAGACTCCAGTTTGGAGATTACTCTGAGGGGGACAGACAGAGATAATACATGGTCACAAGATTTAACCATACAGTGAGACAGGGGACTTTCTGTTAACTTCTTTATAAAACCAAACTAATTGAACATGTACTGTATATGCATGATGACAAACATTTGAAGCTTCATTTAAAAAAAAAATAAACTCAATAGAAAGTTTTGAATGTAAAAAGAAATGTCCCTCAGTGCAGCCCTAACATGTAAATGTTTACCTTGTTTTCCTCACTTTTATGTGTATTTCTTTCTTTTTTGACCCTGTAAAGCATTTTGCAGTAGGGCTGGGCAATATATCGACATTATATCAATATCGTGATATGAGACTAGATATCTTTTTAGATTTTGGATATCGTAATATCGTGATATGACATGAGTGTTGTCTTTTACTGGTTTTAAAGGCTGCGTTACAGTAAAGTGATGTACTTTTCTGAACTTACCAGACTGTTTTAGCTGTTCTATTATTTGCCTTTACCCACTTAGACATTATGTCCACATTACTGATGATTACTTATCTAAAATCCAAGTGTGAAGATATTTTGTTAGAGCACCAATTCTCAACCCTAGAATATCGCCGCAATATCGATATCGAGGTATTTGGTCAAGAATATCGTGATATCTGATTTACTCCGTATCGCCCAGCCCTATTTTGCAGTCTCTAATTTAGTTTATGAATGTATTATTATTATTATTATTATTATTATCATTAAAATGTTCTTTTAGTAACACATCATGGGTTCAGTTTAGCATTAAGGTTGCACGGCCCAGAAATACAACATGGATGTGTGTGCTTAAAGCATCCTGAGGTATTCTTTTTTTAAGTTAATTAGCCCCACTGAAAATCTTTCTCTCTACACAGATGTAATGTGACCCAAAGCTAACCTTTATCTCAATACTGTCTCCTGTGCATTATTATAAATTCTCTCTGCTGTCATGATCTGGCTCTAATTTGCATCTCCTGTGTTAGTATGACAGGTCTTAATAACAATCTTTAAACATCTCCTGTGTTAGTATGACAGGCCTTAATAACAATCTTTCAACATCTCCTGTGTTAGTATGACAGGCCTTAATAACAATCTTTCAACATCTCCTGTGTTAGTATGACAGGCCTTAATAACAATCTTTAAACATCTCCTGCAGCTTTTTACACTCCACTATGTGACTCCATCAGACCCTGAAGCTGGAAATGTTCTCGCATATCTTACTGCATTTTACAACCTTTTTCCATTATGATAGTCTAACATCGGCTCGATGTTCTGGCTTTTTGACTTATGGAATGCCTGGAAGGATCCTCATGTCACAACCCAATTTATGCGTCTTTTCTTGGTTGCGTCTGAGCTTTAGACTCGGCTTGATGTTAGAAATTCTTATTTAATTGCTGTCCTGGCTCAACGTGTCTTTTTCATTTGTTCTTAGGATTCTCTAACACCCTCCACGCATTCAAAATGTTTTAGTTTTTCCAGATTGCATGCACATTGTAGTCTTTCCTAGTTTCCAATTCCCTCTTTATAAAAGGCCACTCACAGGTCTTTGGACCTCTTAATCTATTTCTTTTTCAAGGTTCTCCCTCCAGATAATATGCTTCGGTGCAAAAGCCCTCCTGTGACACATATATTGATGTTCTGCGAGCCGAGTTTGCTATCTGTCCGTCAATTCGCTGAATCAACATGACACACTTCATCAATGCAGAGTCCATGGCGCTGCCGCTATTGGTGACAATTTGCAGGCAGAGCTGAACTGCAATGGAAAGTTCCTGCCAATGCTATTATCTATTTTTGACAGCACAGAGACCATCATTAGGCCCTATTGATTTAGCCTCTCCCCTCGATCGCCCAGCTGTCCACAACCGCCACTGCAGCTTTTTTACAAAGTAGCTGGAGCCGGCCAGTGACAATGTGTCAGGTCTGTAGCTGATAACAACACTACAGCTGTAATGTTGCATCTCTGCTATGAGCTCTTTACATTAAGTTCTTGGTTTGTGTCTGCTAGTGTTCAAAATTATTAAAAATCTTCACCACTAAACAAGCTCAAGATAAGATGTGTATTTAAATGTTTAAGGGAATAGCCTGATATTTTGGAAAATACACTTATTATCTTTATTACTGAGAGTTGGATGAGATGATCTGACACCACTCTCCCAGTAAATATGAAGCTGAAGCAAGGAAGCGGTTAGGTTAGCTTAGCTTAGCATAAAGACTGGAAACAAGGTAAAGTAAAATCTTGTTGTCACTATGAGATCGCCAGGCAACCAGCAACAACTTCAGGATGTCCCAGCCTAGAAATAGTCACACATAGCACATAATCCCAGTAACAAACTAACTTGTTGTTTTAACACTTTGTTTCTGGTACGGATTACGACGAATTCAAGCTCCACACTGGACGGAAAAAACATTAAATTCTGAAATTCATACAACACCTTAACCGCTCGATGGTGTTTTAAGCCTCTCCTTCCAGGCACGTTGGGGGCTTAAAACATCGATAAACACCCTAAGCTGATTGCCAGCTAATGTTGTGTCAGACTCTACAATCAATCCACTCACCTCTTCAGTTCTGATATCTGATCGTTGGCGTCGTCAAGCTTGTTCTCTGCTGACACCAGGTTGTTCTGTAGATACACAAGGATGGATTAAGAAATGGCATGGAGAGAACACATTTTGTATACCACTGCTGAAACAATCTTACATGCTTCAATAATAATCTAATATAACAATAATATAACAGTCCCAGTTAGAGATCTTTTACCTTCAGTCCCTCGTGCTCCTTCATCAGAGAGTCGTATTGTCCGAGCAGCTGAGGAAACAAAGCGACAGAGACCTTGATCATGAAGAACATCAGTGTTGACGCAGAGTTTTTCAAATGGAATAGGGATGCACTTATCGACCTTTTCTCTCCTGATACTTCTGCATACTGGTTCCTCGCTGTGTGTAAATGCATTGTGACCGTCCTAATGTATCTTAACATGAGGCTTTAACTGTAACACACCACTTCTTGACAAACGGAACTGTGCTGATTAGATAAACAAGGCTCTTTTTTTCCTTCTTGTTCTTCAGAAAGCAAAACCAACTAACATTGCAGAGCTGCTCCGTAGTGTTATTTTACTCTGGTTGGATGCATTCTCTCTTATCTGGCTTTATGAAACATGTAATAAAATCTAATGCTATTTTGTCCACTGTTTCAAAACGACATCCCCACGACAAATGCAGAAAATGTACTATCGGTAGGGCTGCACAGTTAATCGAATTTGAATCACGATCACGGCTTCCCACGATCAAATTTGCATGATCGAGTGATATTTAAAATGCGTCGTTCTGTTCATAGAACGCTCCTTATCAAAGTTTTTGCAAAGCCAATCTAGCGCTCCATAAACCACTGTCTGATCACGTGCCTCCATGAGCCAATCAGAGTTGTTCCCTGCACCGCACAGCTTAGTTTTTAGATGTAGACAGTCACAGAGGACAGAGTAACGTCCCTGTTGACAAAATAAATCTTCAAGATAAAGAAATATAGCAATTTTTAAAGTATTCTGAGTATATCAACAACACAGCACATCATTTGATAGAGAAAACAAATGATATCAGCAAGGTCCCAGTGAAAAGGTAACATTAGAGGTTGAGAGGTTCTTATTGTATTCTCTCTCTCTCTCTCTCTCTGTCTCTCTCTCCCACTCAGACTCACATCCTGCAGCATCTTGTACTCTCTCTCCCTCTTTGCCTCCCTCTCGTCAGCCTCCCTGCAGGCTTTCTGCACCGACTCCTCCAGCTGCCGTACTTGGGTCTTCAGACGTGCTGCCAGGGCGTCCTTCTCTTTACCCGAGCGTTTGCTTTCTTCTAGTCGCTGCTTCAGGGATTTCACAGTCGCACCCGCTACAGCGTACCGCTCCGGCCATTCTGCCTAATGACGGACAGTCAGGACAACGGTAAAATATGAATTGTATGTATATGCTTGATATATTAAAAATTATTTGAGGAAAACACCCTTGGTGAAGTTTAAAAAGCAAAAGACTACATTAACCTCAATTACAGGGTATCAGAGACTTGTGTTTAAAGTGCCCATATTATGCTCATTTTCAGGTTCATAATTGTATTTAGAAGTTGTACCAGAATAGGTTTATATGGTTTAATTTTCAAAAAACACCATATTTTTGTTGTACTGCACATTGCTGCAGCTCCTCTTTTCACCCTGTGTGTTGAGCTCTCTGTTTTAGCTACAGAGTGAGACATCTCACTTCTGTTCCATCTTTGTTGGGAGTCGCACATGCTCAGTACCTAGGTAAGGACTACTAGCCAGTCAGAAGCAGAGTATGAGGGCGTGCCCTGACAGTACCTAGGTAAGGACTACTAGCCAGTCAGAAGCAGAGTATGAGGGCGTGCCCTGACAGTACCTAGGTAAGGACTACTAGCCAGTCAGAAGCAGAGTATGAGGGCGTGCCTTGACAGTACCTAGGTAAGGACTACTAGCCAGTCAGAAGCAGAGTATGAGGGCGTGCCCTGACAGTACCTAGGTAAGGACTACTAGCCAGTCAGAAGCAGAGTATGAGGGCGTGCCCTGACAGTACCTAGGTAAGGACTACTAGCCAGTCAGAAGCAGAGTATGAGGGCGTGCCATGCTAGCAGCTAGGCGAGCATTATAACGTGTGTTACAAAGTGACCACGTTGGTCTCTGAAGTAAAGGCTGGACTACAATAGAGCTGTTTGGAGCAGTTGGTGAACAGTGTTTTCTGTTGGAGATGGGAAGTCCCTTTGGGGGGGACTTTGGGCTTTTTCACTTTGTAAACCTACAACATGCACAAATAAGATATATAACACAATAAAGGGAAGGGGAAAGGCCAAAAAGCATAATAAGCACTTTAATGACTTAAAGCCCTTTTTGAAGAACAAATACAAAGAAATTTAAGAAAATGTTTTAGAGTGTCATATTTTATTGCAAGGATTTGTTTGGGGCGTTAAATATGAATACAGCAATTACAATCTGGTACGAGAAACAAATGTTTAGGTTGAAATTAAGTCTTTGTAAATTCAAGATTTTTTTTTAAGCTGTTCATGAATGGAATTTAAGGAGTCTGTAGCTTGAAAGGGCCTGCGACTGTAATTAGAAAAGTATCATGTGAATTTGCTCTGGTTTTAGTCATTTTATATTTTCGTGAATAACAAGACTTGCTGGAAAACAGAATTTTTTAAACAACAGAATACCTTCATCCGTACATAGACATACACACAAGTAGAAACCACTTATCATGACAAATAATGTAAAAAGGAATCTAAGGAATCATACCGTTTTTTTCTCCAGTAAGCTGTTTGTTGCCTCTAGATCTTGAATGCGATTGGTGGCCTCAGCCAGAGCTTTCTCTAGATGTTTGCACCTGTGGATGAACAGAAATCACATTAATACAGGGTTAGAAAACAAAATAATATGGACCCAAACTGAAGCATAACGTCATGCTGGGGAAATGTGCATCCCTACAGGATTTCATGTGTGTGCCTTGACCACTCAAATATTTGAATATGAATCACTTGTATCCTCAATACTGCATCAAAACCTCAGAACTAACAGCCGGTTTAGTTCCCCCTTCAATTTGAACATAATTAAAGTATTTGCATTTATGCAACATGTTAAATGGATTGACTTCTGTGCTACGGTAAAATATGTATTTTATGGTCGCTCATGCATTGACAAATCTGTAAATATAACCAGTGTGAAAGTTCATTCTCAACCTTGGAAAGTAACTAGTAGCCTGACAAAAAAAAGTCTGAACTTAAGGTCCAATAAGGAGTTTCCTCAGTTGTTGAAGAGACGATGTTAGTAAATATACCTTTTATTAGTGAAACTATTAATATGCTATATACTGTAGGGCTGTCCTCGACTAAAGAAATTCTTAGTCGACTAACACTTATAGGATTTTGTCGACTAATCGATTAGTTGATTTAATTGACAGAGCTGTGCACTTTGAGAGGTGGTTAAGACTAGAAAAGCACAATATAAATAGTAGTTCATTAACCATCTGTAAAACTGAGTTTCTCCACAATTAATCCTGCAAAAGCACCACTTTAAATCTTGTGTTTACCATAAATGTGCTCATGAGTTTCTTGGAAATAAGTAATTAAGCATGAATAAGCATAAAAAAATTACTTATTGACTAAAGAAATCTTAGTCGACTAAGACCAAAACGACCGATTAGTCGACTAATCGACTAAGAGGTGGCAGCCCTAATATACTGCAAATAAAAGTAAACACTCACCTCTCTGTGAGGGCCTGGTTGCTCCTCTCTAAATCCAGGGGCAGATCTCTAAGTTTCAGTTTGTCTCGCAGGATTTGAATCTCAGACTCATAATATGCTTTCAGATCAGCCACGTGTCGAGAGTGCTTCTCTCTCAGGTTCTGCCGCAGTCTGAGGAGAAAAAAAGAAGAAGATGTATGAAACCGGTGAAGGTGGAAGACTTCTGTGGGACTCAATAACACAGAGAAATTTAGAAGCGGACTACTTCTTTTAATGAAAAACAACATTTCTGAAGGCTTGCATGATAAGGCTCTCTATGAGCCTGACAGATGGTTGAGATCCTCTGGCAGGGTCTCAGGGTTTGATAGGGTCTTTGTCCAGGTTGCTCAGCTATGGAACCTCAAGCTGGCAAATAATGATACTAATAATGATTTATACTTTATTAATCCCGCAAGGGAAATTACAATGTATTCACTCTTGTTATTATAATACACATTACACACTAGAGGTGGGGAAAAAATCGATACAGCATAGTATAGCAATATTTTCTATGGCAATACTGTATCGATAAACAGACGCCAAGTATCGATCTTTTATTATTTATGTGTTGGTCAGTTTGTCTGCTTGACAATCTGATTTTGCAGCAATACAATTGAAGTGAGATGAACAAACAGAGAAATGCATATTTTTAAATAAAACAGATGTTGACAAAGTTTCCTTTTGGGGACATCATTTGAAATTGGGAAAAATTTGAAGTTGGAAAAAAGTTAATTAATTGCAATATATCGCAGAATATTGCAATATGTTTAAAATCGCAATAATATCGTATCGTTACATAAGTATTGTGATGATATCGTATCGTGAAGCCTCTGGTGATTCCCACCCCTATTACACACAGGCCTGAAATACACACACACGCTCAGTACCTCTACATGCACTAATGGACAGATGTCGGAGTGAGAGAGCTGCCAATGGACAGGCGCCCCGAGCAGTTGGGGGCCTTGCTCAAGAGCAAGCTGACTGAGCTTATATATACATGCATTTAAATTCTTTCTTTAAACAGGTTTTTTTTTTAAAATTTAATTTAATTGCTTTCTCTATTTGTTGTAAATATTTCAATTATCATTGTATCTCATTTTATTTACTTTTTGGATCCTCGGTCGGAAAGAAACAGAAAAAGCAGGATCAACGATTCCCTCATGTATTTTTTTTCTATTTCAATCTCACATTTCTAATTAACATCGAAATCGTGACACCTTTAGTATGTACTGTAACACTCACAGAGAAAGTACAACAGGATCCTCTAGTGACGAAGCTCTCTCCATGTGTGGACTGCCTGCAGGCCGCAGCGTAGCACCAGAGGCTGAACAGAGCTTCAGGGTGCTGGTGTGGGTGGGACTGCCCTCCTCCTCACTGGCTCTGTGTTGCTGGCTGGATGTGTGGGAGTAGGGCTGGGTCTTATCCTGATAGTGAAACAGGACCGCCTGGGATAAGTTTCCCCACGAGCTTGGCACCTTAGAAGGGGAAGGTCCGGCAGCGGAAACGCTGGAGGTATCAGAGATGCAGTCTGTATCTCCGGGGTTGGGACTGCACCCCACCATGCTGTCGGGGCTTACAGGGGTCCCTACTCTGGGGGAGAGGTGGGGCTGAGCGGCAAACGAGGGGCTGCTGTAGTGAGAGGGTGAGGTGAAGCCAGAGGTGCGATCTGACTGCCGCTGGTTCGCTGCTGGGTCCAAGGTCAACACCTAAAGCACAAAGTTTGGGTTAGAGGCTCAGCCAAGGACTAAAGTGGTCACTGGTGAGGCGTGGGACGTACCCGTGGTGACGAAGGACTGGACGTAACCGAGCCTTCACAGTCTGAACGTCTACAGTCTGGTCTCTGCTTGTTCTGATAGATCTCTCTGAGAGACAGCCGGGGCTCCTGAGATGGAGTGTACGAGGGACAGAGATCAGACATTTAGGAGGAGAGGTAATGCAAACCAGCAGCCTAACGGACCCTCTCAGTCGACTAATCGGTCATTTTGTTTTTTGACGACTAAGATTACTTTAGCCGATCAGTCATTTTTTAAAGTTTTTTCATGCTGAATGACTTATTTCCAAGAAATTTATAAGAACACATCTGGTAAACACAAGATTTAAGGTGGTGCTTTTGCCCGATTCTTTGTGGAGAAACTCAGTTTAACAGATCTGTTGATTAAATCAACTTATCGATTAGTCAACCAAATCATATGAGTGTTAGTCGACTAAGATTTTCTTTAGTCGATGACAGCCCTACAAACACCAGTCGTTTCTGAATATTATCAGTTAATCTCCTCAAAGACAAAAGCTTACAGGTCGGTGACGGTGTCTTACAGGTCTCTTTTTTTTTATTCTAAAATGTAAATATAAAAGTGTGACGCGAAAGTGGAATCCACAGCTGCTTGTTTAATCTTATTCTCTACTAGTGTATTGTTGGACTACTCATACTGTAACTCATCTCCCAATCAAAGCAGTCCCCGTTTCCACGGTGAACTGTTACTCACGAGACTCATAGATGCTTCTTGCAGAAGGAGGTAAGCGCCACTGTCGAAGCTGTCCGGTAGGGGGTGATACAGTTCATTCTCATTCAGACGCCAATAAGTGAGACCTAAGACAGAGAGAAGAATGGAGTGTGATTTAATCTATTTAAAATTAAAATTACATGTCTTGTATATTTCCAGCAATGATAGCCACACTGATAGAGTTTATTTTAAAGGATAAGTCTTTAAAGGATAAGTGATGTTCTGTTTTGTTCTTATTGTCAAAAAAACAAACAGGAAAAGACCCAATCCCACCTACAGCATCCTGCTGACACAAATACTCACTAGAGCACCAAATGTGGATTAATCTGCCGCTGAAATTAGTCCCCAACCAATGCACCATTACCTCCTGTTTGTTTCATAAAAACTAAAGTGACCAGCTGACATGAAAGGGGAGAGAGAGGGGGAATGACATGCAGCAAAGGGCCGCGCCCGCTCTACCAACTGAGCTATCCAGGCACCCTGACCAGCTGTTTTTAGGATATTACTGAGCCATTTAAGAAAATGAAATAATATATCTGTGAACACTTTTTGAAGATTTACAGTAGAAACCAATGTGTTTGGTACTGAAAGCCACCGACAGAGTAGAAAAATCAGAAAATGCTGAGAGATGAAGTAACACATTGTTAGTTTTGGCCTTTTAATAGAAGTTGTTGACCATAAGAAAAACATTTTATATTGCCAGACTTATCCTTTAAATTCATTAACTAAAACAGAGTACATCAGATAAGCCGTGAGAGGGCAAAAATATGTAAATAAATAAACTAAGGGACATGACATGGACACTGGAGTAACTGTTCAGCTCTGCTTTCACAATGATTTCAGGTGACACCTAACAACGTTGGTCCTTAAACTGTTCATAAAGGAATCACACACATATATTAGTGAAATGTTTCATGAAATAAAATTTCATTTGACATTATTTCTCATTATGAAGCCCTCAGTGGTACAACAGTGCCATCTTACTGTCACTTGTGGTAATTGCAACAGGGCTTTATCTTTCATAAAAACATGTAATAAATACCCTGTACTGATTATTCTATGGTCACACTGTCAGTGACTTCTTCACGCTGTCCGAGCCTTGCTGTTCTGTGTTTTGTCTGAGTCAGTGAATTGTTACCTGATGCCTCAGACAACAGGCTGTCAGTCCTCCTCAGGGGGAAAGAGCTGGTAGACGGCCTGGACGCTCGCTGCTGAAACTCAATAGAGATGAGCACATTAGATTCAGCAGAGGGAATGTAATCAGTAACAGCCACAACAGACATATGCATCTTAAATAAAAAGCACTACAGATGCAGGGCAGTGATTTTATTATCTGTTACCACGTGGTGAGTTGTACCTGGTCCTTGATGTCGGTGCTCTCTGGGGCGTTTTGTTCGTGAGATTCTCTGAGGCTGGGTGGCTGCTCCTGGTACTCAGGGATTTGTACTGAAGCTTGTCCTGCTTTGCTCTTCTTGGGCCTGAGTTTCTGCCTCTGCGCCCAGGAGGTCAAAAGCTGGCTGGTGCTGCCAACAGAACAAGTCAGGGTAAGTAGAAATGTAATTTCCCTGATTAAATGTTGCTTATATCTTAATGGGGTTTCTGTAGAGTTCAAGTTAAATTCAAGACTTTTTAAAGACGCTTTTACAATACCAAACAGAATGCGGTCATACCGGCAAAAGTAGGGCTGGGCAATATGGAGAAAATCAGATATCACGATATTCTTGACCATACATCGATATTGCAGCGATATTCCAAGGTTGACAGTTGGTGCTTTAACAAAATATCTTCACACTTAGATTTTAGATAAATAATCATCAATAATGTGGATATAATGACTAAGTGGGTAAAGGCAAATAATAGAACAGTTACAACAGTCTGGTAAGTTCAGAAAAGTACATCACTTTACTGTAATGTAGCCTTTAAAACCAGGATAATACAACAGTTATGCCATATTACGATATTACGATATCCAAAATGTAAGACGATATCTAGTCTCATATCACGATATTGATATAATATTGATATATTGCCCAGCTCTAGGCCAAAGTAAGGAAGATATCCATAAAAACCTGTGGGGACGATATGGCCTAAAATAATTGATAAAGTCTGTACATTTTCATATGAGATTTTTATATAAAGAAAATAATATTTTTCAGTCATTTGTCTGCAGCTCATTCTGTTAAAAAAAAAATAGTGAAATCGACTTAAAGTCGTGAATCATATCTAATCGGGAGTTGAGTGCATCGTTACATCTAGGGGTGCACGATTCAGTAAATGTCACGATTCGATCGATTTTCGATTCAAAAACGGTTCTTGATTCAAAAAAACAATTCACAGTATGTAAATGTAGTTACTTTTCCCATGTTAGAAGATATACAATAAAAAAAAAAAACTTTGAAATATGAATACATTTTTGGAATTCTATGAATCAATTTTGAATCAGTAGAGCCTGAATGTAGTTACATCCCTACCATTGAAGGCTGGGCTTTTTATGGATTTTTATTAGATAGTACAAATAGGCAGCAAAGGGCCGTGGGTCAGATCGAAACCCGGGCCACTGCCAAGGATTCAGCCTACATGGGGCGCACTCTCTACCGGGTGAGCAAAAGGTCGCTCCTTCAAGGCTTTTTTTAATTTAGGAAACTTAAATTCATCCTTTTAAAGGCTTTTAGGACACCCTGTTATATGAAAAGTGTCTTCTAAACAACTCAGACGTACCCAGAGGTTCTCTGCTGGTAGTCTAATGGGTTATTTCCATCCACTCCGAGAGTCCTCGCATGAGAATAATCCTGCTGGCACCCAATCACAGTTTTCTCTACGTCTTCCTGGAAGTTAGGGGACCAATCATGCTTCCCCCTCTGTTGAATACCATCCCCATCTTCGGCCGGAGACCCAGCATGTTCCAGACCTGTTTCCCCACCAGACAGAGTACCGTAGCCACTGCTGAGCACCGTGGTTGCCCGCTCCTCCCCCTGGTTGGCGGTCTCTGATCTCTGGAGCGGAGGGGAAGGTGAGCTAAAAGGGGTATGGGCCGGGGCTGCCAGGCTGTCATTGGGACTGGCCACATTTTTGGGGACTTGGCAGTCACCGGAGATGAGGGTGAGAATATAGTCCTTTGTGTTTGGGGTAGTTTTGGTCACCGAAGTTGGAGAGAACTGGACGCTGGCCTGGCGGTTCTGGAGCTGAACCAGGGCCTTAATTTCATCCTGAATCAACTGGGTGGGAAAAATCACATCATTGTTCCACTGGATGAAACAAATAATTTAACATCATGATAAGATATGACCAGGGCCTGAATTTAACACCCATATCTGTATTTATCCTTTATTAGGTAAAACAAAATTGGCTGGTAAAAATCCTGTGTTGCTAGTGGATTTTAAAATCCACCTGCCACAGTGGCTCATGGCCAAAAAAAGGACATGACTAGATGCAGTCTTACCTGTATTTGGCACTGGTATTGTTCTTGCTGAGCGAGTATTTGCTCTTGGTATTGCTTCTCAACCAGCTGAAACAGATGCAGCCATCGGCCCTTTTGCAGAAAAAAAAAGATCAAATTAAGTGTTATTTACCATCATTACTCACAGCAAGAAGTTCATTTATAGTAAAACAGCTGAGGGAAAGCCATGGTGATTTCCATCACAGACAATACACACTGACATTTTGACATTCCCTGTTTGCCTTTGACATGGCTCTTCATCTGTATACTGCAGTGAAGTGTCTTTGTGTTGCAGAACACCACAGTTGTCTGTTCCCTGTAAATCATAACCTGTGTCTGAAAGGATCAGCTGCAGTGTGGTGCTGTGTCTGTGTGTGTGTGCCTGTGTCGCGTGTGTGTCTGTATGTGTGCCTGTGTGTGTGTGTGTGTGTGTGTGTGTGTGTGTGTGTGTGTGTCTGTCAGGTGTGATCTGCACAAAAAAATAAAAGTGACAGCTCAGAAATGAGGCTGCCAGCTGCCAAAAGCAGCACTTAAGAACAACTGCCACAGATGCTAACCCCAACTTAACATTCAACGTCATCAGCGTGCATTTACAATTTAATTTCCACATTCTACAATAACTTCTGCCTTTCAGGCTCTGTGGTATTTCCCCACCTCACAATCCTTCCAGATCTCAGGGTCGGTCTCTCCGCTGCTCTGGATCTCCTGCACCAAACCCCTGAGGGTCTCAAGGGAGCTTGGGTTGATGAATGGGAGGCTCTTCCCTTGTTCAAATGCTTCATCTGTGCTCAGACAAAGACTCCTGCAATAAAATCACATACTATTACATTCTGTACCGTAGTGTTGGAAGTATATGTACAGGATATAGATAATATACACAGTTCACCAGCCAGGATAGAACATCAGAAATGAACAATATTTGCATTAGAGCTGCAAAGATTAATCAATTAGATGTTGTCAACTATTAAATTACTTTAATTACCAACTATTTTGACTCATTTTTTATTAAAAAGAAAGGAAAGTTCTCTGATTCCAGCTTGTTAAATGTGAATATGTTCTAGTGTATTCTCTCGTCTGTGACAGTAAACTGAATATCTTTGAGTTGTGGACAAAACAAGACATTTGAGGACGTCATCTTGGCCTTTGGGAAAAACTGATTGACATTGTTCACCATCTTCTCAGCCTAAATTATATATGCAGTATATATATATATATATACTGTATGTGTATAGGATTATTATTTTTCTACACCTAAACAAGGCCAAACACTCTAACGCATACTGCGTCCCTTCCCATGATTCTTTAGATGTGACAAATTGACTATTACATTGAATCTATTAAAAATGAAATTCAGGGAAATTCAGAAAACTACAACATTGGTCCTTCACAGGAAACAGACTCAAATTACAATTGCATTTGCCATCATTTATATGTGGGAGAACCACTAATAATATACAGTCTATGGGGAGAACATTTATATTATCTTCTAATAAAAGATGAATCTACCGGCCACTCTTTCATATTTGGTCTCTGCAGTATTTTTATTTTCCGTAAGCCGTTCTTACTGCACCTGATCTTGTTGCATGCTGGTGTGATGTCCATGGGCCGGCTCTCCACAGTGCCTCCTGTTGTTTGGGAGGTTGTGCGTCTGCCCTCTGAGACAGCCAGCCCTGAGGCTGACGTCCCCTCCGAGGACACCAGAGAGGCCTCACTCTCCTTACCCCCATCCCCGTCAGCACTGACATGGCAATGGCTCAAAGCCCCCGAGCTGGACACATCCTCAGAGATACTGTCATCTGTGGACATGTTTATGGGCCCATGCAGAGGGGGTCAGTCTGACAGCTGGAAACCAAGAGAGTGGGGAATAGAGGCAGTCAGACATGTGGAAATATGATATTCAAGCTAACAGTGGGAAGTAATAAACCTACTATTTGGATATTCAATTAAACTTGCCGTAGGTAGGATTGGAAAGATCCAGGACTTAGCCAAAAAATTTGAACATAGACACCTTCTCAGTCCCTCCCCCCTTTCCGCTAAAGCCCAAAACTGTCTCCTAAGCCCCGCCCCCCACAAGGGAGAATGAATGCATGTGCATGAGCAGTGATTGACACACAGCTAGACAGCCTTCCTGGCCCTGATTGGTGCATCTGAACAGGGAGCGGTGGATTTTTGCAAATTGCACTACTTTTTTTTTATCAAATGACCTGCTTCGTATAGTTCTACTGGAACACAGGGTCAGTTTCAGAAAATATGACAGAAAGTCTTACCTACTGCACCTTTAAACATTACATTCATGCAAAAATGGCAGGACATGCTTTTTTCAGCTTCTAAAATACGTAATTCACTGCTTTTTTCAGTTTTTAAATCATATTAAACTGAATATCTTATGTTTCAACTGACAAAACAACACATTTAAAGACATCACCTTGGACTCTGATGAACTGGGATGGAAATGTTTGACTACTTTCCAAACGGTTACTAGATTGATCTAGAAATCGAATTCAAAACGCTAATGTTGCCGTTCTGATCGACTGCTTCATTATGACTCACCCAGACCCCTCAGGTCGTCTGGGTCAGGTCTGCTTTCTGTCCCCAGAGTCAGAACTAATCATGAGGAAGCAGCGGTAAGTTTTTATGCTCCACATATCTGGAACAGCTCCCAGAAAACTGCAGGTTCGCTGCAACTTTCAGTTCTTTTAAAGACTTTTTGATGTTGTTATTTTTAAGCAATTGTTCATTTGTTACACTGCACTGTAACTTTTATTCTTGTATTCCATACCTGTCTTATTATATTTTAGCTGATTTTATATTCTTTTTAACTGATGTTTTTAATTGCTCTTTAATGTTTTCAGTGTTTCCCATACACAGGTTCTACTTGGGCGCCCCACTGGAGACACTGTTCAATTTTGTAAACTGAAATAGACAGAAATTAGGGTTAAATTCTGTGTTTTAACTCTTCAACTTATTTAGTCTTCATGTTTGTTGCTGAGAGCTGATTGTTGTGGTGTTTCTTCACCGCACAGAGTGCAATCAAACAAGTTTCAATCCAACATTATGGGATGTCCTTTGACATCTTGTCATTAGTTGTTGTGTAAATGTTTAGAGTTTCTTTAGGCGGCGCTCCTTCCTGCGTCTGTTTAGCCATGGAGGCTCTCAGGCTTGCTGACCTGAACTGAACATGAAAACTTATCTGTGCAGGAAATAATTAAACGAAAATTAATATTAGTTGCAGCCCTGGTATACATCTAGTGTATTCATAAGCTTTGCTCTCTATTCTACAATCTATTTATTCTGTATTTTATCTTGTATATTTTGCACTTTGCATTCCTGTACTTTGGGCAATAACAATAAAGCTAAATGTAATCTGTCTAAAAAAAAACATCTGTATATTACACAGCTATTATAGCTGAAAATAAGCATCCAATCCATGTAATATTTCTAACCTTAGCTACATCTGCTGTCATCCTGAAACAGTTAGGCCTAGAGGTCTGAAACTTCATACAGGTATTGTTGACAAGATGTATAAGGTAAGTGTGGTGATTTACATAGTGTGGCATAAAGCATGTCTTATTTATTGTTATTAAAATATGACTTATTACAGACGACCAGACCAAGCACATCTTCAGAAACTAGAAGAAAAAATTAGGTTTCAATGCAGCCTCATGCATTTTGGCCTTGCAGTTCTTCTGTTATGAGCTTTTTCATATGGTTATGACAAATAGGCGAAAATCAAACAAAGAGAGGTGGATTTTAACAGGTTAACAAAATATAAACATTAACACAAATATTCAAGTTCATGTCTAAATGTTTTGCATTAGCATCTATCTTCTCTGTCTGTCATAACCTGTGTTTCCTGTGTGTGTGTGTGTGTGTGTGTGTGTGTGTGTGTGTGTGTGTGTGTGTGTGTGTGTGTGTGTGTGTGTGTGTGTGTGTGTGTGAGACAGCTTGTCTTCACTGGCCATGTTTGATTAAATAGCTTACGTTACCACCACCACATTAGCCATCAACACAATCAACAAGACACAAACATACAGCTATTGTTAGCCATGCAGCGGTTTGAACAATACAAAAAAAATACCAGCTACATTAGCTTCTTTAGCTACGGTGACAGCCAGCCAGCCCAACGGAAGCAACATCTCGTTAAAGTTGCCTGTCAACTCTTCCTTGTCAGCTAGGCTAGCTAACACGATAGCTACAACTACCTAACTGACAAGCAATTGGTTAGCTAGCTAGCTAGCTAAGTTGAGCTAAGTTGGCTTATTACAGGTTTGTAAGCATAGCGTAGGCAGGATGGACAGCGCGGGTGAAATTATAACACACACAAACCGAAAGATAAACACTGGTTTATAGACGAAAGAATGGCGCAGATAAACCAAATAATAGTTAACGTACCCGTTGACTTGTATCATCGTTTCATCCATATTTCTGTGTGAGTAGTCAAGTTGGTTAGCTGGTTGCTGGTTGGCTACTGCACTGCAGTGATCCCTGGCTGCTGTAACGTTCACAGCCCTGCCTCGCTATTGGTCAAACTGTAATCAAAAATACAGCGCCGTGATTGGTTGTCACTCTCACTCTGTGTTTCTATTGGCTGTTCACGGGGGAAAGAGGTGTACACATCTGTTGGGACAAAAGCTGACAGAGGAGAAAACCTACAGACCACCTACTGTTCTACCTTTTTCAAGTACAAATTCAGGGTACTTTAGATGAGCATTTCGATTTTTATGCCTCTTTATACTTCTACTCTACTACATCAGAGAGCAATATTGTACTTGTTTCTCCATTACAGTTATCTGATACATTTAGTTACTAGTTACTTTACAGATTTAGATGACTAATACAAAATATTATTAACAAATAAAATGTATTATTATGGATTGAGCTACCCAGCAGTATATAAAATAATTCTTTTTAGCTCTACCTTTACCAGCTGCAACATTAAAGTGATGAACACATTAATGCATCAATAATTATAATCCAGTAATGTAATATTTTATTCTAAAATGGAAAAAAAAACATGAATTACTTTTACTTTTTGATGCCAATACTTTTGTATTTTCACTTTGAATGCAGGACTTTTAAAAATTATTTTACACTGTAGTATTGCTGCAGTGTAAAACTGTATGTCAACACCATATGTTTCCCTTTGCTTGCCACTTTCAACAATTAACTGCATTTATATAGCACTTTTATCCAAAAGGGCTTGGCAATTTGTCTATTGCATCTCACTTGTTCACTCACTTACACACACCAGTGGCAGCAAGCTACCATGCAAGATGCTGGCCCGAACACTTTTTTGGGGCATTTTCAGGCCTTTATTTCTATAGGACAGTTGAAGACATGAAAGGTCAGAGAGAGGAGGAATGACATGCAGCAAAGGGCCGCAGGGCGGAGTCGAACCTGCGGCCGTTGTTCCGAGGAGTAAACCTCTATATATGGGCGCGCGCTCAAAGGTGAGCTTTGGCTACCCAGGCGCCCATAACAATGCATCCTTAATCGGTTAAACATTGTTATAAATGTCTTTAAATTACAACCGGTTGAGACAAAAAAAAATTAATCACCATGCAATATTTAAACGTACTGAAGGTCTACTTTTGATTTCACTTGATTGACTTTCAACGCAATATTTTTCACTCACTTTTCTGCAGCTTATTACGTTAAAAAAAAATCGTGACAAAATGGTTTCGCGGACTTAAAATCGTGATTCGAATCGTGAGTTGAGTGTATCGTTGCATCCCTAGGAGCATGCCACATACAAATTTTAAAAAAGTGAATCACATGAACTACTGAGCAAAGAGAACAATCACTGCAGCTTTTGCTTACTTCCTTTTTTTTTTTTTACCACTTTAAGGAAGAGTTTGGGAAGACAACAGAAATACATGTTTATCACAACTGGAAGATGATTGTCTAAAATGCGCTGAATCACACAATGACAACTATATTGAAAATACAATTTATTACACTGAGTAATAAATACATACAAAGATGCAAGTAACAGCATTTTCCATTTTTTTTTGTAATACCAAAACCAACCTCAACACGAATGAACCGATGCATTTGGCACATTTCTGCCCCTCACTCACTCAGTCATGTGTTTTATTAGGGTCTGAAAAACAGACCAGAATACTATCAAAAACAAGCCTTGTCCATCTACCCCTGTACAAGTCATGCACTGTCTACAATTAACCCCCAGGCCTGTTCGCATGCATAAATCAAATTTTAATTTTTTTTAAAATATGAAGTCAAAACTAAGATCCCAAAAGTGGGGCATAAAAACACATGATATCCTTTCATATGAATTCCAGTAACCCACACATGATTTAAATGATCCTCCAGAACCCTCAGGAGTCATGAATTGTGTTATTGTATTTTATTTTTTTTGTCTCGCTAGGAGCTTGCTTTTCCATCCTTTGTTCATTTAGTTCCTCTTCTCGAAGGAAATGCCATGCAAGTTTTTTTTTTCACGAGTAGCCCACTGTTAGTTCTTCTTGCACGGAGGAATGTGTGTCCGTAGCTAGGACCTTGCGTTTCTCTCGGTCTCAGCCAAGCATTCACGCACCAACCCTCTGGCATGGATTATTCCTTTGAAGAAAGACAAATACAATTTAGATGAACAAACTTTACTGTACTCTATGTTTTGCACTTGAACTGTGGTGCATTTCCAGGGGTGGTATCCAAGTATTCAGATCCTTCAGTTAAGTGAAAGTATTAATACCACACTACTACACATACTCAACTACAAGCACAAGTCCTGCAACCTTACTTAATGTAAAAGTGTCAGTGTTTTCCTCTTCTCCTATCTGATGCTTCTGGATTAATATTCCCGCTGCATTAATGTTTATGTTGTATTTTACTGCTGTAGTTGTTTAAGGTGCTGATTTTAACTCATTTACATACTGTTGGGTAGTTTAATCTACAGCGATGCATCATTATCTATAAAAAAGTCCAATTAATGTTATTTAATGGTGTCAGAAAAACAGCTGTTTTCTGCTTTGTGACAATGCATTTGATCCAAGAGGCTTTTTAAAGACTTTATTTAGCTGAAGGAGAAGGATTTTCTCAACACATAAAGGAAGACTTCAACCTTCAGTTCATCACAAACATTCAACATCAACACATCTGGAGATACGTGGTTTTCACTTGACAGGAAGGTGAGGAAAAACTGTCATCTGAAAAGTAACTAAAGCTGTCATAAATGTAGTGCAGTGAAAAGTACAATATTTACCTCTGAGATGTAATGGATTAAAAAGTTTAAAGTAGCATAACCTAGATACTCAAGTAAAGTACAAGTACCACACATGTGCACTTGAATGTTAAGAATATCAAGAGTTACCTCTTTTCAGTCTCTCCATTGCACTCTTACTTCCAGCATATGTGGGCCTGATCTCTTTTCCAAGCTCTTCGATGATGGCCAGCAGCTCTGCATATTTGTTCTGAGGCACTTGGCTGCCACTGGAGCCCTGATGTTAGAGCACACAGAAACGAGATAAGCCAGGTTCAGCACATTTCACATTGTTTTTGATATGCAGAAGGAGTAAGGAAGGAAGGCGTAATCCTTTAACTGTTCACCACAAATTGCAAGAAGGCACAAATAGGGAATGTAAAACTTAAGGCATTGCAATATTTCTGTGAATATCCTTACAATTAACCAGTGATTATTCTTACATTATTCCTGTAAATCTCCTTACAATATTCCTATTATAAAAGGACAGGAATGTGTCCCTACAATAGGAACTATTTTGGAATAGAAACTGATGAACATTTCACCCATCAAGATCACTTAACTAGTCATGTGGAGTGCTGCTCAGCCTATGAAAACAGTTGCGTAATGCTTTCTGTGCTTCGACTGCCCATTATCTTATTATTTTGTCTTTTGCGAGTGTAAGAGGAAATCATATATCTGATTAATTACATATCTGACTACTAACTTGTCATGTATTTTTTAGCAGCTTGAATCTGTCACAGTTTCTACTTACAGTACAAATGTTTCAAATGTTGTTGTAATGTGCTGACTCTAACATTCAAAGTGTTTTTCTGATATCGGGCTACACAAAGTGGTACAACAGTCTCTCTCCCAGACCAGGCTGTTGTTTTTCGGCCTTGGAGGGAGCTAATAAGGTCCGGTAGCTCATCCCCTCCCTTTGATTTGAGCAGTTTAATAAGAAAGTGATTCTCTACTTCCTTTGTTCCTTCTCCCAGACCTTGTGCTGTGATGTACTGAACCTTTCTTGCAAGAAATAAACCCCTTAAAAGACATCGTTGACTGAAGCTTTATTTCAGATCTCACCCTATGTATAAGAACCCCCCCCTACAAACAATAGATAGATAAATAGGACAAAGTTAAAGTGCTCATATTATGCTTTTTGGCTTTTTCCTTTTCCTTTATTGTGTTATATAACTTTTTTGTGCATGTTACATGTTTACAAAGTGAAAAAGGCCAATTTTTATTTACAAAGCCTTAATTTCAATTTGTTTCTCGTACCAGATTGTAATTGTTGTATTCATATTTAACGCCCCAAAACCTTCCTGTGTGTTTTCAAAAAATGTTCTTCAATTTCTTTTCTTCAAAAAGGGCTTTAAGTCATTAAAGTGCTCATATTATGCTTTTTCCCTTTCCTTTATTGTGTTATATATCTTTTTTGTGCATGTTATAGGTTTACAAAGTGAAAAAGCCCAAAGTCCCCCCCAAAGGGACTTCCCATCTCCAACAGAAAACACTGTTCACCAACTGCTCCAAACAGCTCTATTGTAGTCCAGCCTTTACTTCAGAGACAAACGTGGTCACTTTGGTACACATGTTATAATGCTCACCTAGCTGCTAGCATGGCACACCCTCATACTCTGCTTCTGACTGGCTAGTAGTCCTTACCTAGCTACTGTCAGGGCACGCCCTCATACTCTGCTTCTGACTGGCTAGTAGTCCTTACCTAGGTACTGTCAGGGCACGCCCTCATACTCTGCTTCTGACTGGCTAGTAGTCCTTACCTAGCTACTGTCAGGGCACGCCCTCATACTCTGCTTCTGACTGGCTAGTAGTCCTTACCTAGGTACTGTCAGGGCACGCCCTCATACTCTGCTTCTGACTGGCTAGTAGTCCTTACCTAGGTACTGTCAGGGCACGCCCTCATACTCTGCTTCTGACTGGCTAGTAGTCCTTACCTAGCTACTGTCAGGGCACGCCCTCATACTCTGCTTCTGACTGGCTAGTAGTCCTTACCTAGGTACTGAGCATGTGCGACTCCCAACAAAGATGTAACAGAAGTGAGATGTCTCACTCTGTAGCTAAAACAGAGAGCTCAACACACAGGGTGCAGCAATGTGCAGTACAACAAAAATATGGTGTTTTTTGAAAATTAAACCATGTTAACCTATTTTGGTATAACCTCTAAATACAAGTAAGAACCTGAAAATGAGCATAATATGAGCACTTTAAGATAAAAAAAGTCTGTGATAATCAGATTAACAGTTTGATTGTAGTAACCTGTGAGAATCCCAGAGATGGAGGGCCATAGTCGCTCAGAAGGGGCCTGTAGGACTGCAACGTGGCCAGGTTAGCTGCTGAGGGAGACTGGAGGCTTCCAACTGTTCAAACATTACAAGATAACATCAGACTTACAGCACAAAAACAATCATATAAACAGTACGTCAATGTTTTTTGTTGCAGAATTTCAGGAAATAGTAGATAAATTCTATTACAATTGCCCAGAACCTGTTTTGTCCGACTAACAACCCGAAATCCCAAAGAGATTGAATTTACAATACGAGAGTAAAAACAGCAAATTCTCACATTTGAGAAGCTGCAACATTTTCACTTGATAAATGACTCAAATAAGTAATTGATTATCATAATAGTTGCTGATTCATTTTCTTTCAATCAACAAGTCAATTAATCGTTGCAGCTGTAATCCATTTATTCATTTTATTGGCCTAAAATGGGTAATATCCACTAATATTATATTATGTTATTTATAAGGGCAGGATTCCTCTTTTTACTATGCAGCCATTCCCGACTCTAATAAAAAGGCAGAAAAGGGGTCGAAAATCCAACTGATTAGCTGCTCCCTCCCGAGGTCGGGAGAACTTCCGTTGTGGAATCTGGATGCAGCGTTTTTCTTTTGCATGTGTTTCCGGGGTTTGTGTGCTTTTCTTTCTGCATCGTTTTTTATTCGCATCGCGTTTATGTATTTGGTTGTGTTGTGTATTTGCATCGCGTTTGCTGAATGCTGCGCATGTGTTGTCAAATTAATGAAGTTGTTTTTCTTTTTGCATCACTTCTTTTTTCGGGGTTTGCTTTTCTTTTTGCATCGTTTTTTAATTGCAGCGCGTTTGTATATTTGGTTGTGTTGTGTGTATATGCAGCGCGTTTGCTGAATGCTGCACGTGTTGTCAAATTAATGTAGTTGTTTTTTTAATTTGCTTGTGTTTTGTCTATTTTGCATGTGAGGTCATTTTATGAACTTACAAGACTGTTCTAGCTGTCGTATTATTTGCCTTTACCCACTTAGTCATTATATCCACCAGGGGTGGGGGGAAAAAATCTATATTGGGAAAAATTTGAAGTTGGAAAAAAGTTAATGAATTGCAATATATCGCAGAATATTGCAATATGTTTAAAATCGCAATAATATTGTGTCGTGACATAAGTATCGTGATGATATCGTATCGTAAGGCCTCTGGTGATTCCCACCCCTAATATCCACAGTACTGATGATTATTTATCAAAAATCTCATTGTGTAAATATTTTGTGAAAGCACCGATAGTCAACACCGCAATATCGTTGCGGTATCGATATGGAGGTATTTGGTCAAAAATATCGTGACATTTGATTTTCTCCATATCGCCCAGCCCTAGTTAGCACCAAAGCTAATTTTCATCTATTGTCGCTAGGCAGATACATAAAAAGAAAAACATAAAAACAGTAAAAAGCATGCAACAACACAACAGCACTAAACAACAACAACAACAACAACAGAACATGTGATTGTCACACATAGTGAAATGTGTGTTTCTTCATAACCCTAACCTGACTTGAATAACATGTTGAATGCAGCAGTTTAACTTGTAACAGAGTATTTTAAATTGATTTTTTTTCTCTCTACATTCCTACTAAAAGATGTTTTTTTACATAACCCCCACCACTGAACCTGAACCTGAATCTAGGCAGGTTTTTTCTCCTCCACCCTCGCCGCTCCCCTGCTGCTTTGTTCGGCTGTAATATTCAGCATCCGACGCGAGATGTCCTCGAAGAGTCCTAAAAGCATTCAGAGGCACATCAATCAGCAGCTACCGACCGAGGAGCATCATGGAGGAAACGGAACAAGGCTGGCTCAAGAAGACACAAGTGATACATTTTTGTCACCGTGTAACGGCACCCACCCGGCGGGACCAGGACCCCGGACGGCGGATAATCGCGTTTAAGGAACCGTCTCCTTCTCGTTTCCCATCCCAGCCGTCTCCCTGCGCCCACCGATATCACGCACGGCGCTCTTTTACATTAGTAATAATGGCGGATATGAATTAGCCTAGCTCCCAGGATCTGACCCTATATATATAACTGGACAAAAACTACAGACACGGTCTTTCTCCAGGTATTCTCCGAGACCCCGAATTTAACACTCGATGTAACGGACGGATACTTTGATTTTCCGGCGTTTTTTCTCCTTACCCTGGTTCCCAGAAGTTCCCGGAATGTGCTGATGGACATTGGGTTTATAAGACATTCCCAAAGACATTGTAAATTAAAGAAATAAAAATGACCCGAAATTCAGTGAAGCGTCTGTCTCTCACTTTTTGTTTACAACAGCGGCACCGGCAAATATGGCCGTCACTTTATATTGACACCCACTATGCTTTCTAACACGGCTACTATCCATTGCGGGTTATCAAGAAGAAGAACAAAAAAAAACAGTTAAAACGTGATTTCGACGTTAAAACGACGGAATTCACACGCGCATATTTATCACATTTTACTCAGCATCGGACGGACAGACGACTTTGAACTACACTTTTAAAACACTTTTCTTTTTTTAAGGATGTTTAAGAAGTGAACATGTGAAGTGTGTTTAGACTTCTTTTTTTTTCCATTTACATTGTAACGTCTTTTACATTTTGTAGGCTACACATTAAAAGGCAAACACTATAGGTTTAAAAGTCAGATAACGAAGTTTTGTGTTTTGTATATTTAATTTAAGGTTAAATGTAACATGAATCCAGATGAGTTATAGATGCTTTTGTTTCAATTAAATATGAACACTTTGTTTTTTTTGTTTTTTTTTTTCACTGAAAAGAGAAGAAGAAAAAACAACGAGCTGGTTATTGCAGATACCTGTCTTTGTCTGTGGGGGCGCATCCATTGTTTAGTCTCAGATAGGAATCTGTAGAGCTTTTTACATGAACCAAAAAAGGGAGAAGTTAGAGCATTAAAGTGAATCAAAGAATCCCCTCTTATTTTGGAGGCGGGTGGCTGTGTGTCCGCTCTTCTTCCATTCCAATAAGCAGTCAGTTTAAAGCCTCAGCGTGTCCCCGTGTGGCTCTCCTGACCGCATGGTTGAACACACAAGCTCAGTGTGGCCCAATCCTTGCTCGGTGTCCTGACCTGCGACCCCGGGGAAGCAGTGGGATGCCCCCACCCCCTATCCAGATGAGTAGATAACAGTGGGTGACAGTCTCTGACTCTAGGACATGTTTTTTTGGGGAAATGTACTGCTTGGTTTCAAAGATTTTTGTCTTCAAATTGTACTCTACTTGGAACATTTCCATTTTATATTTCCACTCGATGACTCCAGTTTACTTTAGATTTAAATCAATAATACTAAATTTAATCAACAACTAAATTATAATGTACCCTATTGTTATGGATAAAGACTTAATAGATCCGTTACAGGCTATATACAGTAAGGCAAGGCAGCTTTATTTGTCTAGCACATTTCAGCAACAGGGCAATTCAAAGGGCTTTTCACATAAAAACAGATTTAAAAAAAATTAAAAACAGATAAAATACAGAGAATAAAGGTTACAGTGCAGTATAAGAAATTCAACATTAAACAGCAGTTACAACAGTTAAAGATATAAAAGCAGATAACAGGAATTTCTTTTTATATGCTTATATAGATTGTCATACAATCTATAGCTGCAACATCAAAGCAATGACCTCACTTATACATGTAAGTATAATGAAAATGAACTTGTTTTGGATTCTTTGTCCCAAATCATAAAACATTTTTATAACCATATAAAGATCCCAAACTCAGCTGCGTACAGTTAAGTGTACTCTGAGATAAAAGTATGGGCTACCTGCTGTCAAGCTTTTAACATTTTAGAAGCTTTCTTTTAAGAGGTTTAAAAAGTGAACATGTGAAGTGTGTTAAGACTTTTTTTTTTTCTTTCACATTGTAAAGTCTTCTTTTTTACATTTTTACACAAAAGGCAAAGAAACAATTAAACTGAAAAGTAACTCTAAAAGTCAGGTAACTAACTTTGTGTTCGTATATTTAAGGTTAATAACATTTTTCCAGGTGAGTTAGAAGAGACTACGTTGGGGTGGGAGGGTACTGTCAAGTTGTTCCTGATTTTATTTATGTAAATTTTATTTTTTATGTGGTTATTGTTTTCAGTTACTTGTATACCTATGTTGGTGTTTTATTTTGTCTTTCTGTTGGGGTTATTTGGGCCTTTACGTCTTTGTCTTTTGGTTCAGTATTTGAAAAGAGGCAGCAACAACTGTATTACTGTTGTTCTTATGCTTCATAATACAAATATTTAAAACAGATGAGTTATTAGAAGAGTAACATGTCTGTCTGTGGGGGAACGTCCATTGTTTTGTGTATATATATTAATTCTTTAGCACCTTTACAACCAAGGTGTAAAGTAGCATTCAGGTTTATAAAGAACCCACTCTTATTTTGGAGGCTTTTCTTCTATATTTGTACATTGTGTCACAATTAACAGTCCTTGGAGGTAGAAGTATACCAAGCTTTATTGAGCATCACACTCATTCATGTACAGGTCATCTTGAAATTTTGTACAACTCTTGTCAGTAGTGCAACCCGTGCAATGATGAAAGGGAAACAAAAGAAATCCAAGTGTTTTAAACTTCAGTAAAGCAGATCTGCCGTGACGGCATTCAAAAACATGTATCTATATAGACATATTGAGAGAGAGAAAGAGACAACATTCAATTTGAAACGACTTGCAAATAGAGAGCAGACCTTCTCAGTAAAGTCTCTCCCAGTTCTGTTCATCAGAATTTGTTTGCATCCTTTTACAAAGTGTACAAATGCACGTTGGTATGATACAAAGACTTCCTCCTTCCCATTGCTTTTGTTTCTTAATGCATCAATCGAGAACAGAGGGGCACACGCAGTAAATATCATGAACTAATCCACAGGATAAACGATATGCCGGAGCATACTGTAATAGAAAACATCTTAATCATTATCGTCCGATAGGACAGCTCATGTATCCAGACTTTGGTCTGTCCCTTCCAGTGCAGGTTTAGTATAATGTAATATAGGACTGAGGAGGCAACAGAAGAGGCACACTATTCAACAGAAGCAATCATCCATTTTAATCACAACTCTGCTCCAGACAGAAGAGGACTAAGAGAGGTGGGTTTCAAACATGTACTGGGAGGATACGCCACACAGTAATATTACTGAGTAGAGGAGTTTAAGGAGCATTTGAGTTATGGTCATGCATTTCAGATACTGTGTAAAACTCTAAGACTTTTATTTTTGTTTTTTCAGAGGGTCTTTTTATGAGTTTAACCCCTGAGCAGAATTCCTTTTAAAACAAAAAAAAATAAAAAAAAAGGCAACAAAATAAAAAACATCTGAGCAGAGCACAATGCTGCTCGGTTTAAAAAAGAAAAGTGATGGTCTTCGTCAAGGATTTCACATTTCTTACAATTCCTTGGCTGCTTTACTGTATATGACTGTTGAGGTCAACACGTTTCCTGTCCTTTGAATGAGTTATTCAAGGGTGATTTAGTTTTAACTTCAAGATAAGTCAAGGTAAAGACCAAAGGTGGTTTTAACCTGCAACACAAACAAAAAATAAAATATATGTATATAATAGACTGGGGAGAAGGGGGCACAAACTCTTTAATGTGGGAACACTACTGCTCAACAAAAACAGCAGTAATGCCCCATATTGTAACATGTTTAAGCAGTATATAAACATTTAATAAATAGTTTGTAACACTAAAGTAGTTGTAAGTAGTGTGTATTTTTGAGCAACTATAACTCCTGTATGAACACAAGACAAACTGCTGTCATAAGAGAAGTTATATTTGTCAAAATGTCATTAAATCTGCTTACATTATAGTTGGTTATAAACCATTTGAAAACTTTAAATAGGGGGATAGGAGAGACTGATTTGTGTTGATTAACAGTTAAGCCTGGTCTCTTGTTAACACAAACATTACTTATTCTTCGATGTTCTTTGCCATTTAAATTCTTATCTTTGGGAAACATTTTCTAACGTCCACGCACTATAAATCGAAAATCACCAGACCAGCACACACTAAATCTTTCTCAAGTCCAAATCTGACTTGTCGGTGCTTTGTAAAGGTGCCTGACTGGAGAAGCAGTTTGTGCCGATACAAAAAGGCACAGGTTACAAACTCCTGGCTCTTAAAAGGGACACTTCATTCCCAAATAGAAAATATATATTTTCACTCCTAGTGCTTTTTTTTTTAATCTGGATAGTCTGCCTTCTGCACCATATAATGGAACTAGATGGCAGTCGGCTCGTTGGGCTCCCAAAGAAACACATTTGTAAAACTCAACAGCAATGTCTCTTTTCAGATATCATGACCCGGTTTACTCAGGTTAATCTGGACCTGGCTGTGAGCGGTTTCACCTAGGAACTATTTTCTTTCTACCGAACTACATCGGCCAACTATATCACGGCGCAGAAGGCAGCGCGCTTATGGACGAGAGGCTCGTGCTCCTCGGCTGAGCTGTAACCGATACTGCATCTCGCACCATCAGGACCACGCGCCTCCAGTCCACCTGTTCAGCTGATGTCTCCAACACTGGACAACTCAAACCAAAACCATCCAGATTGATAAATAGCACTACAGGCAAGTGGACAAATATGTATTTTTGATTTTGGGGTGAACTGTCCCTTTAAAAAAGGCTAGTTTCACAATTTTTCAATTCTGTCTTAAAACAATAGTTGTTAGGTTTTCATTTTGATTGCGTTTATTACTCCTAATGTTGAAACTAGCTATTAAAAGATCCCTCACTAGGTTAGATATCTGGTCAAAAATATTACAGATAGCTAGTTAAAAATTAGGTATCACAAAGAAATGAGGTGAAGTAGATCCCCCCTATTCAGGAACAATGGATAGAGATGGAGGAAATATACATAACAGAAAAAAAAACACACATTGTTTGCAATTGCAAGAAGCACTGATGGAAGAAAAGCTGGAGAAATGGATATTATTCAGGACCAAAATCAGCTAGGGACTACGACTAATGCAGCTGCGGACAGCTAAAACTACGGAAAGGACAACTGATCTAGTTGACGAAACGGAGAGAACGGATAGACTTAAAAACTCCCAAACAAATGTTTTTAGGTATGATTGTATGTTTTTCTTTGTAGGTTTATTAATGTTCAAATCAATAAAAACCAATGTGGGGGAAAAAAAAAAAAAAAAAGGATTCCTTACTAAAGTGCTTTAAATGTAAGTGATGAGGGATAAATCTACATTAAACAGAAGTTTATCTAAAGTTATTTTAAGGCGTCAGCAGTCTGAGTTAGACAGATCAGGTGGGTAAGTACCAAAGTCTATTTTGGTTGCTGTCCATCCAGGAAACAAAGAGGGAATTTTTAATTGCCTCATATTAACTTTAGATACACTTTTGAATACATTTTGACACAAAAAGAGGGATTTTGTTCCTGATCACTTACATCGAAGGTGTATTAGGAAAGGATCTCTTAATGTCAAGTATGAACAGGATTAAATATTACAGCATGAAAAAAAAACTGTTTCAAATGTTTATATGTGCACCTGAATATTGTACCAAGACTTGAAAAGACTGAACCTATCCTTTAATGGTACAACGTGGACAAAGAGGAACAAAATGATGAAACTTGAAATGAAAAACCAAAGACCTTTGATTAATTTTGAGACGCGTGTGCAAACAAACTGGTCTGTAATTAGGATGCAAGTGGATTCTGACCATAAAGTTTTTGTTTTGTTGTCTCATGAGTGAATACAACGGCTACAGAGAATCACAAAATCATCTGCACAGATCAGGCTTCCTGTAGTTAACTGGACTGGCGTCTTGCATCACTTTTTCTACTTCAAACAACTAAATCTTTCTCCGTTATCAGTGCCGAATCATGTCTGAGGAGTGATAAGCTAACACTTTTCTTCATATATTAATATGAGATTGTAGTTTAGCATTAAATGCCCATATTTGAATGAATTCAACTTACGAAGACATAGTGGTCTTTGTCTCGTCCACCTTTGGTCTGACCCAAGAAAAAGTCTTTGCTTCATACCAGGTAGTTCAGACTTAACAGCTTAAAGCATGGGTGAGGAGTGGATAACTCAACAGCCACAGGCCGACAGGCCCTCTACATATCAAATCTGCCTCCATCATTACTATTATATTACAATTCTTTTCACTCTGAATGTCAGAGGACAAAACATCAAAATCTCTCTAGGTGAAAAAAAGTGTCTCTGGAGATTTAAAAAAAGAAAAGAAAAAACACCTGAAATCTTTCCTCTGTACAACCACTGCTTTACATCTGAGAGAGTGTGGTTGGTCACCTCAGACCCTCAGACAATTTGGGGAGGGGAGGGGCGTGAGGGTGCAGAACAACAGACAGCGGTCCTGGAGTATGCAGTGCAGAGAGACTCATGAGTCAGATCCCTTTAGTTTGGGATGTGAGCTTCGAGAGAAGGGATTCAACATGGTCCACCCCAAACTATGTGTTCGGTGCATGACTGAGACTTTGGGGATGAAGCTGCTGCAGTTTCTGCAGCTCCTGCACAGCGAGCTGCTGGCACTGGTCCGACGTCGAGAGCTTGTTACATAAAGGAGACACGCAGTTTGCTGGAATGATCAGTCCTGTGAAAGAAAGAAAGGGTTTAGATTGAACTAGGAGTCCGTACACGTTGCCTGTAAGACCAATGATGTGGACACTGAAAGCACACATTAAAAAAAAAAAAGGGAAGAAGGGTTTGACATTTTGGAAAATATACTTTTTCCACTTTCTTGCGAGAGTTAGAGGAGAAGATTGATACCACTCTTGTGTCCGTACAGTAAATATGAAGCTGGAAACCTCACAATGATGACAGGACAAGCCAAGAAATAGTCCGACACATAATGTCCCACAAAACCATCATTGTGGTCAACTTATTTTTGTACAGTTTCAACAAACAAGATATACTGCCTAAAGCTCGTAAATTAACAAGATGTAACATTTTAATTAATGAGCTTTAGGCAGATTACAGGCTAGCTGTTATCCTGGCTCTGTCTCCCGTCTTTGTGTCTTTTAACAGACACGTGAGAAATTAAATTATCTAGCCATTACACGGAGAAACTGCATGTGAGGAAGCAAATGTCCGAATCAATGTGGCCTCGTGTCCGAAAGGGAACGTTAACGATTTAGGGGTACGATCAATCTTCTCATCCAACTTTCTGCTAGAAAGCATGCAGTAGCAGGCCTTTGACTTACCAACTATTCTCTGTCCATCTTCTGTTCTGAGGCGGACAATCTGCACCTTCACATTGGTTCCACTGACTGGAGTTAGCACTTCCTCCAGCTCGTTCCACACACTGAGCACGGAGCCACACAGAACGTAGTACGACCGACACCGAAGGCCAACTTCACACTGAAGACCCACAGATGCTTTCTTACAGTTACCCCGCCTGTGGGCAGAAACAAACATATTTTATGTTGACTTATCAATGTTATCAGTGAGGCATACATATTAGCATTTGGTTTTTCAAAGGATAAAAGCTGTCGATATTCTATATTTTTTGTAATTCTCAACAAATCCCATGAAAAGACCAAAACCCACCAAGCCTTCAGTACTTTGGATTTTCCAGCCCGTTTGTGATTTTCAATCTCAATTTGTTCCTATTGAAAATGTAAATCTTTTAAAAAAAAATTATCTCAAACAGCTACCCAGTGTAATCAAATTAACAGGAGAAAATAGTGCATTTGTTGGGGACTATTTCCAGCAGTAGATTAATCTACATTTGGTGCTCCGGTAGCAGGACAGTGTATAAGGGATGTATCACGGTAAAGTACAGAAAAAGACCTTTAAATCTACATTGTGTAATTTTTTGAGTTGATTCTTAGCAAAAAACTTTGTTCTTTCACAAATATGTGCTCATTCATGTGTAATTACTTCCACCTACTAATCAAAGTATTGTCGTAAGCGTAGAATCTGACATTCAGGATCATTCAGAACACACACTAACGAGTCGCTCGAATGACGGCAGCCATGTTGCAACTCCATCTTTAAAATACATTAGCCAAAGAGGGACATATCTCCGCCTTTCGCCCTCTTACACCTATTGGCACCGTGACGAATGCCAGGGGGAGATTACTCGCCAGGGTAGTGAAAAAGAGAATTAAAACGACAACAACGCGACAGGCAAAGCAACAAGACCAAAGTTAATATTGGGAGTGGCTAGAACAGCTGCCTGTAAACGATGGAGATACTAAGAGATCATTTTGGGTTTGGCCACCGTAGGAGGAAGGGCTAGAAAGTAATATTCAGTTTGTTGTCATGTACAATTTTACCGCTACATGGGAGAATTTCTTACACAATGTAGCTCTAACAGATATCTAAAGTGCACATACCAATATGCATGAGCGCAGATCTTTGCTGACAACTTGTACTGGTCAGTCCAGTGCTGCTTGGCGTCTTCTGACAAAACCTAACAGGACAAAAAAAATAAAAAAAATAAAATCACCACATGAAGCTTTGATGGTTTTTCTTTTAGCAATCTTAATAAAAAGAATTGTTGTGTAACCTTTTTAAACTTCTTCTTGAGGTCTGCATAGGTCTCCAGTTTGAGCTGTCGGCCGGTGTTGGGCCTGTGAACCAGGAAGAGCCTCTTCTTGGTGTTCACCTCTTTGACCAGTATGGCTGTTTTCTTGTTGTTCCTCATCTGTAAATAAAACGCATACTTAAAAAAAATAAAAAAAAGAAGGAGGTACTCCACTGATTTTACATATGCAGATTTGTTTACTTGTCAGGGGCAGTACCAGTCAGCCTGTGAAACAGTTTTACAGTATAAAGTCTTCTGTGGCTCTGGAGAAACTTTGTCAAGTCCGACTACGCCGCTGCATTACAAACCGGGGACGTGAAGTTTGAAAGACGTGGGCATACACCAGTCAGAGAGGGTCTAATGAAAGATGCCATTAAGTTGGATTATAGGAAATGTAGGATCAAGTGTTGTTGGTAATAAAAGTCAGGAAACCTCTGCTACACCTATTCTGACTACTTTTTACAAATCTGTCCAACTTCATAGAAGTTAGATGCTGTGCAGGCTACCATTGCACTAAGGTACCACATCTCAAGATGTGTGCAAAAAAACACAAGAGAAACGGTTTACTTTCTCCTGAAATAACATCTTCTGAATTACACATTTGGTTTGTTAATATGGTTCAGCAATATTACAGGTAACTAGTTTCCACTTATCATTACCTACTACCATTATTTGCGAAATTATCCAACCACTCAATGCTAGCAGGTCAGTTTTTGCTGCTGGACATAGAGTCCCGTTGAATTTTGGTTTGGCGTACATAGGATTCATTTTACCCTCTGTAAATGTTTTGAACTACCAACACCTTCAAGATGCAAATTTTCCTCTATCAAAAAGGTGGAGATAAAATCTATAAAGTCCAAAAGTTGTCACAGCAAGAACATCAATTTAACCAGTCCAAAGGTTGCAGGGCTAATTTCTAAGTGAGAATCGTCTTCAATCTTCTCATACCTGAACATAGAAACCATCATCTGGTCCATTCTGATCTGCCCAAGCATGCGTGGCTTCCTCCCACGACATCCCCCTCTCCACACTCACCTGTGAAAAGAGATACAAAGTCAGGTCATGTGACTGCGATCTAACCGTATCCTTAAGAGGGGGAATGGTATATAAATATTTGTATGAACATACGGTGAAGAGTTCCACATGTCCTGATGTAGTGTAGCCCGGTGTTAGGAATTTCCTGCAGTCCACCTTCTTCACCTTCTCATCACCAGAGCCCAGATCTAACAGAGGACAGGAAGAGAATGATTTTAATACTTTTCAGATCCAATGGAGGTGCTGAAATCCAACATTCAGGGAAGACAGATTGTTATGACTCAACTGATTTTCTCCCAGAGGAAAGCGCTTTGAGGCAGTAGGCATCTTACTAGGTTAAATTATTCAGTTTTGCTTAAATATATGTTTGTGACAGACAGCTGTTGAAGGATGAAATAAAGGGTGATGACCAGCTTACCGAGAATGCCCATGTCATATCTGCCGTTCTTCTTGGCTTCCTGAATAACTGCCGCCAACGTGTCAGAAAAGTACTGGAACAAGGCATTTTGCTGCTGGACCTCCATGCCCAAAATACGGTTCAGGAACTTCCCCATGTTGTTGTAATCTGCAGCAGTAACGAAGTACATGAATGATAAATATGTGGAAATGTGCACAAAACTGTACATGCATCACATAACATTTAACAGCAAGAACAGTTGCAATGTCATTCATTTTAAGTTTTAAAAATAAGCACCTTTGTCCAGTGACATTGCGCCAGATCTGTCCTCCAAATTTATGAGGCCCACGCCTATTAATCCACTTTGAATTTCTACAGAAGGAAAATACTGTTACTCATAGCCACACGAGAACAACCATCAATTAAAAATGAAATACAGAAATCAATAAGATAATAATAATAATAATAATTATTATTATAAAATAATAACAATTACACAGACATCTAGGGGTAAACCAGTTGTAAAACAAACAGAAAATAGGTTGGAAATGATAGACTATGTTTGGAATAGGACATAAATCAAAGTACCTTTGAAGAAATCACCTTTAAAGTTAGAGGGCGGAGACACTAACGGAGAATCAAGCTTAACAATTGACTTCATCACAATTTCCAGAGCGTTTCTGCCGTACTGTAACAAAGATAAACGTGAGTAAGTCACAGGTAAATAAAGACATTGGTAAGAACTTCTGAGACAAAATGCTTAATGTTCTTACCTTGTTGTCAAAATTAAACCTGCTGAGATCTCGAGTTTCTGTTGCTCTTCTGTCCCCGTGAGTGAGAGCACCCTGTTACAAAGATTAAAAGTTGATATTTAATATAAATAACTAGTGTTAAGTACCTTTTCACGAAAAAAAAAAAAAAAAAAAGTTTATTATACATTCTATTAGTCCTTACCAGGCTTTCTAGTCTTTTGGCAACGATGGATGCAAATCTCTGCTCTCCTGCAAGCTCTGAAATGAGGAAGACGTATTCTGGAGCTGTGACCTGGTTCGACCTGTGAGTTCTCCCTGTGACCAAACAACAAAGCCGAGTATTAAAACACATTCTTATTCCATTTATGAAAAGAGTACAACTTTCAAGCCCAAACTGACACTTTGTCGGACCAGTTTTGAATAATTGTCATTAGGTTTGTTTGTGCCTTCATAGTGAGATTAATATCCACTGACCAAACTGCTGTATAGCTCTGTCAGCACTCCACGGTAGCTCTAGTGTCATGTGGACTCTCCGCCGCTGGTTCTTCACTCGACGATCGGCCTGTAGGGAAATACCTGAGCTGGCAGCTTCCGAGATGATGGCTATGTTCTGGTTAACAAAAAAAGAAAGACCATTTTATTTTTCACAAAAAAGTGTGGAATTAGCAACTGATATGTTTTCATTTATTAAAGACTGTTAGTCCTGTCCAAATTTTTACATTAACCACAACCTAATTAAATTACTCGATTAACTGGGCCCAAAGTAAATACTGTGCAGTACAACACTTGTGAACTAAAAGATACTCTTTTGTCTCAGCTAATTGTGCTTTCACACAGAACCGATTTTGTGCAGTTTAAACAAACTGGTGTGTCAAGTTTGGCTTCATTTGGTCTGGTGTGAAAACTGTCAACCAAACTTTGCGGTGGACTAAAGCCTTGTGGTGTTTTGTTGATGTTGCCGTATTCTCCTAAACACCAGGAGGTGTTTAAACTGTCTGTGCAAGGAGACTCCACCTCCGCTGAATGCAGGTCGAAGGTGGCAGCGAAGCCAGGTCTGAGTCATCCGCAGTGGGCTGCGCTGCGGCCTGATATAGTGCCATCAGTATTAAAGGGAGACCGTTTCATAACTGGTTCAAGAGTAATGTAATTTCTGACACTGCAACTTGTATTTGTATCTATTCTAGCCTGTTTTTATTTTCTATCTCTTGCTGAAATGTGCTATAGCAATAAAGTTGCCTTGCCATACAACCTCAGCCTGTCAGTCAGTCACCAGGGCATAGAGACCACTGCTGTGCCCGTCTGTCTGAGGAAGCGTCACTGCACCGTGACCGCTTTCGCCATTAATATTATTTTGCAGCGAACGCCGTCTACGTGGCGTTTTAAAAAGTGTAACCACACTCGCAACAGCTTCAGCAGCATTGCAGTGACTCACTGACTTAAACTGCTGAGGCAACGTAGTTTCGCTCCATCTGCACCACAGCTCTGCATGTGTCGGAGCCCCGCTCTCTGTCAACATGCAGAGGACAGATAAGCTTGGACTTACACGCTGTCAGGTACCGAAATTTGGCAACGTTTGATTTAGCGTGAATCGGTCCTCTGTACCCAAAAAAGTTGGTGTGAACGCACCTCAAGTCCTGAATAAGTTATTAAAGCAGCAAACCTCTAACTAGTTTTGGGGTTACATGTTTGTTACATCTTCCTCCATTTTGAAACTAACTTTGCCTTTACCTTCTCTCCATCCATGAACCTTTGCTTCTCTGTGAGATTGAGGATTTCTACCGGGACATCCAGCTCAGAGCGGGATTCATACGTGATGGTGCCATCGTCATTGCTGACCACACGACCTTTGCGTCCAGTCATCTGAAACACAGTTGAAGAAAAAGTGAAGGGAGTTAAGATACAAATCAAAAGGTGATCGAGCTTTAAAAGAAACACAAACCAAAACAAAAAAAGAAACCAAAGACACCAGCCACAAATGTTTATACCTCGGCTACGTTCTCTGGTCCTCCCAGTTCATCTATCAGCTCGTCCAGAGTGTTGGGAGGTAGATCCTCAGCTAGCTCCTCAAGTTTTTCCAGCAGATCTTTCTTCATTTTCTGGGCATGTTCCACTGCATCCTGACTTGTTAGACAGCTATCCTGACTCTCTGCCTTGACTTATGAAGTAAAAACAAGGCATTCATTAATCCTCAGAAGGCTGAATCCGAGTGCTGTAATCCTGCTTTGCCACGTGGTATCGGGCTTACCTATGGCCGGTGTGCTGGCGGGAATAACGGGGGCAGTGAAAGCCGGCCTGGTGGAGCCCAGCCCAGAGGCTAGCAAGGCACTTTGAATGGAGTCCGGATCAATACTCTTCTTTCTCTTTTTCTTTTTCTTCTCTTTCCCTTTCTTTGGTTCCTTTCTGATGAGCCATGGATCTAAAACAAAAAGGAAGACATAACAGTTTCCTGTAAACACTGAATTGGATATAAAAAGGTCTTAATTCCTGGTCCTGGTCCAGAGCTCAGAGTCCCTGTAAGAGTCTGAGTCCAGAGGCCTGTACTACGAAGCAGGATTTGGCGTTAACGAGCTAACTTAAGGCTCAACCCAGGATTTTCTGTACTACGAAGGTGGATCAGTTGTTATCGGGTTCAATCACCGTGGTAACTCATGCTGAACACCTAACATGGTCGGGAGCAGGTTAAGTTGGAGATCAGAGATCAACCGGTGTAAAAGCACCGCCTACTGACCAAACAATAGGTCCATTGATAACGGCGTCACCGTTCTTAAAGAAGATCAGGCGGAGCTCGGTGCAGAGAGAGAGAGAGGGGGAGAGATAGAGGGAGAGAGGGGTGCGCTCATAAAAGTTAAAACATTTACATTTATTTTTTTAGAGACCAACAACCCCGTTAACATGGGTATTTTTATGAAATATAGCCTATATATTTTAATGGGAGGGAATTACATATCGGCTTCTTGAGCCGTGTGTCGCAAATAAGCACATCGGTTTGAATTATGTTTTTATATGTTTTATTTGCTCTAACGATCGCTTCCCACTGCCAAGGTTGCAACTGAAATAATAGGCTAAAGCAACGACAGTTTATGGAAAGCACAAGTGTAATTATGGTCAGATCTTGGTCCTGACTGATGAGGAAGTGATATTAATAAGCGTTGTGATTTAAACATCTACAGCGTCGGCTATTTATTTATTTTTTTTGCCAGCTTTCCTTCCTGTTTCAGGAAGCAGCGACTGTATTGCGTTTTCCCTGTAAAACCGTGTCTGTGTTCTTCATATTTATGGAGAAATAACATGCGGCTCTGGTAGATGTTTGCGATTGGTCGTGGTGCGCAGACACCGCCTCTTTTATGTGAACGTGCGCGCTGCTGGATTGGGAAACCCTGAGTTGACTGAACTAGTTGATAACCAGCGCCGTAGTACAGGTTATGCGGGACCGCAGTTGTTAGGTTAGGTGAAGCCGGATTACTGAAAGAAATTCAGGACGAGTTGATCTTGCTTCGTAGTACAGGCCTCTGGTCCACAGCTCAGACGGGATTTGTTGATGTTTTTGTTATTAGCAAACTACAATAGAAGACGCAACAGCTGCCTGTTCAGACAGAGGAGGTTAAATATAAATGAACTTTGTGCTTTTTTCTGATCTATTTGAGAAAATATTTATTCTGGTTCATTATAAAAATATTTCCTTCCTGGCTGGTTTCATTTTTTGTTTCCTCTAAAAGAACTGATTGACAACATTGATTAGCTCCAGATGGTAAAAGGAAACCAGTTTTAGCACCAAGCTTTGGTTTGTCTTGTTGTCTTTTGGATACAGTTTTCTGTTATTTATTTGGTGATTATTATTTGTTTTTGCTCATTCATTTTTGACCTTCGGGGTTTTAAGAAGGAACTGAGCACTGAATTGAATAAAAACTCTTCAACAGCCCCGCTCGGAAGTCTCACCATCTTCCTCATCGCCATCGGACTCGTCTCTGAATGGGTTGAAATCGTCGTCTTCGTCCCCTGAGCTGACAGATTTGAAGCTGTCGTCACTGTCTTTACCAGACTCTGCGTCCGACTCCTCCGACTGGCTCTCCTCCGAGCTGGTACCCGACAAACCACCGTGCTTGCGAGGCTTCTTTTTCTGCTGCTTTTTTATCTCGGAACCTGCTGAGATGATCAGATTATAAATGGGAAAAAAATTATAGAACATCAAAAAGGTGATTAAACTGCCCATAACTCTGTTCACGAGAATCAAGACAATGCATTTTTTTTAAGACAAGCCAGCGGTTACTTCGTGGATTTTCTGAGAAGGCCACTTTTTTAAATCAGTATTGCTTAAAAATAATAATTACCTTTTCTTTTCTTGCCCTTCGGTTCTGGTTGTGCTGCAGTGTCACTGGGAGAGGGGGTCTTCTTAGTTGGGAGGTCGATACCAAGAAGGCTGTAAAGCTTCTGTCGGTCAGGAGCCGGAAAGTGCTTCTCAACCAGGGACTGCAGCACACCTCTACAACGACAAAAAAGGTCAGTACAATGAGATACATACATTATTCCGTTTAAAATTGTGTGGGAAAAAAAATCATCTTTAGTCGGTCCGTACTTTGCAGTTGACACAAAGTCGTTGAGCTCCCCTCCTCCTTCCTCCAAGGCCTCAAGTGTTCTTGCTTCTCCAGTGGACTGAAGACCGATCACCACACACTGCAGGAAAAATGTGAATAATGTTAGAGGAGGCAGCACGTTAACCATTTCAGGAATTCATCAAGTAGCTTTTGTCTGGCAAAGTATTAATCTCTTGTTTTGCAGTGTTGACCTGAGTGTCTTTGGCTAGTTTAGATCTTAAGTCATACAGTAGCCTGTGTGATCTCCAGGGGTTTTCTGATTTCAGGTGTTTGTACAAATTTGAGATCATAAAAATTTAGATCGTAATCTAAACTTAAGTAATTGTACAGCCCAAACTTTTTACTTTATTAGTCTCACCTTTCCATTTTGGACCTCCTCTCGGGCCAGCTGAACCACTCTGCGGACTTTGGAGGCAATGCACAGGTATTTGAAGAACCTCTGGTGAGCAGACCAGAATTGGCCCCACATGGACTTTTTCATGCGTTGCTCTGCATCCATCAGGTTCGCTGCCTGCTGGAACTTTTCACGTGCGGTCACCCACTGGGAGAAGCAGGAGAGCATAATGAAGTCTAGTTATAAACCGCAAAAACAAAGCATCGCAGCAACGTGTTTAAAATGCATTTCTATAAACATATACCCCTTTCACACATGAATGGCTCAATCAGGGTCATACCCAGGTCGACTGTGTGTGTCAATGGGGTAACCCTCAATCTACTCGGCTTCGCGACCCAGGTAGCGAGGTGGGTTTGATCAGGATAGACTAGGGTCGATTTCAATATGAATTGTGTATGACCTGAGTCACTAGCAGCTGGGGCGGGACAAATTACGTGATTGGTTGGAAATGACAGTGGAGTCGTCGTCACAGGTCGCCGGCTACGTTCACTGAACACTTTGTTTAAACATAAATTTTGTCTCACTGAGATTTATGCAGAGTTTTCACCATACACTGTCTATAACTAGGATTTTCACAGGCAGCTTAGTTCTGCTGGTATACAGATGGACTGGAGTATGTGATGTTAGTGGTTCACTGAATAGGATGTGAAAGCCCCACCCATTTCTAGCACTTAAGGTAATTGTTATGCATTGCTCTCGGGTTGACCCAGGTGAGCTCTGAATTGTCATGACCCGGGATATACCCATGTAGTAGGGCTGCTCGATTATGAAAAAAATATATATAATAACGATTATTTCGGTCAATATTGAAATCACAATAATTGAACACAATTAGTTGACTTCTGTAAAGATGTTGCAATTATTGAACTTAAAAAAAAACAGTGGAAAAAGTTAAATAAATCAACAGGAAAAAAAAAAACACATACAACTGTGAAATTTGTCTTAATACTTGTCCTATTTAAACTATTTTTTTTTTTATTCAGAACACAAGAGAAAATAAGAGTTTACTTGCAAAACGTAATGAGCTAAATAATTGTATTTCTCGATTATTCTGATTTTGTGATCATTGGGAGCCAAAATTATAATCACGATTAAATTTTGATTAATTGCACAGCCGTACCATGTAGACTGGTTTGGTTTGAATTTCCAAAAGGAGGGTTGAACCCAGATCAGACAACCCTAGCCCAACCCTGGTAGGTAGTGTGAAAGGTATTATTCTTGTACTTACCAGCCTCACAGATTTGTTGTACATGTTGATGTATTTCTGAGTCAGGGGAACCTCCTCGATCTTAAAAGTCACACCTGTAAAACTCAACTGCCTTGCAATGTACATGCCTCTCAGTTTCATGTCCATAGCTACTATCTCCATGGCGCCAACACCTCTGAAATTGCGGGGAGAAAAACATGTTGAATGTTTAGACATTTCCAACACGCTCTAAAGTCTATTTGCTTTTCTTTTGTCGTCACCTGCAAAAACAGAAACTTACCTTCTTTCAACAGCTTGGATAAAGTTGGCAAATTCTCTGAAGGGTGTTTTATGCCCCCAGATGCCCAGACGATTCATATAGGCCATATTTCGTGGTTCAGAGGCACCTAAATTGAAACAGTAAATTTTTAGAACTGCACAAATTCCAACACCTCCACCCAAGTTCACACTGCAAATTCATTCAAAAAGATCATTTCCATTGATTGTGTCCACTTACCTGTAGCACTTGCATACACAACCCGAGCCTTGGGAAGTTTGTTCTGCAGCTCCAACACTGCAAGCCCAGTTTTTGTTGGTTTGGATGATCCAATTGGACATACATTTTTGGCTTTGTGACACTCGTCATAAACAATCTAAAGACATTGGGTTAAGGAAAGTCATTACAAAGCCATTCTAAAAAAAGATAGTCTAAAAATCAATGTTTAAATCCCTTTTAAAAAGGAGTTTGAATCACAAAATTACTTTAGTTTTGTACACACACACAAAACAAAAAAGACATAGTAACATCTATTCCACTAACTGCCACTTGAAAAAGGATACAACTCCATCAAAGTCCTCCCCACACCAGTGGAGAAGCTGTTGAAATCTGGTCTTGTACTTCCCTCCTGATTGGCTCTCTCCTATCAAGGAAGAGTAGGTGGCGAATATCACACCTTTCTTCACACTCCCATTGTGTTTTGAGGAGATTTTGCCATATTTGAACTGAAAATATAAACATGTAATGAAGTCACACTTTGGTACCGTTCAGACAGGTTTTTAAAATTCGTCCCAATTACAGGTGGACAGCTTTAAGTACAGGTGTGAATGAACCCAGGATGCATTCACGATGCTTTGAGAGCTGATCACTCAGACCAGATACCACAGACAGTGCGTTACCATGCATAGCAGTAACTGAGGTATGGTTTTACCGGGTTATGCCAGTTCTCTCCGTATACATGAGCGGGGAAGAATGGGAAAAATGACAGACCAACTCTACCTCCGGTACAGTAGGTAGAGTTCCACTCTGCCAACACACAACTGGCTTTTTCTTCCTATGTCAAAATTAGTTAATGAAAATTAACTTAATGTTTCAGTCACACAGTTGTCACTGCGTAGGAAAGCGCAGTGCTCTCGCCAGACGACCGACAACTTCTCAGGCTCATTATATTCGCCCAGTGTTGGGTGGAATTAGCAAGCTAACTTTATTAACAGCCCCAGAGATGGACAATCTGTTCAGCCATTTCCTGGTGTCTGCTGCTGCCTCGGCCGGGAGTAACGTACAACAGATCGACCGCATGCTCTTTGCTGCCGATGGCCCGCTGATTCGTGCATCACTGTTTTGTTGTATGGTATTATAGCAACAACTAAGACTTCCAGCTCTGACTGATTATTTCCAGTTAAAAAAACAAAACACTGCAGCGGAGTGGGAAGGAGCAGTTTACGCATGTGGAGACGCTCATCCGATCATACCCCGGTTAAGGTGTATACATGAAGGAATACCCCGGTTACTGAAGGAGTTCGCTACCTCTGGGTTAAGGGGTTTACATGGCATTTGAGAAATGGGGTACTGGCGTAAGCTGAAAATATTTTTTTTTTAAACTGCATGTAATGTGTGGATCTTGTGTTTCGAATGTTTTTAATCATACCTGGGGGCTGCTGGTATATGTACTTGAATTCACAAATATGTGGATATTACTATAGACATTCCTATTCTTACGTCACAGAGCCTGTTGCTATTTAGAAGTCTGCCAGGCTGAGAGAGTGGTCAAAGGAGCGACTGTTAAACTGGATAACGCTTTTCATTTCCTTAAAATCCCAATTATTTTGTTATGAAGCTGCAAAAATCAGGAAAAGTTGGGTCTACTTTAGCAGTAACTTAACGACATGAAACCGTAAAATAAAACCTATATCTGAAAGTACAAACAGGGACGCAGGAGAGAAACTAAACTTCAAACAACGAAGATACAGTTAGAAGCTAGCAAAGCACTGAGCTGAACACACACTTTTAAAAACCACTCTCTCTCTTGCACAGGACAATCCAAACTTATTACACACTAGGGCTGTAAAAATTTCTTAAAAATTACGTTTGAATATTCCCTCTAAAATAACAACGAATATTTGAAATATTCGAACTATTCGAACATCTGGTTGCGCATGCATCCAAGGTGGCGCGCGACATCGGGACGTCAAAATTATGCAATATCCGGCCGAGCCAACGTCGCGCACGGCTCTTTTTGAGTTCGCCGACAACAGGACTCTCAGAGTGACTGCAGGTCTCTCTGGTAAACTCACCGGGTTAAGATGAGTTCTTTTATGATGAATGAAAGGCTCGATCCGACGAAGTAGGTCAGTGAATCAAATCGAAGCATTGACGGAAATGCTGCTGCCAGTTCTGCCGTTGTTTACCTTTTTCTTCATCTTATAGTCCGTAGAAAGGGCAGCGTCGGTAGCCTTTGCTCATTAGCGCCAACGCTGTTCAGGAGAAGACTGCAGCTAGTGTCGCGAGCACCAGCGCAGCTATAAATAGTCACGGAGATCACATGATGTCACATTTGTATGCTCCAGCTGGGCTGCGTCCGGTATGTAACGGCTTTCATGCGCGCTAGCAAAGCAGACAGCTAGTTTTTTTTTCACTGTTAAATTCAAATATTATTTTTCACCTTCGAAATTCGTTTTTTTTTAAAACTATTCGAATATATATATTCGAATTTAGAATATTCGTTGACAGCCCTATTACACACACATCCCACCCGCAGAGAAAAGTTACGTCCTTCGGCACACAGACGGCCCGTAGGTAGCGTTTTTACATCGGTCGTCGCAAATTCTGTAATTATTTTTCATTTCTGGTAAAGTAGCAGCTGAAATGTACACATCAATAACAAAAGTGATTTCAAAGCATATAGAGCGGAGAAGTGTGATGCGATCACAAGTGGTCACTCAAAGACATATGGAGACACAATCTACAGCCAGGTGTGAAAACACGTACTTAAAGCTGTCCACTCAATGAACCTCTTGGACATTATGAAACCAGGAAACACCAGTCACTAGTTTCATCTATGCATCATAAAAGTTAACCCTTACCTTGTTCAGTGAGTGAACCTGGATGTTTTTGGCTCCTATGTCCTTTAAATCCCTTTCAGCATCATACTTCAAGTCGTTTGAGACACTAAACCTGAACAAAAGAGGAGGATATATGTAAGAATAGGTCTGTTAGCATAACTTTTATTAAAAAAAAATAATACTTTATAATTCACTGTGTTAAATATGATGTAAAGGATTTTGGGGTATTTACCAAAGTGATCTTTTCCTGCCTAAAAGGTAATTCTCATAGATGATCCCTGCAATGGTGCGGCCTTTCCCAACACCAGCTCCATCTCCAATCAAATAGGCAGCTCGATCCCCGCTGGGGAGGAATGTCTCATGTTGCTGTGGTACACAGGAGAAAAATGCACAATTAAAACGAGTTAAGGCTCAGAGTTTAAAAAAAGAGAGATATCTGAAAATGTATTTCAGTCAGTGACTATTGTTAGTTACAGTCTGGTTTAAGACAATAAAAAAAAATTTTTATAACAGATTTTTAATAAAACACTTTCTAGATACAGATAGAGAGGTAACGCAATAGTGCATAGTAGTGCAAGATTTATGGTGAAATATTATAGGCAGTTTTAAAAATATGCATTTTAAAATAGTTTTTTATTACTCACGCAATCATTTACTTTTTATTTATGGACAAGAAACGTTTTCATGTTATTTTGATTCTTGTTTGTTTCTCGTGACAGAAAGATGTCAACGAATATCTTACGTCATAGTTTAAGTTTTCACAATGCTTACCTGAGCAGCATATGTTATGGCCTCCAGCTGCAGAGCAGACAGGGAGCCACGATCAATGACTTCTTCTGGGATGGACAGTCTGTACCAGACCTCTGGAGGGTTCACACTGGACAGGGAACTGGTCTCCACCACAGGATCAGGATGCCGCAGGCCGATCTTTACTGCATTGACAAACTTACTGGTCAGTGGATCGAGCGTAAAGCAATAGCAGGCTGTATCAGAGTTTCCCATACATAGGTTACACTTTGGCGCCCCACCCAGGTAGATGAAATCAGAATTCAGTCAATAAAATCCAAACATTATTTTTCCAATTATTATCACAATGGAATTTTATAGCACACAAACCAGTTGCCTCAAGCCCCTTCCTCTTGTGAACTTGCCCGCCACAGCGTCAACAACGATTTACTTCATGCAAGGCTCAGAGTCGGGTTTACGTTAGTAGTAGCAAAGATTCTTTACACTGCATGCAAAGGCAAAAAGCCTGAAAGTGATGATGGAGTTCTTTTAACTAAGTGATAATCTTTTCCTGTTTGTGATGTTGTTTCTTTCTGTGGGCTCAACTGATAAAACGTAAAAAAAGGCTGCGGCAATACCACTGTGAAAGCTCCCCAAACATCATTTAATGTTACACAGTCTGGTTGTTCACCCTCTCCGTGAGGTCGTTGCTAACCGAGCCTTCAGTTCTCGTTCTCTCCATGCCCGTACCCATTAACTGTAACGTTAATGATGCACTCTAGCCTAAATAAAACAACATTTTATTAAGTGTGCTGTAAAAGTTTTGAACTACAATCCAGAGTTGTTAGTATGGACCTTTTTCACAGCAGACATGTTGACATGTTGTCATAGTAGGAAAAGCACAGCTGAAATTGATAACCTTATTGATGGCTCAATTCCATTAAGTGTCCCAGTAAGATATTTCAGTGAGTCAGCATGCAGAATACCAGGGTCTCTCCTAAGTGGAATGCAGCCATCAGTAATGGTTTTGAATACACCTGTGCTTTTCCTACTATGACATGTCAACATGTCTGCCGTGAAAAAGGTTTATGACAGAAATCTGTTCAGATGAGATCTTAATGAATGCAACAAGGACATGTATAGTCCAAAACAGCATTTCATGTTATTATGCTCCCCAAAACAGAGATTAAAACACTTAAAAAAAAAACAATGATCTATAACAACCAAAATGAACAACAATTGACTTTAGATAGCCTTAGTGTTAAATATGATTTAACAGGAGTTAGGAGGCGCACCCAGGGTTGAGATTATAACAACATTTTCTTTCTGTATGAATCATAGTATGGGTTAAAGGTTAAGTTCTTCAGCTCTGGGTAACAATCAGGTAGTTTGTCTTCTGAACCATACATTGTTTTGACGAATCAACCAGATTTAGTTGACAAAGCGCAGCTATACTTCATTGTTATCTTCTAGACTGGTTTGTTAAATATGTAAATAGTTATTTCTTTCTAAATTATCTTGTTATGTAGTCTGCAATCTGATGGCATGATGCCGCGCAGTCACATGCTGCACCACAAGTTAATTCTCCACCTGTGTGAAACACTGTTGTATTTTCTATGATTTGAGTGAGTGCCATCGATGAAGGGCGATACAGTGCACTGCTGTTATCATTTACTACTGTCCAATTTTTTAGGCCTGAGGGTAGCAAAGCTCATCACTTGTTTTCAGAGTTGCGTTTGTGTCAATGCATCAAATTAAATCGAATTTTGATAGTGATTAAAAAAACAATGTAATGGAGAAAACAATTGTTTGCACATTACGCTTTGCAAGTAAACTTTTATTTTGTCTTGGTGATCTGAATGGGTGGAAAAAAGTTCAAACGGGAAAAGTATTAAAGGGAAATTTCACAGTTCAAAGTGTTTTCACCGTTGATTTGTTTAACTGTGTTCCTGTTTCCCAACACAGAAGTCATACTTACATTTCATTGGCATGTACTCTGCATAAGTCTCCGCATGACCCAACTCGTCTTCCTCTTCCTCCTCAGGCTCATCCTCCTCCTTCATCCCTGGGATTTTCTGTCAACAGATATACATAACCATAAATACTGACTTCCCAATATTGCCTTTAACATACCAGCAACTTTGCCAACGTTCAACAGCTTTGTAAAATGAATATTATGATACTCACCAGGGAATGTGAGAAAGTTTGCATTTTAATGTCATCATTGTTCCAGATCCTGACAGCATCTTTACCCAAAACTTCCTTCTTGATCCCATTGTTCATTTCACCTGAAACACCAACAGACACCACCGTCGCTACCTCACGAGTTTCTCAAATACTGACAAGAGTTCATTTCAAAGTATTAAAATTTGGATCAACAGAAAATATTAGCGGCACGATACATTTTTATAAAATCGCGATCTCAATTCACCCGTTCACGATTTTTTTTTTCCTCTCCCTCAATTAATTTATTGAAAGCATTTGACATTGGCAGCCCTGGTGCATTTATTATTTAAAAAAACAATTTCATTAATGTTTTGTGAAATGTGAATGGGAGAGGGCCTACAGGGCCTTGGGACTGTTATTTCATCTTATACACCTCTCCCCCTGCCCCCATTTCTACACTGTCCTGTCAAATAAAAAGGCAAAAATGCCCAAATATATCATCTTAAAATAAATAAACAAATTGAGTTTTCACACGGACTAATTTTCACTTTTTTTGTAGTAAGTTTTTTCCTCTTAGGGGTAAAACAGAGAAACTGTTTTGTTCTGCTATGATTTGAACCTGCGATACGAACTCCATACCATCAGGAATTAACTTTAAACTCTACAGCTTTGTGGTCATTATTTTGGTTCTCCGGAGCTTACATGAACTGTTTTTATAACCTCTTTAAATATCTTATAAGCCTCTCCAAATGATTAAAACCATACATCACTTTCATGTTTGCTTATTGTTAATTAAAATGTAAAAAGATACTGCTCAGCCCTTATCGTTAAAAAAAACAAAAAACAATCTAATGCACATTAAAAAAAAACATTAAATGACCTGTGGCTGTTGCCGTTGCTACTGGTGGAGCAATGTTAGGTGGAGGCTTTAGCTTCATGAGCTCCATCAGACTGTTGCCCTTGAGACCAGTGGTCTTCACATTGCCGGTCCTAAGGAGGTCTCTCAACTGAATCTGCTGAAAAAGAAAATTTATAATCAGCATAACCAAAAGAAATGCTTTTCTCTGTTTGGTTTTGTCATTTAAGATTTTTTTCAAAATAGATACCTGATCTCTGTTGGAAGGCACTACTGTGGATGCTGAAGGAGGAATACTCGAGGAGGGGTTCGAAGAACCTCGCAGGGCTGAATTAGTAACATGGACCACTTTGGTGACAGTTATGGTATGTTTGATAGGGTTTGTAACTGATTGTTTGGTCACAGCAGCTCCTAGCGACGGCAACTGATTCAGCTGATTTAAGACAAACGTGGTGGTTGATGGCTGAGGTTTGTGCTGTTGGAGACATTGAGCAGAAAGAAATTTTGATTTTAATACATACCACAAAACAAAACACCAGCTGTAACTTAACAATGTCTTCTAATTAGGGCTGTCAAAATGAACACAACGTAAAATTCCTTTTAACGCCACAACAAATGTTGATGCGGGATTAACGCATACACGTTCTGTGATATTGGCCTTGGGCGGATCCGTAGTTTGGTAAATCATGAAGCGATTTAGCAGTAACGTTGTGCATGGATAGCAGAAACCGTTATTTGCTCCGTGATAACATCTGGCCAGATGGCGGATAGCTGGAGTGTACGGAGGTCACTGCCGTATGAGCAGTGAGTCGCTGAACTGGTGGACACGTTAATAGCCGACCGGGGATTGTTCTATTGACAAGACTCAAGTTATTTGCATACCATCTATGCAAATTAAGTTACCACCGGAGTACTTCAAGTCTCAAATACCACTTGATCATTAAAATCTGGAAAAATATCCCTTTTAAAGTATATTTATAACAGATAAAAATGGGTGAATAATCCCAAGTTAACTATGGAAATCATGCGATATAACATTTTAAATCGATCGACAGCCCTACTTGTAATTAATTAAGAGGACTTTAGGGAGCTCCTTCTCTATAATCTTACCCTGATAGTAACTATAGGGACTGGAGCTGGAAGCTCAGTTCGAACACCTTCCACTGACTCTGTCCCCACGCCAACATCCAGGGCACTGATGGAGATAGACTGCAAGAGAATCATTAACATTTAGCTACAAAAACATTAATAAAATCACTCTTCCTTTAAAAGAAGAAAGACCATCTTACTTGCTGGGTTGTAGAGGGCTGTGCAACATCCTGAGAATCAACATCAAATAGGCCAATATCATTCGGACAAATGCCACTCTCACTTAGGGCAGCGAGAAGTAAATCCTGTCCAGGATCCATCTGCAAGACAAAACGTACATATAAAACATGATTAAAAACAATGATGAAACTATACCAAAAATGTTTAAGAAGTATAACAGTAAGTAGATTAACCTAATACACAAAATACATTTGTATCAATTTTGATTGTCAATTAAACGTGGTATTTAAGAGAACATGTGCCGGTCCCGGCCTCTCAGTTAAAGGATTTACAGCTTAGTTTAATGGATGCGATTGTAAAAAATAAATGTCTCGTCTGCCAAGAAATGTAAACTTTAAATGCATGTTTACACATCAAGAGAGGGGTTTACCATCTCGAGCCATTTTCACCAAACTCTATAAATTTTTCACAACATAATTTAACGTTGAAATTTAAATCCCCCCCCATGAAGTTCCCATTTGTCCAGGGTGTTTCTTCAAACAACAGTTCCAAAAAGACTAATCTCCCCTTTAACCCTATTGGATGAACCAGAAGTGGTTAACAACCATAAGCACATCAATAATAATAGTTTAAAAAAAAAAGCCATGAGTGAAATGATGCAACAGTACATGCTTACAGAAAGAAAAACAACACAGAAATGTGACCTCCAAAAAAAAAGCAAGAACCAAAAATCTCAAATGGATATTAGGACCCACATGCATAGCGCACACATGTGATCCTTCACGGAATGCAATGTTAACTTCAAAGCCCAGTTTTCAAATGATAAACAAAACGGTAATACATTCAGTAGCCTATAAAAAAAGACCAAACGTGTGTTAACTGTAACACACTATTTTGTTTATCTAACGTAAGCAACATATTAAACGTATTAAATGTTCACCTCGCTGTATCTCCTCCTGCTGCGCACGCCGAAAAAGCTAAAATGAAACACTAAAACGCAACACTTACTCGAAATAACTAAATTCACTCAAAATCGAGATTAACGAGAGAAGAACAAGGCTTAGCCATTACTAACAGCAACGTCTGCACGCAAGGACTACTTCCAAAGTGACCCAAAACAAGACACGTGTTTGCAATGCCCTGCTTTGGTACGTTCAACTTCCTGGTCCCTCTGACTCAAACGTAGCTTCCCGTCTCCCCGGACTCCTCGTTAGCTCCGCCGGTTAATCATTATTTACACAAACAAGCACAATGTATGACAGGACAAGACATATTGAGCGCTGCTACACTTAAGTGTTCAACATGGCTAATTTAGCCCCAGCTTACCTTTGACTGACACGCTGTCGCACCAGCTAAACGGACTGGTTGGACCGGGATGACACGGCTTGACTGTGCTAACCGATGGCTAACTTTCACATTCATTTCAGTGATACCACACAGTGAAGTCACACACACACATAATGTAACTATAGTTAAATGCAAAACATTGTAGAAATAACAGCATGTATGAATGAAGAAGTAAGAACTCTTACAATCGTTATGTAACCACGGAGACTTGTCACTTATCTTTTAACCTTATCCCCGCTGTTTCCACATACTATGTAATACCGGTTATTTTGTCCTACACTTGGTTTAATGTTTTCCATTTAAGGTGCAGCGTGTGAGCGGGAAAGCATATGTTACAAAGCTGAATCATACATTACATTATAGTAAATAGATAAATAAATAAGTAAGCGGATTTCTGTATTTAAAAAAACAATAGCATGGCGAAGAGGTGCTGTAATCATATTGTCAACATATAGCAGTTGTTTTGTAACATTATCAAAATTGTACACACTTGTTATTACAGAGAGCAATAGTTTTGGTAATTTATTAAAAACACAGCTACATTAAAAGGGTTTAACGTTCTGATATCTTAAGTGGGGTTGTATTAGCTAGGTACTTATCTGTAGTCAGTACAAATATGACGTTATAGAGTGCAATACAAATAATAAAACTAATGTACATAATGCCAGAAACGTGTATAGGTTAAGTGTAATAAATATAACCTGCCAAAACAGTAAACGGCTAATGGTGACAGTTATACAAAATAAACAGGTTGATAAGGTACATTTTAAAGCTAGCCTGTCGGTAAGCCAAATTGTTTTTTTCCTAGGATGGAGAAGGCACGACCAGTCCTACTCTCCCTCTGAATGGCTAGCACTCGCTGCCTGCTCTGCTTGGATTGGTTGGATTTAGACAAGAGGCGTGCGATTGGTTAGTGTAAGGATGTCAGAATAAGCCAATCAGAGGCAGAGTAGGGCGGGACATGCCTTCGCCATCCTAGATATAAAGAAAATAATAGACGTTGGAAGGAGTTGCTGACAAAATGACGTTATATAGTTTTAGTTTACAAAAACACCACATTAACAGTGACTGTCGGTGTGTCCTTCCTCAACCTTTCCACCCACAGCAGCCGGGCTCTGCGGCGGGGTTAAGCTAACGGCACCCTAGCATTGTTGTGATGTTGTTCTGTGTCATTGCTGTCGCTAAGCTAACACTAGCAACGAGGAGTAAACGAAGACGAAGCTGTCACAAATCGAAATATAATACTTTCTTTGCGTGTCACCGCGCCACGAAAAGTTCACGTCTTTTAATAACCGGGACATTGGTGTGAGCCCTAACGTATGCCCACGCGGAAATCAACTTACTTGACAGTGTAACGGCAGCTCTTGGCTCCCGGTGGCGGCGCTCAGCAAATAGGCAGTTTGTTGTCCTCTTCGCTCCGCCGCACAGACGCCATCTTTTTTATCAAACGTTTAGCCGCATGCTGGTCACGTGACGTGCAGGCCCGTTTTCGCAGTCAAATTCCTCGCGCAGCGTCGGTAAAAACGGCTCTCCGAGCTGCCGCCGGACGTCCATGCATCACAATAAACCGATAAAACCGAGAAAGTTAGCATTTCTAAAACGTTAGCACTAACGACAAACATAGCAGAGTCGACGAGCTAATACAGCTTCACGTGACCCCGCGAGATCTTGAGAGGAAGTGACGATTCAAAAATGTCTTCTTCGTTCTTCCAGAGTCTTCTCTTCCTTTTTTTAATATACACTTTATTTAAAGAACACAACAAGTACATCAACAGTTTAATACACACAGACCTGTCCATACCAGAGGGGCATATACAAAGAAGAAAAATTAAAGTATAAATAATAAAATACAAATCAGACTCATTTTTATTACCAGAGTAACTTTTCACTTTGACTTTTGGATTTTCCTTGGTGTATTTTGTATACAAAAAAAACATATTAAAAAGGGAATAAACAATAAGGCAAAGTCAAAAACCTAAACACGGAATAGATAGGTCTAAATAAAAAGTATGTAAAAAAAGACACTATAACAAAATAACAAATATGTACAATATAACTCTTATAGAAAGCAAAATAAGGAAGACTGTACAATAGGCTACAGAGCAGGGTGTACTATGATATTGATCAGGGGATGTGCAATAATAAATAATAGTCCAGTCAGGCATTTTTCCAAGACCAAACTGAAAAAAATCTTTCCTTCTGTTTTGGCTACCTGTGGATAGTGAAATAGGGCTGCTCCCTCTTAGTCGATTAGTCGACTAATCAGTCGTTTTGGTCTCTGTCAACTTAGATCTCTTTAGTCCATTAGTCATGTTTGATGCTATTTTCATGCTGAATGACTTGTTTCCAAGAAATGTACGAGCACATCTCTGGTAAACACAAGAATTAAAGTGGTGCTTTTGCATGACTCTTTGTGGAGAAACTCAGATTTACAGATCTGTTGATTAAATCAACTAATCGATCAGTCGGTACAATTGAATGAGTGTTAGTCGACTAAGAATTTCTTTAATCAAGTACAGCCCTATAGTGAAAGTCTTGTGACGCCGTCATCTTTTCTGGTCTTGCCCCAACCTCAATAATAATAATACCTTCAACTTAAACTTTATTGATATCATCCCAGAGGGACAGTTTGTGGTGCAGCAAGGCATACATGCAAGACAGTTAGACATACAGTACAACAAAAGGAGATCCACATGAAATGAGGCACTAAATAGTAAGCACATGGAATACATTCACATAATTTAAAATAGTTAGAGTTAGAGCTGGGCAATATATCAATATTATATCGATATTGTGATATGAGACTAGATGTCGTCTTAGATTTTGGATATCGTAATATCGTAACATGGCATAAGTGTCTTTTCCTTGTTTTAAAGGCTGCATTACAGTAAAGTTACATCATTTTCTGAACTTATCAGACTGTTGTAACTGTTGTATTATTTGCCTTGACCCACTCAGTCATTATATCCACATTACTGATGATTATTTATCAAAACTCTCATTGTGTAAATATTTTGTGAAAGCACTATAGTCAACACTACAATATCGTTGCAGTATCAATATCGAGGTATTTGGCGGGAGGTTAGTTTTTATAGAAATTGGGTATACTCTATCCAATGTCCACCCTAAATTTCTTAAGATATGGGACATATTAGGAGAAAGCTGTTAAACCTGGGAACTGATAGTATATAAGATTATATTGTATTTTGTGCTGTACTGTATTGTTTTATGTTTCGATCAGCCAGGATTTCAGATTTCCAGCCTTCGTCTTGGGCCTTCATCAGCCTTACTTGGTCCTGGCTCTATGGACTATTTCTGACTCTCAATCCACTTGTGGTCATTTTTCTTTTTTTTGTATTAATAATATATAAATAATAATAACTTTATTTGCACAGGATCTTTAAAAACAACAGTTTACAAAGTGCTTTAACAGGAGAAACAAGAACAAACAAATCAGTACTCATACACATATATACACATCATTATTGTAATAGTGTAAATAGAAGATGGGGACAGAAAAACGACAATTGAATAAATAAAATGGAGTTAACAGGTGATCAAAAGGACGATAAAAAAAAAACACGAGATTGACATAGGCTATGTGCACTTTTTATGTGAACTGGCAGTTTTTTTGTGTTATTTTCATGTCTATTTGTTTGTTGCTGTTTTTTGTGTCTCCTTATGTCATTTTGTCTGATAAATAGAGGCGGGTATGGCTGCAGCCTGGAGCGTCCCATGTCATGCCGTCCCAGCCTTTATTTTTATATTCTATATTGCACCAAATATATTATTCATTAGCATGATAGTCTGCATTTATTTTACTGTTTACTTAAACACCAAATACAGTACAGGCCAAAAGTTTGGACACACCTTCTCATTTAATGTGTTTCTTTATTTTCATGACTATTTACATTGTAGATTCTCACTGAAGGCATCAAAACTATGAATGAACACATATGGAATTATGTACTTAACAAAAAAGTGTGAAATAACTGAAAACATGTCTTATATTTTAGATTCTTCAAAGTAGCCACCCTTTGCTTTTTTTGATAACTCTGCAAACCCTTGGTGTTCTCTCAATGAGCTTCATGAGGTAGTCACCTGAAATGGTTTTACCTTCACAGGTGTGCTTTGTCAGGGTTAATTAATGGAAGTTATTCCCTTATTAATAAAAAAAGCAAAGGGTGGCTACTTTGAAGAATCTAAAATATAAGACATGTTTTCAGTTATTTCACACTTTTTTGTTAAGTACATAATTCCATATGTGTTCATTCATAGTTTTGATGCCTTCAGTGAGAATCTACAATGTAAATAGTCATGAAAATAAAAAGGAAACGCATTGAATGAGAAAGTGTGTCCAAACTTTTGGCCTGTACTGTATATTTTGAAGTATTTTTATTCATTAGCATGATAGTCGACGCCATAAGGGGAAAGAAACTACCGCGGTCGGCCTGCAGGAGGCGCCGCTGCTTCGTCTCCGTCTACTTCATTTACATGAAGAAAAATGGCGGAGAGGAGCTGTGGAGGCTGCATTGGTTGAGCTGCTGGCAGTTTAAACAACAACAAGCGGGGCACACAGTGACCCTGGATCGGGCCCGGAGTGTACGGAGGGCACCGCCGTACGAGCAGGGCGAGGAAGCCGAGGATCATCTCTGAACTGGCGGACACATTTTTTTTTGTCCTCGAAACGAGAAGAGCCGAGCGGAGAGCCACACGAAAACAAGTCGGACATGAACGGGGTAAGTTTGCTCGTTGTCACCACCGCGCCAAAGTATCGTAAAGAAAAGCTGTATTAAGTGGATTACTAACGCTGCTTTCTTCGAGAATTACATTTAAGTGTTTGCATTTACATTAATATTAAAGTTAACTGTTATTCGCCCACTGTGAGTTAGTTACAGTAGCTTCAAATGGGACCCCCTTTTTTTTGTTGCTTTGCTAACATTAGCTTTACGTTGCATGTGCCTGCTAGCTGAGGACGTTAAACATGATTTGACATTAGATGACACTACGAAACCATACTTGTCTTTTTAAGGCGTTTTTTTTTAAAATTATTATATAGTTTTAAAAGCAGCGGTTTTGAATTTGAGTGGATTTGAGAAGGATATAATGAGCCAAGAGGCCTGTGGATTTAAAGGGACTGATGGGAGAGTTGATGTGGTGGGTGTGGAGCCAGCATGGTCACCTCCTCACGGCCCCACCCACGGCAGGGCTGGGCAGTACAGTACCTCAAGTACTGCACTTCAACAAGTTGAGTTTTGAGCTACTTGTTTTTTGCTCGGCTCTATTCTGTTATTTTCATATTTCTACTCCACTAGATTTACCCGACTGTTTTAGTTCCTGTCCAGTGAAAACCACACGTCTCCAGATATGTTGAATGTTTGTGATAAACTGAAGGATAAAGTGTCTTTTGTGTTGAGAAAATTCTCCGAATTTCTTAAGCTAAATAAAGTCTTTTAAAAAGCCTCTTGGATCAGCTGGAAAATGCATCGTCTTGAGTTAAGTCAATTAACGTCGCTGCTTTGCTTCAGTGTGAATAGGCCTCCTGACCAGTTGTGTAGTCTCCGTGATACGCATATATATATATATATATATATATATATGCACGCAGTATACCCACTAAGAAAGCTCCAGGATTTCCATATACCCACTTAAAAATGTGCAGTGATACGCAACAGCATATTTATGTGACATAACTTTCACTTCAGATGTCTGTATTCACAAATACGGGGTCGAGTAATGTGACAGCAAACTAAACTAACGCTGCTGAACATGCAGAGAGACTCTTCTCATCTTTCATCGACCCGCTGAGTGCAGTGCGTAGTGTGTGCGTAGCGACCGGGCCCCAAAATGCTCCGCCTACACTAACGCCAGCATCCTCCCTTCACCGCACATTTAAGACAAATATAAGTAGCCCATTTTATTTAGTCATTGTTGCTTTGGGGGTCAACTTTTGTGATCCAGGCTCAGGTCCCTGATGTGAAAGCCCCCTTACTGCTTTATATTCCATCATATTTTGAATGTCATCTGTGTATTCCCACCATTAATTAGTGCGTAAAAGTGTATCAGGATATAAGCATTTGACAAGCAAAAATAACACTGGGGAGGACACCCAGACCCTACACTTTGATATGCCCCCCCCCCAAAAGGCCCATTCTGAGCCAGGAAAAAAAAAAGTGGTACAGTATACCCAATACGATACCTTTCCTTTCCTTTGATAACCGCATGACGCTCGTCTTGTCAATCAAATCAAACACCAAACAAAGGCTGGCCTCAGCTGCTGTGTCTCAGGTGCAGGAATTAGACTAGACATTAGACTACACCACTGCTTCTGACTAAATGCTGCTTCCTCCCTTCAGTTTTCTTCTGTTTACAAACCGTCTCGTGTAATATTAAGGGCTAACAAACGTGTTGTTGAATTCCCTTACCTTCCTCAAAACAATTTTTTTTTTTTTCAAATAGTTTCAAAAGTGGATCATTTCCTGATGAATTTGTGTTTGCATGTGTGATACCTGCAAGAAATTTGATAGTTGACTATTTTGGATTCATAGTTTTAGGTAAAAAAAAAAAAAAAGTTCCCAGCTTCTCAAAGTGAGAATATGTGGATCTTCTTGATCTTACATGATAGTGAAGTGAATATCTTTGGGTTTTAGTTTGTTGTATTGGTTGGTCTGTAGTTTTTGGGAAGAAGTCCATACCGTTTTCTTTTAACTGTTAATCAGACCGCTCTTTGAAGATTGGTCTGGAATGGCTTCTGGGTTGAGCCTGTTTTTTTATCTATCTATCTATCTATCTATCTATCTAGCTAGCTATATAAAATCTATCTATCAGTGTGTACACTCTTCCCTATTTTAATTATGTGTTCTTCTGGATTCAACATGTTCTGTTGTACTTGATTTACTTAATGGGAAACTGAAGCTGTACCAACTTTGGTGTGGGTGTCAATAAAAATACACATGGCAGGAACTATGGACTAATTACATTTTCTCTCTGCATTCACAGGAGATTGTATGCAATAGCCATTCAGTCACTGTCTTAAGCTGCACAAACTCCATATCACCAGTTCACGATGAAATCAAGCTGACACAGCAGGGACGGTGCTCTCCAATATGCTTCCAGCAAAATAATGCTCCGAGGCAGGGAGAGGGTAAGTGTCTGTGCTGCAGCTCTACAGCTCCAGCTGAGGAGAGTAGTTGTATTGTGTTTTTGCTCCACAGGAGAGCAAACAACCCTCTATTTATTTTAGTATTTCAGTAGATTAGTTAACCGTAAACTGTGAGAAGAAGTGGAAACACAAGATTTGACTGAACCACTAGGATAATATACTTTTTTTTTGTGTGTATTCAATCTTTTCTCCCAGGCAGGAGAACAAACCCCATCAGCACTACACCGAAACACTCCAAGACTAGTTTCCCGGAGATGGAGAGCAGCTACAGCCAGTGTTCACCCTGCTGGTCAGATGATCAGCCATCGCCTCCGCAGCTCCACTGCGCTCAGAACTGCCTTCGTTCCCCCACCGAACTCCCCCTGCGCGACAGCTTTTCTCACGCTCCCCTCCTCGCCGCCAACAACAACGGCAGCACTCTTCACAGCCACCAGAGGAGAGGCGTGCGCCTCAAACCCAAAGGAAAGAAATCCACACTAAGAATGTACGCACATACTGATTATTTATTATTATTATTATATATATATATATATATATACACACATATATACACACACACACACACATATATATATATATATATATATATATATATATATATATATATATATATATATATATATATATATATATATATATATATATATATGTATATGTGTGTATGTATGTTTTTTTACAGGAGGGAATCTTGTCCAACAACATGGTGGTGTGATAATTATTATTTATTCATGTAGTTGTAATGGTTTGTTGCACTCTCCACTAAAGTGCAGGCGGAAAAAACTCCCAAAACCGAAAAGTTACCGACTACTACCCAATAAGAAGAAGCTCAAGAAAAAGTAAAACAGAGATTGAGGTAAAATGAAATTACTTCTGTTATACTGTGTGTGTGTGTGTGTGTGTGTGTTGCTATCTCACGTTTCTTCTTGTTCCCAGTGTGAAGAAAAGAAGCTCATAGATGATCTCATCACAAAGGGAATAGAAGAAGGAATGGAGGTACACATGCGCCTTCCAAACACACCTAAAAATTAATTTCTTTGCTCAGGCTAATTGTACTCAAATAAAAGGTAATTAATCAGTTTCATACATGGCTTTGGACTCCTAGTGACGGTAGCATTTCCACACTGTGCTCTCACTTAAAAATGACAAATTTAAATTTGTGTTGGAGGAACATTTTAAGTCGAGATAAAAATCCAAGCGAACCAAAATGCATCACTACAAAACGCGTGAGAAGAACGTTCACTCCGCTTATTGGTCAGATGTGTCTGGGGCGGGAGAAAGAAAGCAAATACAGGAAGAAGGTCCTGTTTGACCAAAAAAATGACTTTGGTGGAAGTTGGTCACCTTTCAATTCAATTTTATTTATAGTATCAAATCATAACAGTAATCTTGAGACACTTTACAGATAAAGTAGGTCTAGACCACGCTCTATAATTTCCAAAGCCCCAACAATTCCAGTAATTCTCTCAAGAGTGAATTACTCTAGAATGTTATTTGAATAAAAGTCTTAAAGTATCTGATATTTTCTATACTTAAGTATCAAAAGTAATTTTATATTAAATATACTTAAAGCAACACTAGAGAACTTTTCCTCTTCGGTCCCCTTACAGGTTGGAAGTGGAATCATCCCATTACAGTTTCTTAAGTCTCATTCGAACTACAGATCCACTACCCGATCTGGCAAACTTGCACAGTGTGGTTATAGCCGGTAGAAGGCCGCAAAGCAAATGCAGAAGTGCCGTTCACCCTGTTACGACTTGATGAACCACTGAAACGATTTTGGAAACATTATTTTAAGGTACAAAAGAATTTTTGGCGTTTCTTTAATTATTAAAAGTAAAAGTAAAGAAAAACTTTTGATTATGAACTTTATTGTGGTTTCCTTATCGTAAAGTATAATATTCCAGGTTTCCACACCTTCTTAAAATTCAAAGTCTGACATCAACAAAGAGAAAAACAAAAACAGAACTATAATTTTTTTTTTTAGTTGAAGAAGAATCTTTCACTTCAACGTACCAAAACATTTCTTGCAAGTAACGAGTAACGGAGATGCTGAGGAGAAACGTAATGAAGTAAAAGTATACATTTTAAACGCTCCAGGGTTCGATTCAACTAAACTAAACCAGGCAGGTGTGAAGACTTCTCCTCAAAGGTTCAAAATGAACGCAAAAACGACCCTATACCGAATCAAACATATTGTTTCAGTTAACGTGAAGTTTTGTTTCACGATGGAAAACCTCTCGCTCTGTTTTGTAGGTGCAGCACATAGAAGGAAAGGGGAGAGCAGTGTTCGCCACGCGGTGTTTCCAGAAAGGCGAGTACGTGGTGGAGTACCACGGAGACCTGCTGCAGATCACCGACGCCAAAAAGAGGGAGGCTGAATACGCTCTCAACCCTGCCACTGGCTGCTACATGTACTACTTCCAGTACCTCTGCAAAACTTACTGGTAGGATTCTAATTTTTTTTATGCAAACATACAGAACAGAAACAGAGAAATAAAAACTGAACAAGAACAAAAACCTCACCCAACCCCCACCCTCTGCGGTCTCAAGGAAAAAAAACAAAATGACAACCAATAAACAAACAGAAATCACACCTTGCCTAGTCACTCTCCTCTAGTTCTTGTGGCGTTGAGGTCATTAAGTGTGATACCTGTGCTGCTGCGCTTTCCCATAGGCTGATAGTCGATGACTTGGCTTTGTTAATCCTTGCTGTAGAGAGCACAAGGGGGGAGCCAGTGCTGAGCTCTCATTTTCTTGGTTGCGGTTGAGCCGGCTAGCCAAATTTTCCTCCGTCTCCCAAGCAGGTGTAGTTTAGAGTCGTCATTAAGTAACAAAACAATCGGATCAGAAGGAATTCGACATCCTATCGCATCAGATATTTTTGATGTTGTTTTATCCCAGAACTCATGCACCTGTTCACACCAGACCATGTGCAGGAAAGTTCCAGTTTGTTCAGGTTGACAGAACGTGCAGTTGGGAGTGGCTTTTGAGACTTATCTCTTCTGGGGAGTCCAATATGTCCTATGACATATGTTGAAGTGGATCTGCTGGCGATTTGGGTTCTTGGAACAGTGGGAAATGTCCCAAACTGTCTCCCAATTAATTGCGTTCCCCTCATGGCTCAGCTCTCGCTCCCATTTCCCCACTATTGGGAGTTCTCCTACGGACACTTGCATCAGTTTAGCATAGATCCTGGACACTAATCCTCTCACAGGAAAATCAACAAACCATTTAATGACTCAAGAGCCTCAAGACTTTTTTCCCCATGGTGCATGTCCACTTTTGACGAATCACCACAACGTATTGCTGGACAACATACTAGGTGTATTTAACATTTTCGAGCCTAAAGACTGATAATGTTTTTTTTTTTTTGTTCCGACAGTGTGGACGCAACAAAAGAGACTGGTCGAATGGGTAGGTTGATAAATCACAGTAAAACCGGAAACTGCCAAACCAAACTCCACGACATCAACGGGGTCCCTCACCTCATCCTCGTCGCCTCTCGAGACATCGACGAAGGCGAGGAGTTGCTCTATGACTACGGAGACCGCAGCAAAGCCTCCATTGCAGCTCACCCGTGGCTCAAATATTGATACTCGAGAATGAAGAAAAAAAAAAAAAAAGGGAAACGTCTGAGAGTAACACCTGTGTTCCTCATTCGCTAGTGTACAAAATGCCTTAGAAACAGAATGTGTACCCTCTTCTTCGATATTGAGGAAGTAGGACAAGGGAAATGTGGTCGGGGGGGGGGTTGTTGGGCTACTTATCACACTTCGATTAAGGTCTCTCTGCCTTGTCGGAGGACATGTATTTTTATTTATGTGTATATGAAACATTCTGGTTGTTTTGCAGCACATTTCTTTTGTACATTTTGTATTACAATGCTTCTACCAGCATGCAGGTAGTAGTTAATGCTCTGCATTTTTATACGTTTTTCTTAATTCGTAGTAGTTAGAAACTTAGCAATACTTACAAGGCCCCAGAGCCCTCTTTCTCCGGTCAGCAAGATCTATAAGATGCAAACTACAAAATATATGTTCTGTTCAAGTGGAATTTGATTTCAGCCATCAGAACTCACACAACCTACCGTTGTTTAGTGGAAGTTTAATAGTTTACCAAACTCATGGTCCACTTGGCATTTTTGGGGTAATAATTACAAAGAAACAGTGATGTGACTGACACTGGGTCAAAGTATTCCTGTTGTACAGACTTTAAGGATTAGATAGAAATACAGAAAATAGTCCATAGTTTCTCTTTTTTTTTTTTCATGCTTTATTTTTAACCTATATTGTATTTTTTAATAATGCGCAACACACTTGAATTATCATGTAGTGAAGTTTGTTGCAAATACCTTTACAGTATATTCTGCTGTGTCTCTAAATACAAATGTATATGGAAGTTTCTTAGGTAAAGATTTACTAATATAAATAGAATTAAATAATTAAAAGACGGTTTCAATTTCTCCCTGACTGGCCGACATGATTATCTAGTAGGCGTACTGGTAATTTCACTTTCAATTTAGATTCTTCACTGTCTGTATATCACAGCACTATGTAAATATATTTATTGGTTTGCTGTTGCAAAATCAAGGGCGGTTTAAAGGAAAAGTTTTGACATTTTGGGATATGTTTTTTTATTTTTTTATTCACTTTCTTGCAAAGAGTAAAGCGTGCTCTATGCTACTGCGTAAAATCGACGCTGTGGCAACGTACGTAGGTACGTGGAGACAGAGCGACCCTACGCCGTAGCCTGACGCGCGCCTCTCAAAAACTGTTCGTACACGTCGCCGTGACGCGCAGCGCTTGGTAGCGTTGCATTTCCTGGTTCTCCTTCTCCATAAACGTGAGATCAAGGAGAGAGTTAACTTCTCCTGCTCCAGATTTCCCACGAGGTCAGAAAGAACAGGGGAGACACTTTGGTTCTTCTCACTAGGACTCTAAAGTCACAACTCGCTTCTAAGCTAATCACGGTCACTCTCTCACTTCTCCCTCGCTCTACCACACACACACACACCAGCGAACAAGTTTAAAAACCGGCATCTTACGTAGGCTACGGCGAAAGCTTAACAAACAACCCATTTAATGAAAACTGTCTCCACTTCTATGAACAGGTGTAAAGTTTAATCATAAAGCTATGACCAAATAATAATTAAAAAAAATGTTCCAGCTTCGCCTTGATGAACATTTGTACATCCAATCAAATAAGAAGTAGCTCAATCGTGTGTTAAACTGTTGTTTTGGGTACAGAGCCTAATGCTACAGTTTTCCCCCCTCATTTTCAGGCTTAATGCTAAGCTAAGCTAAGTCATTACCTCCCCGAAGTGGCTTTGAATTTAACCGGCAGATATGAGGGTGGTGTCGCTCTTCTCCTCTAACGCTCTGCAAGAAACGGAGGATGTGTGTTTCCCAAAACGTCGAGCTCTTCCTTTTAAACACTTAACAACAACAACGCCAGTTTAAAGTATCCGCTGGGAATTTGTCAAACATTTTATGTTGTATGCACACCGAACACCAGCCTCTCCAACGCGTCTACCACGTCTGTGGTGAACAGTGGCACTCCTGTATATTTAAGATTTTTGCAGGTTTTCTACACATCTGTTCCTTTCGCTCACTAAAAATCGTTCATTTTCTTCCATGTGAAATGTTTATTGACAGCTGAACCGCAAACAGGTCATTCTTTTACTTTATTTAAGAAGCTTTATTGAAATGTTTTTTTTTTTTTCACATCAATTGTAGCCAGAAAGTCAAATATAACTCCAAATAATTCTCCCTTTTTATATTATCCTGATTTGCCCTCATTGAGAAAATGACTAAAATGACCAAATTATTATTCTTTTAGCTAATTAGTTCCAAGTATATTCCGTATTTTTTAAAGAGGAGTTCCACTTTTGTGCATTAAGATACTTCTTTTTCCCGATCCAAACACATAAATCACAGTGGCACCCAATATATCTAATTTAGAATACAGTATTGTAATAATAATCACATTACTTTTGGTCAAGTCACTTAATTACATTCATTATAAATTCATGTACCACAGAAAAAAAGGCACGTGCAGTACAGCAGTTGTGATTTTGAACATTGGACAGCTAACAAGTGAATTTGTCACCTGAAAGTGTTCAAATTAGAATAATAAATCCGTTTTAAAGCATTAAGCGTGGCGATATTCTACATTTTTGGAACAGTCGTCAAATCCCATGAAAAGACCCAAACCAACAATGCGTCTCTTTAAAAAGTCCGTGATTTGTAGGGCCGGGTACGGATACCGTTAACTCCATACCGGTTCCTGGACGATTCCTGAACATTAATACATTATGGGAAATATTTTCTATTTTCAAACATTGTTTTTATTTTTATATAAAATAAAACTCAGAATGTTAACTCAACAAAAACAGCTTCTTAGTCTGTATAGTAATGTGCAGATTTTTATTCTGGATCAGCTGAAAACTGTTACATAAAAATAAATAATCTGCAGATTCCACTTGGTTCCGTTAATCACTTTTCATAGCATTGTAACAATTTTTTTATTTTATTGTACAGCACTTTCTCTTATGTTACATTTGTATTATTGCTCTTAAATTACAATAGATTTTTTTTTTGATTAGGAGTTTGGTATTTTTGGGCTTTGACTTAGAGGAATAGTCGGACGTTTATGGGAATTATGCCTACTTGTCGAGAGTTAGACGAGAAGACGAGACCATTCGTATATTTCTGTTAAATTTGAACACCTGCTACAAGATGCTTAGCTTAGCATAACGACTGTAAACAGCTAACCTGGCTCTGCCCAAATGTAACAAAAATCACCACTCACTAATTAACATGTCATATCTCGTGTTAACTACTGAGCAAATAATGTGTCAAATAATGTCTTTTTCTAATTACAGGGTTCATACGCATTTTAACCAATACTTTTCCATGACTTTTTTCCTGAAAATGTCAGTCGACATTATACAATAAGAATACAAATCTGTGTTAAAGTTTACCCTCAGAGGTTTAACTATAAAATGAATGACTATTCATAATATTGCTCCCGGAATAGAACGGTGATGTTAAGACGACGTCAAAATACATTTATTAATGACATATTATTAATTACATATTATTATTAATCACATTATTATGCTGTGTTAAAAAAAAATTCCATGACTTTTCCAAAACTTTCTGGGTCTTTTTATGTTTCCAAAACCTTTCCAGGCCTGGGATTTGCATTTTTCAAATTCCATAACTTTTCCAGGTTTTTTTCAAAACGTATGAACCCTGTAATCACCTCCCCGATGTAGCTTTGAATTTAACTGACAGATGTGAGAGTGGTGTCGGTCTTCTCATCTGACGCTGTGCAAGAAAGGGAGGCTGTGGGTTTCCCAAAATGTCTTAAACTTATTTTAAAACAATGTACCGAGTATAATACATCACGCCTCGATACATCTCTGTGGCGGTTTAGTTTGTACAAATTTTCCATTAAAAATGTTCACAAATCATGAAAAATCTTAACGTTTCAAAAATATTCAGTATATTATTGAATGATTCCTTCATTGCCGGTTTTAATGTTATACAAATACCACGAAGAAAAGCATCTTCTGTGTTTATATAAATGCTGTGTAATATATCTACATGTGCGTTGAAGTAAAACCCAGTTACATTTTGACCTTTCTAACAGTAGCATTGTGTTACATGTGTGACATGTTTTCATGTAAGCCTTTTTCTTAACATTTCTGAATTATTCCTTTCTTGTTTTTACTGTAAATGTAGAACTAATGGAATAGGGGCAAAAACTGACCTGTTGGCCATTTTGGGACATAATAGATCTTTGCTGTTGTAGCGTTGAATAAATCTTAATGCTGGGGTGTAGACATCGATGAATAAAGATGTCATATGCAAGAAACAAGCGTTGTAGTCTGATTTTTCTTTTTTGTGCGTGTTAAAAGACATTTTAACAGGTGCCCGGATAGCTCAGTTGGTCGAGCAGGCGCCCATATATAGATGTTGACTCCTCGACGCAGCGGGCCTGGGTTCGACTCCGACCTGCAGCCCTTTGCTGCATGTCATTCCCCCCTCTCTCTCCCCTTTCATTTGCTGTCCTGTCAATAAAGGCCTAAAAACACCCACAAAAATAAAAAATAGACATTTTTACAAGTTTAAAATGTATTTTAACTCTCGGTTCCGTTAGTCCCACTCAGTGAGCGAGCAAAAGAAAGATAACTTCATTCATGTTTTTGCACTAGAACGTTACCGTTACAGCACCCACATTAAAGGAACACGCCGACTTATTGGGAATTTAGCTTATTCACCGTAACCCCCAGAGTTAGACAAGTCCATACGTACCCTTCTCATCTCCGTGCGTGCTGTAATGCTGTCTGACGGCTCCAACATTAGCTTAGCCTAGCACAGATGCTGCAGGTAACTGGTTCCAACTAGCCTACTGCTCCAAATTGTGACAAAAGTGACAAAATAACGCCAACATGTTCCTATTTACATGTTGTGATTTGTAGAGTCACAGCGTGTACAAAAAACAACATAACATGAGACACAGCCATCTTCTAACAGTAAACAAACCGGGAACTATATTCTCAGACAGACTATATCACTCCGCCCAAGTACTATATTCTTCCGCCTGAGAATATAGTTCCCGGTTTGTTTACAGTTAGAAGACGGCTGTGTCTCATGTTACGTTGTTTGTTTGTTATTCGGAGCAGTAGGATTACTGGAACCATTCACCTGCATGTTCTGTGCTGGCATGATGCCGCTGGAGCCGTCAGACAGCCTTACAGCACGCACAGAGATGAGAAGGGTATGTATGGACTTGTCTAACTCTGGGGGTTACGGTGAATAAGACAAATTCCCAATAAGTCGGCGTGTTCCTTTAAAGTCTGTTCAGCCCACCGCACACATTTCAAATAGCAGCCAACAGGCCGGGTTTATATCTCATCATCATTATCATCATCATCGCTGCAGCCGGGCCCGGGGCCAGAAATTCTCAACATTTGGGGGCTCAGACCAAAACTAAACCAACCCGCTTCAGACGGATTATCAGCAGATGCATCGGGGGAATATGAACTGTATTTGAAAGACCAGTTTACACAAATGTGAAGTTGGTGAATTAAACTGAATAAGCAGATTTTCAGTCCTAGTTGAATATTTACAGGTCTGACAAAGGATGAGTGATAAGCAGAAATGGTTTTCATTTTATTGAATTACTGAATGTGGAAATGAACCGTAGTAAACCCAAACATATCTGTGATGACGTGGCCCTGAGAGCTGGAAGGTCAGAGGCCAGAGGAGGAGGTGGTCGCTCAGATGTGAGGCAGCTCTGGAGCTCTCTTCTGAAATTAGTTTTTTTGATGTTGTTGAATCAGCGTTTTATATTCACTGAATGTAGGGAGAAACACACTGAGAACACCTTTAAACAGTAAACACGCCACATCTCACTTACTCAACCTCACCCTGTCTACATCTGAAGATAACAGAGGATAATCTGCAGATGGTGCTGGAACTCAGCGTCTCTCGGTTACTAATGATTTTACAGTTCACCGCTGTAAACACGTCCATCCCGGGGACCCTGTGGTTCACATTATCAGCCACAGCCAGAGAGGAAGATACCGACTTAAAGCCACAGGTCACCGTCACTTTAACATTTCCGACAATGGTGATTTTCTCCTTTGCTGCGCCTTTGATACTTATTTGGAGTTTACCAAGATTGCTGATCGTTAAATTGTTTTGTTATATTATATATATTGAGTGGTCCGAGCCAGTATCCAGAGCTAGGCCACAGTTTAGAGAGTCCCCTGAAGCAGTGTTCGTTTGCACACTGAGTGATAGAAATCTAGGGACACATCCCAGAGTTGGTCCAAGAGGCCTGCAGATACAGTATCGGCAAATGGCCCAGACCTTTGCTCGAAATTGATCCAAATAAATGGGTCTTGATACTTCCCATTCCAACGCCCTGAAGAAATCTATCCCCAAAATAAACAGGTTTCGGTCTGTTTGTATAACCCCAAAGGACACTGGCACAGACCTTTGGCCACAGCGTGGAATGCCTTGTAACTCACCTAAAGTCCATACTTGACTACTTGCCACATGTGTTTACTGTTGACTGGGGGCCAGTGAGTGCTATTTCAGGAAAGGGCGTCTTAAAAAAAAAAAGACTCTGAAATTGTTGAAATTTAGGCGCCAGTATCGACCAAAAAGTAACACTGTATCAATCGGGAATCCCTTTTTATATTGACCTTACAATATAACTTTTTGCTGTTCTTTAGTTTCTCTTGAAGCCGACTGCTAATTCGCACTTCTTTGTCTTGGGTTTTCCTTTTATTCCCCCAGGGGGGATTATTATATTTAATTATCCTGTTTTGCTCCTGTTCCCACTGGACCGATTTGGGGATTATTAAGTTCCTCTGGCCACAGTTCCTCTAACTCTTTCAGCTCCTACTTCAGGGCAGGGTCTTTTTCATTTTCCCTTTTCCGCATAGTGGTGGTTAGATGGCTGTGATTATAATAACAAAAGGTTAGTTCCTATGGCCACTGAATGCAAATGGAAAAAACGGTTTTGGGGAAGAGTAGTTACTGGAACTGTTTAGAAGTGTACTGTTCCTATAACCAAGTTCCTGTAACAACTTGGTCGGAAAGAGGCTCATATAGACGGGTTGAAATTCATAACCACTCCCAGGAAGAACTAAATATTGATGAATATGTGGAGCAGGCCGACTCTGAATACCTCTGTTCTTCACCAGTTAACAGCTGTGGAAGCAGAATCTCCAGAGAAGGTCTCATCAGCTAAAGTTACAGCTGTCCATGAAAGGATCAGTAAGGAGGTGACTAAGCCTCTTGTGGTATATGGTATGTGGTCGAGGTTCTGCAGTACGCACAGCAGTGCGAGGGCAGAAGTTGGGCATTTATACAACCTCTGTACTAATCATGGAGTTTGAGTTCTCCGTAGTACTGCTACATTGGACTACGCCAACTCCAAGAACCAGACTGGACTTAACACACTCCTCGGACAACTCCACATCTACGCTCCTAAGAGTCGAGATCCAGATCGACAACGATAGTATAATGTCCATAATCATGTCACCCACTAAAGTGTCGGTGGCAGAATCAGGGTTGTCGGATTGCAAAAAAATCTCCACTGTTCTATTGTCAATCTTTAAAAAAAGGATTCAATTAATGGGCGAACAGTATCTCCTGTTGTGTCCGGTATCTTCTCTGTCTGCTGTTCTGATGAAACAGGTGTAACTGGTGATGAACAGCGATATTCAGAGTCGGCCTGCTCCACATATTCACCAATATTGAGTTCTTCTTGGGAGCGTCTCTGGCTTGTTTTCTGCCCGTGTACTCCTGTCTTCTCTGGCATCTCTTCTGTCGGTGGTGTTTCTCCAGACATGACTGTGCTGTATTATATGTTTAGCAGCTATAACTACCTACCTGCAAGCTTGAATTATAACCTTTTTCTGTTAAATAAGCCCATTGGCCGATACTTCTTGATGCTTGCCAAACATTTGAATCTGCCTTCTTGACGTAAGATGGCAGATGGCGTGTAGAGGTTTAATTCTGTGTGCCAAATCTACAATCTGATGTCGTAGATGAAAGCCATACACAGATCAAAGCTGCATGGATCAAAAACACCCACAGAGCAGCTCAGTTTACCAGCTGTTGCTGGGCAACGGTAAACCCCTTTGGTTTCCCCATGGATGGATGTTTAATATTTCGAGATCCGGTAAGATCAGCGCTCGGCTTTCAAGTCCAGTAAAAACGAAGACCAAAGATGCGCGACGAGACGAGGTTGAAACTTGCAGCTACTTGCAACAGGCCGGTCTGCAACGTCCTGAAAGCTGCCGGTAAGGTGAGACGAAAACTCTTTGTACTTCCGTGTGCGGAATGTGCCTGTTTGGTGGCCTGTTAGCTCAGTTGGTAGAGCAGGTGCACATATGCAGAGGTTTATTCCTCGACGCAGAAAGTCCAGGGTTTGACTCCGACCTGTGATGGTTTTCCTGCATGTTTTCCCCCTCTCTCTCCCCTTTCATATCTCAGCTTTCATATCCAATAAAGGCAAAAATTTATAAAAAAAAAGAAATGTGCCCGTTAGGAACGGGCCGATTGCTTGGCCTGTGGTATTGCTGCTTGTAGAATTCTTCAAAACCAAATTATAAGCCAAAACTACTTACAGAAGGACCCCAAACCACTTCACATGCAACTCCACTGTACAGCCGACTACTGGCTTACAGCGTAGGCTACGTCTACATCAGAGGAAGACATCGTAGGCTACCACTATATACAAAGCCGATTTTTAATTATTGAGGAGACATGTTTGAATAAAAGTCAGCTCATTTAATAAAGCACTGATCCATTCATTAAATCTTTGAAATATCCACTTTAATCAGGGAAACACACATGGGGAAGGTGATCAACACGGACTTAAATAATGAATTGCAGAACCGGAGCGTTTGGACACGTTGACCAGATTTCCCTTTTAATGTATTCACGTCTAAATAGTGCAGATCCCTTTGACTTTTCGATCTAATCTAGAATATGATACTGTCTCATCATTATCACAATGTGAACAATGTAAAACAGGGGAAGCTGCTTTGATACCCATTATAGTGTTCCTGTCATTTTACATTCATTTAGGGTGGAAGACATCTCTCAGCGTTAAGTGTGAAGGTAAGCGGTCATAAAGCAGAAGCCTCAACCAGAGGTTAGCATTTTTAACGATAAAAATGGAAAACCACAGTTCAGCTTTATCAACTTTCTGTCATTTCTAAACTTCTCAGCCGACTCCTGAACACAATCTGAGGAAGGTTGAAATATTACTTTCTATGTAACTTCATGATTTTAGATGGTGCCCTTTTACTTCAACATAGCTTTGACACTGCGTTTCTATTTGAGGCCTTGTATGAATGATGCATAAACGCAGCAAGTCAACATGTACAATCAGTTTTCATCTATATCACTTTCATTTTAAATATTTTCAGCGCTTTACCATGCTGTCAGACAGCCCGAACGACGGGGAACTAATGCCGCTAGGCTCTCGGTCAAAGCCACCAGACTCCTTTGACAAAAACACTCATTTTACCTAACAGAATATAAGAGTATATGAGTTGCCGCTGCCGCGATCGGATAGTTAGTTTGTCTTATTGTGTGACTTTGGTGATTCCGAACTAACCCTTTAAAAACACAAAAGTCACACAATAACACTAACTAAATAACAGATGGAGTGTGATTTGTTGGGTAACTCAAAATTAAATTAAGTAAAATTTGAGTCACTATTACTTCAAAATGTGAATAAAAGCATTTGTAACATTTTATATGTACACACGTTTTTAAAATTGTGATTCTATGCAACGTTTTGTGCACAAAGCCCCAAAAACTCTTTAGATTTGGAGAGCTGCATAGTTTGAATTTGCTGACATTGCTGGTGATGGACCTACGAGCTGCTCACATGAACAAGGAAAAGACTTTTCAAGTAAATTAAATGGGATACTTTGCTTTCGTTTTTTGAGAAAACTGCAGTAATTGTGCGTTTTCTTTATTCTACGCCGGTCCTAATATATGGTAAAACCCTACATTTTCATGGAATAGCAAACGCTACAACATCTGGAGTCGTGTGATTTTTAGATGGAACTTTGTGGCACGCTTTTATGCCCAGAGATTTCATCTGTGTCGTCATTTTCACCCACTCAACATATCATTCAACAACTTTCTACTTTCAATCCTACAACTTGAGATAACCCTCTCTGCAGATCACGTATAAATCGTGTGTGATTCTGTCAAACCCTTCAGGCACCAACATATTTTCTAACATTTTTAAAGTCTTAGTATATGCCATCGCTCATTGAGATACACAGTTTGTATATTATATAGTATTCTCAGGTGATTAAATAAACTTCTAGCCAAGCGGGAGCCTCATTCTAGGTGACTCTCACTTTGTCTGTCTCACCTCAAGAACCAAGATATTTTCAGGCGCAGTGCGAGTCACTGGCAGGGTTTTTTTTTTGGTGTGCAAACGAAAACACGTCAGGATCCGGAGGAACTCGAGTGATGGACGAGGAGTGTTAAGAGTTTTGGAGTTTGTTTCCAGTCCGGCGGCTCTACAAGTGCTGCAGCGCCTCCTGGGCTTGTTCTGTGTACACGTCCTCCTTCCCCGTCCACGAGCCACCGTCAAACTGCTCACTCCGGTGCAAGTTACGCTGCTTGTCACGAGAGAAGAAACTAAACCTAAAAGACGAGAGGATGGAGAGGAGAGAGAGGCGTTAATGGGATGTCCAGTGACATCAAAGTGTGCTTTAGTAACATGTATGCAGTGTGTGCAGTGCATATCGGGCATTTGTAAGGCAGTGTTAGTGGAACATATGCCTCTTGTATGTTACATTAAATACACACATTTGAATTATAAGTTTTTTTTATAATTTTTTTTGTCAGTAATGTTATATTTCATATTTAAAAGGTGCCGTAAGTAGGATTGTGAAGATCCAGGACTTAGCCAAAAAACGTGAACATCAACAACTTCTCAGTCCCTCCCCCCTTTCAGCTAAAGCCCAAAACGGTCTCCTAAGCCCCTCCCCCCACAAGGGAGAATGAATGCGTGTGCATGAGCAGTGATTGACACGCAGTTAGACACCCCCCCTGGCCCTGATTGGTGCATCTGAACAGGGAGCGGTGGATTTTTGCAAATCACACTACAGGCTGTAGGTGTTTTTTTTTTTAAAAGGTGCCCTGCCACACGTATTTCATGACTTTGTGGTGATGTCTGAAGGTCTACCATGGACTCTGTAACATTTTATGTGTAAAAAATGCCTTGGTTACCTTGTTTCAAGCCATTCTAGCGTGGTATAGAAAGCCTGCAGGAAGACTCAGCTCGATTTGTGCCAGTTCTCATTAATATTCAACAAGCTACGCGGTTTGAATCTGATTGACTAACAGCTAGCCAATGAGAGCCTGGCTGTCAGAATCCTTTACCCAGCCCAATTGGGCGAGCTAATGAATAGTAATGAGCTCAGGCAACATGACGTCAGACTGACCAGCTTTTGTGATTGGTCTGATTTCTCTGCTTATTTCTATTCAGTGTCTAGAGCTGACAGAGGAGCTAGCAGTTCATTTTCACATTCACAACATAACACAAACACATATGTGTTTCAAAAAATGTAAGTAAAAACGGTTTTGTATGGCAGGGCATCTTTAAATTACCTGCTTCATGTAGTTCTACTGGAAACATAGGGTCAATTTCAGCAAATATGACAGAAAAATTGTCGTAACTACTGCACCTTTAATAGGTTTCTAGGTTCAACGTAAGGTAACGTTGAAGCTTTAAAGCTTGTCACTGGGGTAACAAGTCAGACCGGGCTTGTATCCCTCAGTGGAGTGTGTGACGGTGATGAAAACGGATAATAACCTGTGAATATTAATGTATAGCCTACCTCAGAGACAGTAACTACACCCAGAATGATAATCTGGGAGTAAATATTAGGGCTGCAACTAAGGATTCATTTGATTGTCGATTATTTTCTGGATTAATGGATTAGTTGTTTGGTCTCTAAAATGTGAGAAAATGGTGAAAAATGTCGATCAGTGTTTCCCAAAAACCCAAGATGACGTACTCAAATGTCCACAACTCAAAGATATTCAGTTTACTGTCACAGAGGAGAGAAGAAACTAGAACATATTCACATTTAACAAAGCTGGAACCAGAGTTTTACTTTTTCTTTTCAATAAAAAATGACTCAAACCGATAAATTATTGCCAACTATTTTGATAATTGATTAAATAGCTGAAAACTTATCGTTTAATCTGTGCAGCTCTATAAGTATCCATCTGTATCTTTGTGTGATTTCATTGTAATGTAATTTGTAACGGTAAAAGTCTTTTATCCTGGACCGTTGATCCTATTTGTCAGAAAATAGTTGTTGAGCTTGGCTTCTACACAAATAAATAAATAATAAAAACATGATGAGTTAACGGTCTGTTATAAGTTGTTTTAATCACCAAGTAATGCAAAAGAGCTAAAAGCACTTTAGTTTTGAAATTAAAACAGGATAATTGATATGAGTTTAGAGGTGCAGACATGTTATTACTGTGGTCAGTGAGGGGAAAAGACAAGATGTGACGACATTTAAATTCTGACTGGCTGATTTTTATTTTCCACAATCATCCCTTTGGACAATGACAAGACAACCCCACAATCAGCTAATCAGAATACTAAAAAAGGTGGGGGGAAAAGCTGGAACATGCAAGGGGAGGGAAGCGGTTAGCTGAGAGAGTGACAGACTCTGAAGTCAACCAAATATAGAGTCATACAAGCGATATGAGACGTCTGATTGGCTGTAAAGTGGGGTCATCTGGGATCAAACCAGCCGCCACCATCGGCATAATGGCTGTGAAGATCCTGTTACACAAAGGTAAAGACACACAAACACAAACAGGAAGAGATATATAGAGAAGAGGGCGGAGGGGAGACAAACAGGGGGGAGGGGGGAGACAGGGACCACATCAATCTTGGTTCCAAACCTCACGTAAAGTTCCTACTGAACCGAAAGAAATCATGCTTTAGTGCGTTCTGCTGGTTTTTTCTTTTGCTGTTTTGCATCATGGTGAGTTGGTAAGTTAGGGCTGTGCAATTAATTGAAAAGTTTAATTGTGATTACGATTTCAGCTACTAACTATCACAAAAACTGAATAATTGAGAAAAACTATTATTTTGCACATTCAGTTTGCAAGTTAACTCTTATTTTGTCTTTTGTTCTGAATGAAAAAAGAATGTTCAAAAGGCAAAAGTGCTCATATTATGCTTTTTGGCCTTTTCCCCTTTCCTTTATTGTGTTATATATCTTTTTTTGTGCATGTTATAGGTTTACAAAGTGAAAAAGCCCAAAGTCCCCCCCAAAGGGACTTACCATCTCCAACAGAAAACACTGTTCACCAACTGCTCCAAACAGCTCTATTGTAGTCCAGCCTTTACTTCAGAGACCAACGTGGTCACTTTGTAACACATGTTATAATGCTCACCTAGCTGTTAGCATGTTACACCCTCATACTCTGCTTCGGACTGGCTAGTAGTCCTTACCTAGGTACTGTCAGGGCACGCGCTCATACTCTGCTTCTGACTGGCTAGTAGTCCTTACCTAAGTACTGTCAGGACACACCCTCATACTCTGCTTCTGACTGGCTAGTAGTCCTTACCTAAGTACTGTCAGGACACGTCCTCATACTCTGCTTCTGACTGGCTAGTAGTCCTTACCTAAGTACTGTCAGGACACGTCCTCATACTGTGCTTCTGACTGGCTAGTAGTCCTTACCTAGGTACTGTCAGGGCACGCCCTCATACTCTGCTTCTGACTGGCTAGTAGTCCTTACCTAGGTACTGCGCATGTGCGACTCCCAACAAAGATGGAACACAAGTGAGATGTCTCACTCTGTAGCTTAAACAGAGAGCTCAACACACAGGGTGAAAAGAGGAGCTGCAGCAATGTGCAGTACAACACAAATATGGTGTTGTTGTGGCCGGTTAGCTCAGTTGGTAGACCGGGCGCACATATGCAGAGGTTTATTCCTCGACGCAGAAGGTCCAGGGTTTGAATCTGACCTGTGACGGTTTCCCTGCATGTCTTCTCCCTCTCTCTCCCCTTTCATATCTCAGCTTTCCTATCCAATAAAGGCAGAAATTCCCAAAAATTTGGAAAAAATAAATAAAAAAATATGGTGTTTGAAAATTGAACAATTCCACCTATTCTGATACAACCTCTAAATACAATTATGAACCTAAAAATGAGCATAATGTTTTACTTTAAGGGAAAAGTCACAGTTCAAAGTGTTTACTGTTGATTTGTTTGACTTTTTCAATGTTTAAGTTTAATAATTGCAACATCAGTCCAAAAGACAATAAATAATCGTGTTAAATTATCGTGATTTCAATACTGACCAAAATAATTGTGATTTTCTTTTTAGAATCGAGCAGCCCTTATGGGAGTCTATCATGTGCTATACTTGACCCATGACAAAGAGTTATAATTATTAACCACGCACACAGAGTGCTGAGTGTGTCTGATATGTGTCACTTTATCTTTATACACTTTTCCTAAAACTGTTTGCACATCTGTAGTGGACTTTCCATCTTATGAACTCATGCTATGCGCGTTGAGACAGTGGTAGCCCAGGTCTTAGTCAGGTGAGTGTCCAACATAACCTCCACTCTGTGTCTCCGTAGATGATGAGAGACCAAACAGCTGTATGATAAGACAGTGCTGCCTCAAGCACTGACATGCTGCCAAGGTCATGGAGGAAGATACCACGTAACACATACTCACATTCCCACCCACACACGTAAGAATAAGCTCTACCGTCGAATGGTCAGGCCGACATTGTTTTCTGTCTGTGCTGAGGCACGTCTTTTCGGCCGATGTCTGTCCCCTTCCTCTTTCTTTGTGTTGGCGTTCTAACCTCCGGTGGATTTCTGAGGACTATGGTTAACTGGTCCTCAGATCTCTGCAGGGTAAATCCAGACAGCTAGCTAGACTATCTGTCCAATCTGAGTTTTCTGTTGCACGACTAAAACAACATTTTGATCGACACATGTTCCACCAAAACAAGTTCCTTCCCGAGGCTATTTTGCAGAGGCACCGTGGCTCCATGCGGAGCTTAGCCCCGCCCAAAACGATTGTGATTGGATTAAAGAAATGCCAATAAACCAGAGCATGTTTTTCACCCATCCCACTAGCCAGACCCTCCTCTGCAGAGCTTTGGAGGAAGGTCTGGCAATGCGAGACCAGCGCTGAGGTGTTTTGGTTCATGATTTAGGTAAGCATCTGTGTTTACGGTGCCCGCAATCTTTGTTTACATTAAGGCTTCAGCTAAACTTAACGCCTCCAGCATGAGTAGGACAGGGACTAACCCTAACCGTTATTATTCAATTGTATGACTTCATTCACATGTTATTATTTATAATTTAGCACTACATCTTAACTTGCACTAGTTCATTTTTTAAAATTATGTCTTAGATTCAGATTTTGTTTTTACTTGTGTGTTTTTAGTTAATAAATGAACATCGTTAGAGGTGCCTGAGGCATAGAGATTTCTATTGCCAACAATGACTTCTGTTATTGTTGTGCACAACCTTGGTAGAGCTGACAGACAAAAACAAGCATTTTTGTGTGCAAATGCTGATAGAAATACGTAAAATGATTTCAAACACAAGAAAAGGCTTGGCACACAAAGACGGTTTTTGAAGCACAACCTTCTAAAGAGTTATTCAAAAAGGAACCGTCTGTTAATGTGATTATTTTGTCACACTTACTGATCCTATTGGTGCTTTCACACCTAACCTGTTTGGTTCATTTGAAACAAACTCAGGTTTGTTTGCCCGGTTAGTGCGGTTCATTTCGGCTGGTGTGACAGCTGTCATTGAACCCTGGTGCGGACCAAACAGCCGAACTGAGACCACTTGAAAAGGTTGATCTCGGTGCGCTGACATGCAGACTCTTGTGCGGTTTATTTGTGGTGTAAAAGCCACCGAACCAACCGCAGAATTTTATGAACAAAATTCAAATTCATTCAATTCAGTTTTAGCCATTTTAAAAAGAAGACATTGTGTTTAGTCAGATTTTAAAAAGGACTCCTCTGATCTTTGACATGAACCAGAGCAGCATGCTAAAACATGCAGAGTTTAACAACATTTTAGTCAGCTGCTAGGTTTGTTTTTACAGGCCAAACAAATGCAGGAAGCGGGGCGTATGTACAGTATGAGCTGTTTCCAGTTATAATCTCTGAAGGTATTTTTGTAAAAAGTAAAAAAAAAAATTAAAAAAAATGTAATACTGCTAAAACAACTACTCCTGTTATATTTTAAATTTTGGGTTACTGTGTTTACTTTATGGGTGATGACATTTTGTAAAGCTGCTTTCACTTTATTTCTAATGAATGACTCATTATGAACCTCGTCACCTCGTTTAATATCAACCGCAGCGAATTCTCTTAAAATATTATCACAAAGCTAATGTTATCAGCCTGTAATAATCCCAAAAGTCTGGCTCTGCTAGTGAACAGACGCTACTTCTCTAATAAAGAACCATCTTGATTTGCATATTTTTTTGAAGACTGTTATTTAAATGTTTGAGCATGAAGAGATAATTTGAATAAGCTTTTACTAGGCACATGCAAAAAGTCTGTGAGATTAGGCGTGTGATACGTGTTTTATGTCATACGAGGAAAACTTACAGGCGTTTGATTCCTGACTCTGGCTGTGCAGAAGAGCGGGAGCGAGTCCTCAGTTCAGGTGAAGGAGACGGGGAAGGAGTAACTATCTCATCTTCGGTCTCATCACTGCAAAACAAAGACGTGGCCATAAGTACGCTATTATGAGACTTTAGGTGCATCCCATAGCCCTTAAATTGCATCCCCGACTCCTCCACTCGCCTCCCTTCGCGAGGAAATCACGGGAGGAGAGAGGCAACGAGCAAATGTGTTTTAGAGGGATGAGACGTCCTTTCCTCTGAAGCGTCACATGAATTTGTCAGCTGTTTGGGCGGAGTTAGCAACTCCTTCAGCTGCACGGCTTCAGGGAAGGCTGCTCTCGTGTATCCTCGGCTATGAGACGACTTCTGCTTCAGCCGAGGACCGAGGAGTCGAGGAGCTATCGAATAAGGGACATGGGATGTACCTACTATCTCCTCAGATTGACACCTACAGTACAGGCCAAAAGTTTGGACACACCTTCTCATTCAATGTGTTTCCTTTTTATTTTCATGACTATTTACATTGTAGATTCTCACTGAAGGCATCAAAACTATGAATGAACACATATGGAATTATGTACTTAACAAAAAAAGTGTGAAATAACTGAAAACATGTCTTATATTTTAGATTCTTCAAAGTAGCCACCCTTTGCTTTTTTATTAATAAGAGAAATAATTCCACTAATTAACCCTGACAAAGCATACCTGTGAAGGTAAAACCATTTCAGGTGACTACCTCATGAAGCTCATTGAGAGAACACCAAGGGTTTGCAGCGCTATCAAAAAAAGCAAAGGGTGGCTACTTTGAAGAATCTAAAATATAAGACATGTTTTCAGTTATTTCACACTTTTTTTGTTAAGTACATAATTCCATATGTGTTCATTCATAGTTTTGATGCCTTCAGTGAGAATCTACAATGTAAATAGTCATGAAAATAAAGAAACACATTGAATGAGAAGGTGTGTCCAAACTTTTGGCCTGTACTGTATGTCCCTGTGAGTATACCTTTTGTAGTAGGCCAGCTCCTCCTGCAGCAGGAAGACTTTGGCCTTGAGCTCGTTCCTCTCGTGGAGGACGTCCCTCAGCTCCTGCAGGGTGAACCGGGGGCGGTTGGGGTCCTTTGGGTCCAAGCCTCCTGTCTCCTCCTCGCACATCGCCTCCTGCCCGACAGACAAATGCATCACCAAGGGGAAACAAAACCAGAGAAAAAGGACGGAAGGAAGGAAGGAACGTAGGCGGGAAGGAAGTGAGGATACCTTTGTAAAATATTGGAACACAGCAGGCATGTCCTCATCGCACATCGCCTCCTGGTGGCAAACGTTGAACTCTAAGTCAGACATCGGGCCTTGTTCCAATACATTTGTTCGCCCTTCCCTCCTCCCTTTAAGGTAACACTGTTTGTTTTTTAACTCGACACCCGAGACATTCACTGTCACTGTTAAAAAATCACCTGAAAGATTTTTAACAAGACATGCAGCTGACAGAAGTCACTCATGCACTGAGCAACAAAAACCAACCAGACAACTATTCTTATTAATATGTATCATAAGTCCAACTGGAATCACATTTAGTTTTTGATCCAAAATGAAAAACTTACTCCATATCATCCACGTTGTCATGAAGATTAAATCCAGCAGTGTTATTTGCGCTTGTACTGAGTGATAATTGTTCCATAAACACCTTGGAAAATCCTACTCAAATCTTAAATCAATTCGTTCTTAATATGTAATCGGTCTCACCGTCACATTGTCCGCTACGGAGCGCAGGAGATGGCCCGACTGCATGGAATACAGGATAGCATTTAAATACCCTAGCATTAGATAACGGCAGAACACAGTGTAAATAACTAAATATCTGTCTTTTATACTGTGCATATACTGTATCATCAAATGTTTAAAGTCTGGAAATACAGCCATTAAGCTCTCGCGTAATCGTTACCCTTAATGTCCTTGTTATCAATCAGAACTTTAACACAGTTCGTGACCGAACCTGCAAAGTGAAAAGTGTGTTTACTTATTAGACTTTCGTCTTCAGATTGTATCTCGGGGTGGGGGATACCACTAGTTGATACTGTGATTTTGGCAAGGTGTTAACAATCACAAATTGTATGTAAACATGTAAATACTGCGGTAAGCCTGTGTGTAATGCTGCATGATGGCACTGCTGGCCCTGCAGGAGGACTAGGCTAATGGAAGAATCCAGAGAGAAAGAGACTTCAGGGACCATGACGATGACTGGCTAATATGTCGATTTAAATTCCCTAAATCTGTGCTCTTGGATCTATGTACTATCAGACAATCAATCAGACAGCTGCAGCTGATTCAGAACGCTGCTGCTCGAGTCCTCACTAAAACCAAGAAAGTGAATCACATCACTCCAGTTCTGAAGTCTCTACACTGGCTTCCAGTGCCTCAAAGAATTGATTTCAAAATACTTTTACTGGTTTATAAATCACTAAACGGTTTAGGGCCAAAATACATTTCTGATCTGCTACTACATTATGACCCACCCAGACCTCTCAGGTGGTCTGGGACAGGTCTACTTGTTGTCCCCAGAGTCAGAACTAAACAGGGGGAAGCAGCGTTCAGTTTTTATGCTCCACATATCTGGAACAAACTCCCAGAAACCTGTAGGTCCGCTGCTACTGTCAGTTCTTTTAAATCTAAGCTAAAGACCTATCTTTTTGATGTTGCTTTTCTTTAAATACATCTATTTTATTAACTTTAATTTCTTATACTGCACTGTAACTTTTATTCTTATACTGCACTATCAATTTTATTCTTGTCTTTTAATGTTTTTAATTTGTTTATTAATGTTTTTAAATTGTTTTTAATTGTCTTCTAACTGCTCTTTAATGTTTTATGTAAAGCACTTTGAATTGCCCTGTTGCTGAAATGTGCTATACAAATAAAGCTGCCTTGCCTTGCCTTGCCTACTGAATTGGGTCCAGTAGAGAGGGCAACGCGCCGGAACCGTGCCATATCCCGGTCCAAATACAGGTCCCTGCCACTCTGGGGGCAACCGGCTGTTTCCAGAGGGAAATGGCAGACAGCGAAGTGGTTTTTATCTTTATCACTAAGGCTTGTTTGGATATAATATTTAGTTCTGTTAAATCTTATCATATAGGTCTGGTATATCGAAGCTGTCCCCTAGAGCCGTAATGCTTGTGATTTTGGACGGTATTATTAATATAGGTAGTCTATAGATCAGGTTTCCCTACACTGTGCGAGAACAGGCTTTTTCCCCGCCAATCTTCATGATTCGGCGTAATGAAAGAACAACTGCCAGAGTCATTAACATACTGATCAGCTTTCATAAGGTGCTTTGCATTGATTATTTATGGGGGTACAGAGCGGGATAAGAGGCTGATTCACGTATGTACACTTGTGGGTAATCTGTGATTTATAAAGGGAACATTGCTTACAGATGTGTGTACGCACGGTTTTATAAATCAGATTTTTTTTGCCGTAGCCATCTTTAACTTTTGGGCATACGCACCCTTTGAGGAAGGATCCTACGCACAGTTTTATAAAGGAGACCCCAGATATGTATGATGTAGCGGGGGAAAAAAAACTACTTCATTTCAGTTGGACTTTCAACTACCATTTCTAGTGTAGTCAGGGTTTCAGGATCATGGTGCACTAAAAGGACAACTTCAAGTGCGGTTAGAAGCCGAGCTTTCGACGTGATCTATATTTAGAAAGGTCACCGGTGCAGTCTCACCCAGTTGGCAGAAGGGCGTCAAATCCTACTGACACACTCTGTTAGTTCTTTAACAACCATGCCAAGCTGTTTCCACACTTCTCACCGGGCCATCCAAATGTTAGTCTACTAGCTTTGTGTATTCTTTTTCTAGTTGTATACAGTCAGTGGTTCTTTCTACTGATAGGGTTTGTTGCTCTGGGAGTGGGAGTGCAGGGGTGGAGTTAGAGAGCCGGGACAATCACACCACTCTGGTTTGCTGACTAGCACTTCTGCATTACCCAAAGCAATACTGCCTCGTCCTCAGCCTCCTCATTCCCATCCTCTGGGGGTCCCTCTGGGCTGAGGGAACCAGGCAGGGAGGGGTCAAACCCACCCAACATCAGCTCAGAGGGGTCAGGTCTGTCTGACCAGCTCTCAGCCCCCACCACCACTGTAGCTGCTTTACCACGCTGGCGGAGTAAAAGACACTTTGTTATCTGTTTATGTAGCAATTGTAGTTGTTATATCTTTTTGTCAGGCTTTTATATGTGCACCTGCAATTTGGGGAAAGATAAATAGCTTTAGTGGACAATTATTGGTTAACATATTACAGATGGAAGTCATCAGCCCTCTTCTAAATGAGAACATTGGACTTCTAACTTCAAGGAATAGTTAAACAATTTTGGAAACCCGCTTATTTGCTTTCTTGTTGAGAGTTGGTTGAATACCACACATATCTATGGATACCACAGACCGTTAGCTTAGCTTATCTTAGCATAAAGACTGGAAACAGGGGGAAACAGTTAGCCTGGCTCTGTCCAAAGATAGAAAAGTCATCCTAAGAGCACCTCTGAAGCTCACTAATTAACTGTTATGTGTAGTTTCTTGTTGTCATGGTTTTATTTGGGGGTTAGGTGCTGGAACAAGGCAGGTCTCTTTTACCTTTGGACAGAGCCAGGCTAGCTGTTTCCCCCTGTTTCCAGTCTTTATGCTAAGCTAAGCTAACGATCTCCTGGCTGTAGCTTTATATTGAAGGGACAGACATGACAGTGGTATCAATCTTACTCTCAGCAAGTACATTCCCAACATGTCTTTTGTTTTAGGAGTTTTTTTTGGCAGTTTTTTAAGATAAGATACAGTAAAGAAAGATTGAGAAAGAAGATAGCAACTGACAATAGACCAGATTTTAACCCACAGGATGCCATTAAAGTCTACAAGCAAACACAACGATAGATATATTAAAACATATTTGAATATTAAATTCTGACTACAGCCTCAGATGTAGCTCTTTTACTGGTTTCTTGTGCTGCATTACCTCTGCAGGTGAGGGGGGCAGAGGTGGCGGTTCCTCTGGGTTCTGGGCAGGAAGGTTTCCTTGAAGTCGTTCCCTTAAGCGTGCAACTTCCTGCCGAAGGGCAGTGACTTCCTGCCCGCGCGCCTGAGCCCCGGCCTCCAGTTCCACCTTCTGTTCAATCAGAGCTTTCCCTTGAGCCTCCACAACGGAGATTTTATGGCGCAGGTCGTGGTTGATTTTCATGAGGCGAGACTGCTGCTGCTGGAGCTGCAGGAACACAGAGAGTGGTGGGTAAATTATAAAAAAATACGTCCAGAGTATGAGAGCCAGCGCTTGTCGAAGTGGTGAGTTTGTCGCCTTACTGCTTCTATGTCCTCGTTTTTCAGCGTGAGCTCGCGATCCTTGGCCCGGATTTCGTCTCTCTGCTTGTCCACCACTTCTTTAAGCTTCTTCATCACCTGCCTCTCTCTCTCCGTCATACCTGGTGACCACAGAGAGCAGACAGTGAGCCAACAGCACTGTACATGCAAACAAAAACAGGCAGGCAAAAGGAGATTTATGTCACAAATAGTCGCTGCAACTATCGATTATTTTCATTGTCGATTAATCTGTTCATTATTTAATTGATGAGTTGTTTGGTCTATAAAATCATTAAATGCTGAAAAACGTGGATCAGTGTTCCCCAAAAGCCCAAGAT
>CM046802.1:28567060-28609560 GCA_025617405.1 Perca schrenkii
ATCTTCTTTTTGTTGTGGTTTGTTTAATTGGTTTAATTTTGTATTGTTTGATATGTCATCTGTATTTAGATATGAGGTATTTCTTTGCTTTTTTTTAATCTGGCCATCTGTCTACAACCCAAAAATATTCAATTTACAATGAAATTATGATATTTTTATATATATAGTCTGCTGAGCTAACTCTGGCTCATGTACAGTTGCTTTGCTGTTGATTAATGAGCATTGTCCCTTGTCAAAATAAATGAAGAAAAAAATAATAATTAACGCAAAAAAAGCTGCAAAATGTCACATTTGAGAAACTGGAACCAAAGAACGTTTTGGCGTTTTTGCTTAATAAATGTTAATCATAGTCAGAAATAAACTCTCTAAATCAACTAATCGACAAATAGTTTCAGCTCTCCGTACAGTTCAGTACTTGCAAACTACTTTGCATCGCCCGACAAAATGTTATTGTATAGTTTGCGTTACAACTGTGACATATTTACAATTCACATTTTCTTCATGTAGTGGAAAAACACTGCAAAACCCACCTTCAAACTGGGCAAATACTTAAAGTATTTTAAGACTTTTATTACATCTATTTCAGAGCTGAAACGATTAGTCGATTGACAGAAGATTAATCTGAAGCTAATTTGATAATTTAATAATTGTAATTTTTTTAGGCAAAATTGCCAAACATTCTTTGATTCCAGCTTCCGAACGTGAACACGTGATGCTTTTCTATGTCAGACATGATAATAAAACTGAATATATTTGGGTTTCGGACTGATTGTCTGACAAAAAACAACAAAAAAGATACCGGAAGACGTCACCTTGGGCTGTGAGGATCTACAGTGTGAATAAAGAATCTGCTGATTAAATGGTAATAAAGATAATCATTAGTTGCAGCTCTAGTATATTTATAATTTTTTCATCTATGAATCGTTATTTCTTTTTCTATATCTTATGTTTACTCTACACAGCCTTTTTTAGCTGTGTGTGCACGCTTTGGAGCATGTGACAAATGAAACACTGAAACCTCTCATTCACGGCAGAATCAGCTGTCACCTCCGGAAACTTCACCACTTTATCACTTTACTACACTCATGGGACACAGTTAATCAGTGAACCGGTGACTGCGTTCCCCCGTGGCTCACTCACTGTCACGACAAACTTGCATGTCCACTTTTTTTTTATAGCCCTCTGAGCTGTAATCCTGATTTAAAACCACCACCATGTTCCTACAGTGTGTCTGTGATACTCAATAGGGAGTTTAAAGTGATCTCATCAGCTACTTAAGCACCACTTTCATGTACTTAATCGAGTATTCCCATTTCCATGCTACCTTTTACTTCTACTCCACTACGTCTCAGGGGGGAAATATGGTTTAGGGATGCAAACTAACAATTATTTTCATAGTCAATTAATCTGTTGAATAATGGATGAGTTGTTTGGTCTCTAAAATGTCAGAAAATGGTGAAAAATGTGGATCAGAAGCTGATCTAGTTTATCTGGATGTCTGACCCTGTGATGTGAAGCTGATCTAGTTTATCTGGATGTTTGACCCTGTGATGTGAAGCTGATCTAGTTTATCTGGATGTTTGACCCTGTGATGTGAAGCTGATCTAGTTTATCTGGATGTTTGACCCTGTGATGTGAAGCTGATCTAGTTTATCTGGATGTCTGACCCTGTGATGTGAAGCTGATCTAGTTTATCTGGATGTGTGACCCTGTGATGTGAAGCTGATCTAGTTTATCTGGATGTTTGACCCTGTGATGTGAAGCTGATCTAGTTTATCTAGATGTCTGACCCTGTGATGTGAAGCTGATCTAGTTTATCTGGATGTTTGACCCTGTGATGTGAAGCTGATCTAGTTTATCTGGATGTCTGACCCTGTGATGTGAAGCTGATCTAGTTTATCTGGATGTCTGACCCTGTGATGTGAAGCTGATCTAGTTTATCTAGATGTTTGACCCTGTGATGTGAAGCTCATCTAGTTTATCTAGATGTTTGACCCTGTGATGTGAAGCTGATCTAGTTTATCTGGATGTCTGACCCTGTGATGTGAAGCTGATCTAGTTTATCTGGATGTTTGACCTGTGATGTGGAGCTGATCTAGTTTATCTGGATGTTTGACCTGTGATGTGAAGCTGATCTAGTTTATCTAGATGTTTGACCCTGTGATGTGAAGCTGATCTAGTTTATCTGGATGTTTGACCCTGTGATGTGAAGCTGATCTAGTTTATCTGGATGTGTGACCCTGTGATGTGAAGCTGATCTAGTTTATCTGGATGTCTGACCCTGTGATGTGAAGCTGATCTAGTTTATCTGGATGTCTGACCCTGTGATGTGAAGCTGATCTAGTTTATCTAGATGTTAGACCCTGTGATGTGAAGCTGATCTAGTTTATCTGGATGTTTGACCCTGTGATGTGAAGCTGATCTAGTTTATCTGGATGTTGCTAGCTTGCTAACTTTCCTGTACATCACACATGTTACTAGCTAGTGTGTGATAAGTTTTTTGTGGCTTTAATCGTTACTGTGCTGGAGAGGATTTTCATTTTAATTGCACAGTGTGATAATTGTACATTTTATTTCAGTATTTGTTAATATTTGTTATTTTTAATATAATATATTTAATATTTGTTAATTCCTTTGGCTACAGCCTTAGGCTAAACATTTAAAATAATATAAACAATATGAAATTCTAACTTTTGACTGCTTTCTTTAATAACTAAATAACACAATACTTGTACTTTTACTTTCAGTACTTGAGTAGTACATTTTAAAATAAACTACTTGCAATACTTAAGTACAAAAAATGTTGAATACTTTAGTACTTCGACTTAAGTTTTGTGCTTAAAGAGCACTTCTACTTCTACTCAAGTCACTTTTTTGATAGAGCACTTGTACTTTTACTCAAGTATGGGTCTCTAGTACTTTAAACATGTCTGATAAAAATGCTTGATCTTTATAAAGTTAAAGACATTATTAAAGGTTAAACCAGGGTTTTGGGGCTCCTTGTCACATTTCTGGAGTCTAGGAGTTGTTTTCAGATCCATTAAAGGTCCAATGTGTGGGAATTTCTCCCGTCTAGCGTTGAGATCAGATATCGCAATCAACTCTCTCGCACCACGCAGTTCAAAGTACGTATTACAGCTACGGTAGCCTTCACGCTTCAAAAAGCCGGTCTCTTGCTCTTTTCAATCTCCTTTTTCTTTTATCTGGGCGAAGAAGAAGAAGACTCCTGTTCCTGAAATTTGGATTTTGAATACGTGTGGTCCTCCATGTTTCCTTCTTCAAACTTGCCACCGGGGCTGAGAAGCAACGATACCCGTTAGCAGCATTAGCAGCACCTGGGAGTTTATCATGTGACAGCGAAAACACGAAAGGTGGAGCAGTATGTCCTGAATGTCCCTCACTGGCTAACGTATTTCAAGATGGAGCATGAATATGGAGCGTCTACCCCAGGTCATGCAAATGCAAATGTTAAATTTCAAGCCAAAATTAATATTTGGAATTGATGGTGGTGGTAAATATTCATGAAAAAGGACAAAGTTTGTGAACGGGCAACACAGATTTTGATAATGAACAACTAAACATGCTACACACTGGAGCTTTAAAGAGACTGTTGATTCAAGTTACCAGGGAAGATATGTTGCTGACTAATTGGAAACAATCACACATTGGACCAATATAACTGGAGTGTAATAATAAGTGTCCTGCTGAGTCAGCGACAACTTCCCCATCGGCTGTCATCATGTAGCCAACAAAACAAACCGCAACTATCTGACTGGGGGAGTTACGTCAACAAGAAATGCCAAACATTTCATGGTTTCAGCTTCTCAAATGTGCCAATATTCTGCTTTTTCTGGTGTCAAATGACGTTTAAACGTCTGGTCGGACCAAACAAGACATCTGAAGATGTCAGTTTGAGGTCCAGGTTACTTTGACGACTTTTCTCCCTATTTTCTCACGTTTTACACAACCAAAGAATAAATGGATTAATCAATACAACAACCAGTAGTTAATAGTTAAAGATGAGCTCCCATCTCAACCGACTACAACGCTATCTAAACATGAATGCATGAGTAACAATGATCTTATGTTATAGTACTGGTATTATGCCATTATTTAACATTGTTAAAAAAGATCAATTAGAGCATGTACATTTGCATACGGGCAAGAAAACCATCACTAACAAAATCCTCAGCAAACTTCCAGTAACTAATAAGGATTTTCATGTTCAAAAAGAAGTTAAAAAACGTTTCTGTTCCTAGAGCCTTTTTCTAAGTAATGTATGTACATTAGTTATTATATCATTAGACATTCACACAGGGGCCTTTTCCCTGCATTAGTAATTTAGCTTTTAGGACAATACTTGCATACTTTTATTTAAGTTTTCAATGGAGAACTTTCACATTTTTATATCACATTTCTCTCACTCTTTCTTTAAACATTTCTCTGCATTGAAATTAACAGGTCCGGCCCTAGACTTTTGGGGGCCCTAAGCAGGATTTGGTTTGGGGACTCTCCACATTGTAACATGTTGCCACTGCACTTGGCACTAAACCAACTTGTGTATTGTAAATATTAGTTTAAGCACCCATAATGTACAAATTTGCATTTAAAGACTAATATGAGACCTATTAGCAGAAACCCTATCTTTACATAGACCGGCTCTGTTATGAGCTCTATTGTGGGACATTTCAAGCACTCTTGGGGCCCCTCTGGGAGCCACGGGGCCCTAAGCAGCCTCTTAGTTCGCTTGTGAGTCGGGCCGGCTCCGGAAATTAGCATTTTTTACTATTGATACTTTGAGTATATTTTCCTGATAATAGGCCTACTTGCATATTATTATTTGACTGACATTTTCCGTGGAGGACTTTAACTTGTAATGGAGTTAGAGGTGTTGAAATGAATCAAATAATCGATGCATCGATAATCGGCAGGCTCATAATTGATTATTTCTGTTTACAATTGAATGTAGGTCTAACAACATTTCTGTTTACATATTCTGGTATGTTTTGCACATTCAGGAAGTGCCATGTGCTCAGTGCTGTATAGTTTTATGAATCCAAGTTATTTAGTATTAGAGCACTGCAGAATGTTTTGTTTTAGAAGCTTGAAAAGCTATGAATTAAATATCCTACATGGCTTTAATAGAAACATGTATTTGACGCATCGAGATATCGAAGCGAAGACGTGATAATCGTAATCGAATCGGGAGATCAATGAAGATTCACATCTCTAAATGGAGTATATTTACAGTGGTACTTCTAGTTTTACTGAAGTAGGATTTTAATTTTAATTCAGTACTTGTAGGCCTACTTGTTATTGAGTGGTACTGATACTTTTACCTCAGCAACATTGTCAATGTTTATAAAGCATTTACAGCGGTATTGGTACTTAAACTTAAGTAACATTGAGTATGTTTGGTTGTTTTAGTCGAGTAAAGAATCTAAATACTTCCACCACCTCTGGTTAAGTCACAGTAACTCTGTGGCCCTGTTACATTTGGTGTGTGTGTGTGTGTGTGTTAATCTAAATGTGCAGCTTTAACCAGTGTAGTGTCTAGTGATCTGGGCTGTCAGTGTGCAGTGTGTGTGTGTGTGTGTGTGTGCAGTGTGTGTGTGTGTGTGTGTGTGTGTGTGTGCAGTGTGTGTGTGTGTGTGTGTGTGTGTGTGTGTGTGTGTGTGTGTGTGTGCGTGTATCAATCTAAATGTGCAGCTTTATCCAGTGTAGTGTCTAGTGATCTGGGCTGTCAGTGTGCAGTGTGTGTGTGTGTGTGTGTGTGTGTGTGTGTGTGCAGTGTGTGTGTGTGTGTGTGTGTGTGTGTGTGTGTGTGTGTGTGTGCAGTGTGTGTGTGTGTGTGTGTGTGTGTGTGTGTGTGTGTGTGTGTGTGTGTGTGTGTGTGTGCAGTGTGTGTGTGTGTGTGTGTGTGTGTGTGTGTGTGTGCAGTGTGTGTGTGTGTGTGTGTGTGCAGTGTGTGTGTGTGTGTCTCTGTGTGTGTGTGTGTGTGTGTGTGTGGAGTGTGTGTGTGTGTGTGCAGTGTGTGTGTGTGTGTGTGTGTGTGTGTGTGTGTGTGTGTGTGTGTGTGTGTGTGTGTGTGTGTGTGTGTGTGTGCAGTGTGTGTGTGTGTGTGTGTGTGTGTGTGTGTGTGTGTGTGCAGTGTGTGTGTGTGTGTGTGTGTGCAGTGTGTGTGTGTGTGTGTGTGTGTGTGTGTGTGTGTGTGTGTGTGCGGTGTGTGTGTGTGTGTGTGTGTGTGTGTGTGTGTGTGTGTGTGTGTGTGTGTGTGTGTGTGTGTGTGTGTGCAGTGTGTGTGTGTGTGTGCAGTGTGTGTGTGTGTGTGTGTGTGTGTGCAGTGTGTGTGTGTGTGTGCAGTGTGTGTGTGTGTGCAGTGTGTGTGTGTGTGCAGTGTGTGAGACCATTCTGTGCTTCTTCTCCTTCTCCAGCCGGTCCAGCCGCTCCAGCCGCAGCTTGTCCAGCTCCAGCCGCAGCTCGTCGGTCTCCGGGCTGATGCTGTTGCGGCTCACCATCACCTCCAGGATCTCCAACACCCGCACCACTTTGGGCATCAGCCGGGACAGAGCCTCGCAGCCGTACTGGTCTATAATGCGCTCAAACTCCTGGCCCACCACCGCGGCGATGTCGTACACGTCCATCACGGTGAGGTCAGCGACATTCTTCTCCAGGGCCGAGTCGGAGTCCTCCATGTCGGGATAGTTCTGCCCTCCCCGGTTTCCTATTATGTTTCCTCCGCCACAGAAAACTTCCTCCCCCCTGGAAGAACAATTCTGCCAAGTTAGCTAAACTCTGCCGCTTCTCCTTCAGAAACTATACACAAACACGCCGCGAAACAGCATAAAACACCGTAACTATCGTGTATCCATCACTGGCGGCTGAGTCCGGGCGTTAGTTTGATATATTGGGGGTAAATATCGGCTGTGGCCCATCGCTGTCCTGCCTGAGCTGCTGCTGTCCCTGTTAGCTTGTGACCACCATTGTCAAGTCAGCCACATTGAAATATAGCATTTCCGGCAATGAGTTTCAAAATAAAACCAGTGTTGACCATAGACTGTATATTAATATCAACAGTGTATGGTGTTGACGAATGTGTTGCAACAACTTCTGTTTTAAGATTCAAAAAGGTTTTATTTGTCACCAGCAAGGCAAGGCAAGGCAGCTTTATATTGTAGAGCACATTTCAGCAACAGGGCAATTCAAAGTGCTTAACATAAAACATTAAAGAGCAGTTAGAAGACAATTAAAAACAATTTACATTTACATTAATAAATAAATTAAAAACATTAAAAGACAAGAGTTAAATTGATAGTGCAGTATAAGAATAAAAGTTACAGTGCAGTATAAGAAATTAAAGTTAATAAAATCGATTATTTAAAGAAAAGCAACATCAAAAAGATAGGTCTTTTAGCTTAGATTTAAAAGAACTGAGAGTTGCAGCGGACCTACAGGTTTCTGGGAGTTTGTTCCAAAGATGTGGAGCATAAAAACTGAACGCTGCTTCCCCCTGTTTAGTTCTGACTCTGGGGACAACAAGTAGACCTGTCCCAGACCACCTGAGAGGTCTGGGTGGGTCATAGTGTAGTAGACCTGTCCCAGACCACCTGAGAGGTCTGGGTGGGTCATAATGTAGTAGCAGATCAGAAATGTATTTTGGCCCTAAACCGTTTAGTGATTTATAAACTAGAAAAAGTATTTTGAAATCAATTCTTTGAGGCACTGGAAGCCAGTGTAGAGACTTCAGTACTGGAGTGATGTGATCCACTTTCCTGGTTTTAGTGAGGACTCGAGCAGCAGCGTTCTGAATCAGCTGCAGCTGTCTGATGGATTTTTTAGGGAGACCTGTAAAGACACCGTTACAGTAGTCAAGTCTACTGAAGATAAAAGCATGGACAAGTTTTTCCAGATCCTGCTGAGACATAAGTCCTTTAACCCTTGATATATTTTTAAGGTGGAAAGTAACTAAGGAGCCTATATTTACTTACTTATTTAAGCAAGTCAGTTACTTAAAGCACAGCATTATTTCCATTTTATGTTGCTTTACTTCTGACAGTGCTGTGAAAATGGGTCTGTACTCCAGTACAATTCATTTATACCTTGGTGATTAAGATTTTACATTAAAAATAATTGAATGGGTTTGTAAAAAACACGTTTTCAACTGCTTCTTAGGTTTCTGACATATTCAGATTATTGATACAAAACATATGCATAGGGGTAGTTATTACTGGAATGGTCTTATACCATTAACTCCCCCGGCAGTTGAAACCAAATCTGAATTCCCAGAAATAATACATAGGAATAACCTCAGTCTCCTCAATGGAAGGTCCCCAGGTGGGTCTATCGTTGTTACCTAATCTTGTTGCACAATCTAGTCTTAAAACCTTGACTGCTTTAGTTTAGATTGTGCACTTACCATAGTGTATATTCCTACATAAAGCGGAGGCCAGGTTGGTATTCTTCCAGCATAGGAGCACTCCTTGGTTCCTGGATCTCTGGACTAATAAACTGCCGTAAATGTCCAGGATTAATTGTTTTTAGTGTCTGATCCATACAGTTTCCTTGAATGCAACATTACCTGTGTCAAGTGGTCACAGGTAATGTAATGTACAATATACTGTAAGCACTTTTGTACATTACAGTAATACTTCCCCATTTGGGAAGTTACATTTAATCCATTAGCTGTGTTTCTTAATACATCCTAACTTCTACAATTGCTTTACATAACTGTGTTTTCTTTTACATCCTAATTTATATATCAAATTGTTATTGTATTTTATGCATTTTCCACTTTTTAATTATGGTGCTTAACATTAATTGTGAATGAAAAGCATTTACATGAAAGGAGGATTAAAGGGTTAATGCACATTTGGAAAACTTAAACTTTGAGGGAGCATTAAGCCATGTTTATTTTAATGCGCTGACCTAACATGTGTGTATACTACAGTGTAATAACACATGGGACTAATGTCCAAACATGGAGGCCTAACAGTCTACAGATTAATGTCACAGGTGTTGGGAGACATCTCTGATCTCGGAAGATCAGTTTACCTATACTGCATGAATCAACTTGTTCTGTGCTTTTATTTAGAAGGTAATGACATCTAATTTCCGGTATCTATCTATCTGACGTTCTTGTAACTTGACGCAGCTCTACTTTGGTCCCTATGGGAGTCTACACTGGCTACTTTCATAGTGGTGAGATTGCAGTTTGCATTGCGCATGACAGAAATAACAGACAGATGAGGTCGCTGTCTCTTCATGCTGTTATTACAGCATGAAGGAGACCTTGACTGGTTAGGAAGAAGTACTCAGATCATTTTCTTAAGTAAAAGAACTAATACACACTGTGAAAAAAAGTTTGTATCAGCAAATTGTACTAAAAGTATGAAAAGTAAAAGTATTCGTTGCACAGTGAAATGTTTTCCTACAGGAAAGGGATGAAAAGTAACTTAAGCTGTCATAGAAGGAAGTAATAAATAAAGAACGAAAGGAAGTCAGAAATAAAGATGGGAGGAAGGAAATGAAGCTACTGGAACCACAATAGCTTCCTTCCACAGTCTGGATACATTATGTTGTCCCAAAGAATGCTGAAAAATGTACGGTAAAATGAAAGTTGTGTAACGTGGCTTTTTGTCTTGTGTTAACCCCAGATGTGGTCAGGACTTTTCCTCCTGTGTGCCTCAGTGAGCTTACAATGATGTGGACAATAGGACCGATATTTCAACCCTTATAGAGCAGAAATCAAAAGGAAACGTAACGCTATATTCTGCCTCCAATGATTTTATTTTGAATAAATCAACTTGGTATACAAACAGCAATCAGTAACATTTAATATAATATAGGCTTCATGATTACAAATATCAGTTAGATAATATTAATTTGCAACTTACAACAATTTCTTTTAAGCTCAGTTTTTTTTTTTTTTTTTTAACAGAACCAAAGATGAAGTTAGATTAAAATCTGTGTTTTTAACATATAAAAAGGATATTTATATTTCCAGAGATCAAATTAAGTAAAATGTCAGATTCTTTTTTCAGGCAGGCTTCAAGATTCCCCTGTTCCAGTTTCACCTCGTTTAAACTGTAATTGAAAAAGAAAAGATTTATATTAATACACTATCTACTCATCTATTCCTCTTATGAAGGGATAGTTTAAATATTTTGAAGTGTGGTTGTATGAGCTACTTCTCCATAGTCGGTGTGTTAGATACAGTAGATGGCGGTCGGCACGACAACAGTTTGGAGAAACAAACAGAAGTAAAACAAAGCAAGTATGTAAAGAAAAAAAATCAGTTTAAGTGTGCGCTATATTTAGAGTATTTTCAGTGCTTCACCTCGCTGTCAGACAGCCCTTTACGACGGAGAACTGAAGCCGTTATCTCTGCTCTCTTCAAAGACTCCAGACTCCTTTTGACAAACCAACCAACCAACCAACATTTATTTATATAGCACTTTACAGTCACCAACAGGTATCCAAAGTGCTTCACATCAGAAACCAAGACTAAAACACACATCATATAACATATCATACGAAAAAGAATGACATATAGAAACAATAAAATCAGAAAAGGTTACATAGAAAATAGGAGAGAGAAATTGTCACACCACTACTATGTATTAAAAAGCCTTTCTAAACAGATAAGTTTTAAGTCTAGACCTAAAAAGTTCTACATCTGTAGTCGTCCGAATTTCAGGGGGGTAACTTGTTCCAGAGTCTCGGGGCAGCAACTGCAAAAGCCCGATCACCCCACCGTTTATACTTTGACCTTGGGACTTCTAAAACCAGCTGATTTGAGGACCGCAAGGACCGGTTGTGCTCACGCAGTGTTAAGATATCAGACAAATACTCCGGGGCAAGGCCGTTTAAGGCCTTAAAAACAAACAATAAAATCTTAAAATCGATTCTAAAACGCACAGGGAGCCAATGTAGGGTATAGAGAACAGGAGTGATGTGTGCGCGTCTAGACGTATTTGTTAAAAAGCGAGCAGCGGCATTCTGTACAAGTTGAAGCCGTGAGATGGTGGTCTGATTCAGACCAACATAAAGAAAACATTGATTTTACCTCGCAGAACACGGGAGTTGCTGCTCGACAGCCGCCTCCATCGGTTCGTTTATTGAGGTTATTGTTCGACTTGGTGTGTTGACTTTGGGTCAAATTGACCCATTTTAAAATTTTTGTTTTATATCAGAAAATATGCGACGTAGAAATAAGCGCTGAAAAATGTGTAGAAGAAAAATGTAACAATTTAAAATGTTGGAAAAAGCAGACTGATCTCATGAATTGGTGTATGTATGTCACGCCAATTTGTATTCCGTTTTTGCGTGTTATCAAGACGCATAATTGCATTTTTGCGTGTATATCAACGCAAATCGATTGAGTGAGGAGGTAGGTTGGGGTAAAACACAGGACTTACCCAATGTTTCTTTCCTTAACCCAACCATTTATTGTGTTCTTAAGCGTGTTTTTGTCGTTATTTTCCGTGTTTTTTGTCGTTATTTTCCGTGTTTTTTGTCACTGTTTTGTTACTAAAGCCTTTCCCTGTCTTCTTTTCCTAAACCCAACCATTTTTTTTTATTTTTAACAGGCGTGTGACGTTGTTCTCGCGATAGTACGTTGCGTTCTCGCGATAACACGCAACGTGGCGAGGCCACGTGGTGGGTATGTTTACATCAGCTGTGTAGGCATACACGTGGATAGCTGAAAATGCGTACAATAACACGCCATTTTGCTTTATGAAAGTGGCGTGTATATTTACGCAAAGTCATGATGCCATGTTGGGAAAAAGCTAGGGGTGTGACGAGACACTCAGCTCACGAGACGATACACAAGATTGGGTTCACGAGAACGAGACGAGACAAGACGAGAAAATGGCCTCATATCAGCTGCAATGAAAACGCCTATGTCCCTGGTTATTGCCGTGGCTCTTGCACTTACCGGTGGCAGAGATGCAAAGGCTTTTAGAGTTGTTTGCCCTTTTAATGTTTTCGTCGTGGGTGCAGTAGTTAGTAGAGAGCTCTGGTGGTGCTGTATTTGTTTTTGCATAGTGCTCGTGTTAGCCGCGGTATACGGCATTTTTTTCTTACAATGTTTACATATTGTGTTCGTCTTGTCTGTCACTCTTTTGCGGTTTATTATTTCTGCAGGAAAACCAAAATGTTGCCACACAAATTATTTAAAAGTGGCAGGGGGATTTTCAATAGTAATTCCACGCTCCATCACGCTGACATCACATCGCCTCACAAGACAACCTTTCACCTCAACGAGAAATCTCGTCACGTTTTAATCTCGCGAGATCTCTCAAAACGAGATCTCGTCACACCCTTAGAAAGAAGAAGAAAAAAGGCGTCAAAAACTTTGAACGGGGGTTAATAGGGACTTACCAAACTAACCGATGGAGGCAGCGGTAGAGCAGCAACTCCTGTGTTCTTCGAGGTAAAATCAATGTTTTTATCAAAGGAGTCTGAAGGCTTTGACGAGAGCACCAATAACATGGGTTAACGGCTTTAGTTTCCACCGGGTAAATTTAAACAGAGCTGTCTGATGGCAAGGTAAAGTCGGAAAACTTTCTAAAGAGACTTTCTATAGCGTACACTTAAACTGATAGATTAATTTTAGGTGTCTAAAATGTGTTTAGTTGCTGCCCCCCCGTCCACAGCAGGACATTGCTTAGCGTCCGTGTCAATACTGCTTTTCCAAACTGTAGCTAACAATTCAATTTTATTTGTAGTATCAATTCATAACAAGAGTTATCTCGAGACACTTTACAGATAGAGTAGGTCTAGACCACACTCTATAATTTACAAAGCCCCAACGATTCTAGTAATTCCCTCAAGAGCAAGCAGCGCGACAGTGGCGAGGAAAAACTCCCTCTTGGGAAGAAGTAAAAGGAGTTTTACATAGATACTATAGGTTTTATAATGATGCACCTTACTAGAGTGGCTCTACAATCTCATTGTATGTAAATGCAATGACAATAAAGGCATTCAATTCAATTTAAAAACCTGAGACAGACCCAGGCTCTTGGTAGGCGGTGTCTGATGGTGCCGGTTGGGGGTGTGATGAACAGTGGTGATAATAGTCTATTAATTAATAATGGAACAGTGACTTCTAGGGCTGGGTATCGTTCAGAATCTTTCGATCCGGTGCCAATTTCAATACCTCAGTTTCGATACCGATTCCTAACAATACTTTTTTCGATACCATGTTTTAAAATTCATTTCAACATCAACAAAAATACATTAAACACAAAGCTTTTATTTTCCACCTTAATTGTGAATCAAAACAGTTATCAAAATTAAAAAATCTAGTAAAACTGCTCACTCAGAGTAACATTAATATAAGTGCCTTGCCTTACAAGCTCAGCCTGTCAGTCATTCATCAGGGCAGAGAAACCTCCGTTGTGGCTGCTTGTCTAAGAGGAAGTGTAACGTCAACAGCACCGCGACCGCTTTCGGCTCGCCATTAATATCACATCGCAGCAAACCCTGCCTGCGTGAAGTTTTAAAAAACTGTAACCACACTTGAGACCAACCGTGACTCTCTGTGACCTCAACAAAACTGCAAACAGTTCACTCCGTCCGCACCTCTCCGTGTGTGCATGCGTGTGTGTGTGTGTCGGTCGGAGCTCCGCTCTGTGTTAATATGCAGAGAGGACAGATAAGCTTGCGCTTATGCGCTCAGATGCTTTTGGAACCGAAATTTGGCACCGAAAGATAAAGAATTTTTCGATACCATAAAAGTATCGACGTTCGGTACCCAGCCCTAGTGACTTCACACCGACTATGGAGAAGTAGCTCCTGCAACCACTCTTTAAAACATCTGAACTATCCCTTTAAGCATATATGATGATAAATATCCAGCTCCAGCAGATGAGTTTAAGCACTTACCGCATTCTTCAGCAAGTTTCCAGACTTGGTGAAGATATTGGGTTTCCTGGAGGCTGGTTTGGTGGACTCGGTGTTGTTCTGCGGGCTGGCCCGGGGCAGAGCCGGTGATTGAGGCCGGGAGAGGCTGGAGGGGTTCGTTGACGGTGGTGACAGCGAGTAAGACTGAGGTGTTAAGTAAGTTTGGGTTGGGTTTGGGGTGAAGGACTGAGGTGGTGAGTAAGGCTGAGTTGGGATGAAAGGCTGGGAGGGTGTGTAGGTCTGAGATGGGATAGATGTTTGGGAAGGGGTGTAGGTTTGAGACGGGATAGATGTTTGGGAAGGGGTGTAGGTTTGAGACGGGATAGATGTTTGGGAAGGGGTGTAGGTTTGAGATGGGATAGATGTTTGGGAAGGGGTGTAGGTTTGAGATGGGATAGATGTTTGGGAAGGGGTGTAGGTTTGAGATGGGATAGATGTTTGGGAAGGGGTGTAGGTTTGAGATGGGATAGATGTTTGGGAAGGGGTGTAGGTCTGAGATGGGATAGATGTTTGGGAAGGGGTGTAGGTTTGAGATGGGATAGATGTTTGGGAAGGGGTGTAGGTTTGAGATGGGATAGATGTTTGGGAAGGGGTGTAGGTTTGAGATGGGATAGATGTTTGGGAAGGGGTGTAGGTGTTTGTCTGTGTGTACGACTGAGGCACTGAGAAGGACTGTGTTGGTGTTTGAGCCGGTGCGAACGGATTGGTTGCTGCGTAGCTCTGGGCGTTCGGGTAGGGCTGAGTCTGCGAGAAGGACGGAGGCCCTGGCGCGCTCTCGAGCAGAGTAGGTGGCGGTGGAGGCGGGAAGCTATCGGCTCCGTCCTCCGCGTCGGCGCCTTCGTCCCCGGGGGCGTCGAGCTTGTAGTGCCTCTTCCTCAGCTCCCCCAGACGCACTCGCTCCTGCTCCAGCTGGCTCTCCAGCTGCAGCACCTTCACCTGGGACATCCAGAGAGCACAACATCGTCAGCTACTTCAGGAAAAAAAATCAACAGAAAATACACACAAAAACAAACAAACAAGATAATTAATGTTCAGATTTGAAGACCTCACCTGAACTTCCATCTCCTCTGTTTTCAGTTTGATCAGAGACATGCCAGAGAAGTCCATCACACCTGTGAATACATCACTGATGAATAAACAGAGATGTTGCTCGCTCTGACGCTTTGGTCCAGGCTGAAATATAAACTATTTAATAGACTCCAATGAAATCTACTACAGACATTCATGTTCCCCTCAGGATAAATCCTTCTGATTTTGGTGATCGCCTGACTTTTCCCCTCTAGCGCCACCATGAGGTTCACATGCGTGGTTAACATTGAAATATCTCAGACTAGAGCTGTAAAGAGTTACCCAAATGGGTTGAGTAATGTTTTATGAAAAAGAAAAAAAAAATTGTTGATTCTAGCTTCTTAAATGTGACTATTTTCTAGTTTCTTCTCTCCTGTATGACTGTAAATTGAATATCTTTGAGTTGAGGACCAAACGTGACATTTTAGGAGGTCATTTTGGGCTTTTGGAAAACACTGATCGACATTTTTCACCATTTTCTCGACCGAACAACTAATCGAGAAAAGAATCAACGATAAAAAAATAACCGCTCCCATGTTTCCATCAGGATGAACTGTAATTACATCATCTCCCACCTTGGTCGGAGATTTGCCGCTGCCCATGTTTGGTGGAGGTGACGACCACAGCAGCCATGTCGTTTACGTGCCGCGAGGCCTGCTTCAGAGTGTTCAGCTTCTTGTTGTTGCGGTCGGCCTTCACCTGAAATTACACACGTACGGTAACTAAAAAAGGTTGTGACGGCCCCCGTGCTCCGTTCCCCTGCCGGTTCCGTGTTTTCTCTCTCCAGGGCTGCAGACCTGACCGGGGAGTAATCAGCGGCACGGGACACACCTGGGCCCGGTGTTTCACATACAATATTAGCCAGAGGAGTAGCCAGATCTCCTCGCCAAACCTCCTTTACATTGTGTCTTTTGGTTCCTTTCTTTGTGTTTTTTACAGCACTCATGCAGCACATTTTCATTCATTCACTCCTTACAATACTGACTTCACAGATTCCTCCCGTATTTTTGTTTGCCTTGGTTTTATTATTTTGTATTTAAAAAAAAAGGTATAATATGTAGCATAATCCTAAAAAAAAACAATGTTTAGACTAATACGAAAGTAATCTCTCTCAATCACGTGTGACCACTAGAAGAATGTGGTGGTGTCTGTATCTGCAGGGACCCTGCCCTCTGCCTGGATTCTCTCTTTTCTTATTTATGCTGTGTGGGGGATGTTTATAGGCGTCAGCAAAAAACCTTTGGGATCTCTCTCTCTCTTTCTCTCGCTCTAGTTAGTTAAGCCAGGGAGGAGAAGCCAACTCTGCTCGCCGGGTTTACAAACACCAACCGACTAAAGTTAGGCTACATATTATACATCTAATAAGTCACTTCATTCGATAGCATACCCGTGCGTCTCCTGTTTTTGTCCCGTATAAGAGCCGGGCTGTGAGAAAGGTAACCTGTGGAGTCATTGTAAAGAAAACAGTCTCTTTTACATTCAGCATTTTTTCACTAAAACACACTGTGTATATTCTCAAAGGGTCAGTTCACACAAGTTACAAACAAATAAAAGATTTCTTTGTTAAATTCAACTTTATGATATCTGTCTGTGATTTCTGTCTCCGCCACAAAACAATGAAGGTGAATGGAAAGTAGTTTGTGTGTTCTGTCATCTACTAGGAGGTACAGGAAGTGGGAAAACATGTCTTCGAGCTGCTCAAACACAAGTTTGCCTACGCAAATGTGTATTCATTTTTAGGACCTCTTCCTAATCTTTTTTTTTTGTGTGAAATATTGGACTATTTAACCTTTTTGGGCCTCGAACATTTCTTAAAATTAAACATCTTCGAAGTTTAGAGGACAATTGTCTCTCTGGTGGAACTGCGGACAACTCATGGACATCTGAAACATAACCAACCATTATCATAACATATGTTTGAATGTAAAACCTGAATCTCAAAAATGTAACCTGTAACCAAAGCTCTCAAATAAAGACAGTGGACATTTCTCTCTGAGATTTAGTGGAATATTAAGTCCCATACATTGAAAATACATAAAGAGAAAAGTAAGGAAAAGTTTAAGTATTTCAGGTATAGTTACTTTCCACCACTGCCACCAAATGTGTCCATTTGTTGTTCCACAGAAACATTTGTGGTTAAAAACACCACTAGAGTGGCCAGGTTAGCTCAGTTGGTAGACACATATATAGAGGTGTATGCCTTGACACAGAAGGTCCAGGATTGGAGTCCGACCTGTGACAATTTCCTGCATGTCTTTCCCCTTTCATGTCTAAATTAAAGTGATCAGACAGCTTCAGAAACCAACAGGAGAACGTTTTGACTTGAGTTTTGTACCTTCGAGGCAGCAACTAGCTGAGCCGTGCTCGCGGCGATCTCATGTGAACACGCGATGAGCTCCTCGTAAGTTCCTTTCTCCCCCACCACCCGGTCAGCTGAGTCTCTGACAGCAAAGAGCGTGAAGTACAAGTTCATCATATAGTTTGATATTCAGGACACCTATGCAACTACTAAAATACATGTTAGGATACTTACAGCAGCTGTGTGGCGCCCCAGCCTACAGCCTTGGAGGCAGAGATGAGTCCTTCTGTCCAGCGAGAGTTTTTGGCATAAAATTCTGTAACAGACGCTGCCCCCTACAAGGTGAACAATTACAAATGTGTCACTATCAAGGTTAGAATAGTTTTGAATCTTCAATTAGTTACCTCTGCCAAGGAGGTCTGGTTTCACGCTCGGTTTGTCAGTCTGTTTGTTTGTTGGTCAGCAGGCTTACGGAATAAACTGCTGTGCCGATTTTCCTGAAACTTGCTGAAAGGGTTTAGCACTGGCCGAGGAAGAACCCATTACATTTTGGATCGGATCCGAACCACGAATCGCTTTCATTAACTTTGTGAGATAGACTGCATTGGGATCCCGCAGAACAACACAAATCTTGCAGGGAGCTGGCAGTTTTAACATTGCTGTGTGGGAGCCATGGATGTACAGTACTGTATAACAAAGAAAGGTGGAAGCAGGCGGTTAAAAAAAACTAACTGCAGTTCCCGGGATTAAGCCAGCGTTGACCAGAAGGATGGAGTTAACAGTCAGTCAGTCAGTCAACAGTTTCTCATTAATATGAAAATACACAGAAAGGAAAAGCAGTCCAGCGAGAGTGACTTTCTTTAAAAACTCCACTTTGACACATTGCAGCGCTATATACAATAAATGTTGTCTTCCTGGTTTTAGCAGCTTTTCTCTCAACTTCTCAAAGGACGGAAATTATTATTATTATTTGGGGTTTTGATTTGGAAGCCGAGTCTCGTCGTCGCCAATTCAAATATCTATTTGTCACCTGGGGGCAATTTAAAAACCTGTTTTTTTGTGGTGTGGTCAGGAACAGACAAACACACTTCAGGCAGTGGTGGGATAAAACATTTTTCTTCACCTTTTGCTTTCCGTTTGTCATTGCGTCTAACCAACCAAGTCTCATTCTGATATCTTACGACAAGGGGACTTGATCTAAATATTCAGCCATGAAATTGAAAATCTATCAGACAACACTAAGCTATGCTTTCTGTACTCGAACAAAACAATCTCTTTCTGGCACTCCTCTCTCCAACCTCTCACTGTGCTGTCTTACGCCAACAAGGCACCTCTCGCGAGAGTTCAGAAAAAGACTTCTCTGTGAGCGAGACTTGGTAAGAAACAATAAAAAACAGATCAAGCGAAAGGTAAAGAATAACATTTTATTCCATGACGTTGCCAGACACTCATAATAACAATCTGAGCATGCCAATGGCAAGAACAGCTCTTAGTTGACGTACATTGACGGTTTGTAATTGCCTAATAGGATTACATTGCAGCCCGTTATGCGGCTATAAAGGCCCGGGAGAAGTTTTAAAAGCTCTTCTTCAATAGGAGCATTAGGTGACTCACCCTGCCTCCTTCCACTATGTCTTTCTGTAGGTCAGTAGAAGCTGTGACCAGCATGTGAACAGCCTGGAGGGATAGGACACAGAGCAGAAGAAACTGATTAATCACAGAAGTTCACAGAAATGTATTTAAAAAAAAAAAGGTAGACAGACAAACTTCTCACCTTCATCAGGTCTGAACAGGATCCCAAGATACTGTGATGAAACAGGATGGCAGATAAGAGAGTGATGCAAAGAAGCTTAAAAGAGGTGACTATTATAGGATGATACAGTATTTATCTTACCTCTGGTTGACTTCCAGCTTGATGCCAGAAGTCTCTCTCTTTGCCTGATTCAGGATCTCCTGAAAAACATTGAAAAACAGATACGTTAGGGACCACCAGGTGTGTTGATGTGGTCCAGAGTTCGTCAGCTTTATCTTCCGTTATGCGTCCTTACGTCCATTCGCAGCACGGCCTCTTCAATGGCCGTCGATGTAGCGCTCATCTCTTTATCCACCATGGACGCCAGCTCCCCTTTCATCACATCCTGTCCTTTTGGACGCAGATCCTAAACATAAATCAAACAGTTAAACCATCAATAATTATAATACAATAAGATAGATTATTTTGAAATGGGCTATTCTGTATTATGAGTACCTTCGGTACTTTGTTTTAATTTTAAAACTTTTTAAAAGAAAAGGAAATTTTCTTCAAATAATTATTTCTCTTTGTTTTTAATAACCTGATAATATAGTATTGTAGACTGTTTTTGTAATTGTTACATCCTCAACATTTACATTACAAACCATGGTAAGTCAAATTTAACATGCAGGACTTTTAATTGTAACTGAGTATTTCTACAACTATAACTAAGGTAAAGGACACACACAATATTATTACTCGTGGCAGCATATGTGACCTGTGTCCTTATAAATTTAAGACAGTTATAGGGAAAGGAACATTTGCCTATATGGGGGCAGTTCAGTGGAACAAGTTAGATTGTCATATTAAAGTCATTTCCAGCCTGAACTCTTTTAAAAAGAGCATCAAGGTCTGGTTACTAGAGAGGGTTGCGTAATAGATTAAAGGGCAAGTTACTATTTTTATTTATTTAAGAAAAATGTTTTTATGTTATGTCATCTTGTCTTGTTCTGATGTGTGTTGAAGACCACAATGTAAATAAGTCTTTGACTTTATTGTGTTTTTATCCTCGATTGTATTTGATGTCCTTTTATCATGTGCAAGGCACTCTCTTACAATTAAATAAATCAAATCAAAATACACTGTGTAATTGCACAACTGAAAACAGGTCAAAAAAGCTGTTTATTTCACCTATAGCCGCTCAATTCTAATGATTTTCTTTAAATATGTAAATGACAGAGAGGAAAAAAATCTGCTAACACTCTAAACTAAGATGGCGAACATGGTAAACATTATACCTAGTAAAAATTAGCATGTTAACATTTAGCTCAACGCACCGCTGTGTCTAAATACAGCCTCACAGAGCCGCTAGCATGGCAGCAGACTCTTTTACTCTGATAAAGCTTTACGAAGAAACAATTCGCACATCCGACAATTCTTCTGTGCAGGTGCGTTGGAAAATCTCATAGACTTGAAAAAAGGGGAATACACTTGACGAAGGCACAGAGGGACGAAAACATTAGTTTCTTCAATAAATGGTGATGCTGTAGCAAGAGCAGAGTGCAGGATCCTTTTTTTTCTCCTTCTACTCTGATAAAAAGGTAAAATCAGTCTCACCTGTCCCAGAGCGAGGATGCGTTGGACAGTGTAGCGCACGGCGGAGGGATCTGCTCTCTGTAAACTGGCCTGAAGCTTCAGATCCTTCAAGAACTGAAGGCAGTGATTCGCACAGTCCCGACAGCTGTCAGTTAAACCTGCATGAAACAAAGGGGGATGTGGGTGTCTACTGAACACTGTGTGTAGTATACGTCCCTCTAACAGCTACAGTGTGAACGTGTGTCTCTTACGGTCGGCCTGGTCGGTGGGAGCGGAGTGAGATGTTGCTGATCCGTTGACGATCGTGTCAGCAGCGAGGTGGGAGAACTGTGTGACCGATCTCAACAAACCACTGGCATCTACAAACAACAAAGGAGCAGTGCTGGGGTTTGGGATAAACTGAAGGAGGAAGTGTAAATGTTGAGAAAATTCTTCTACTTTTTAAGCTAAATAAAGTCTTTAAAATGCCTCTTGGATCAGCTGGGAAATGCATCGTCACAAAACTGACAGGGCTCTTTTCTGATGCCATGAAAAGTTTTAAAACTTTTTAGCGATATGTGGTTCTTACAGGACAGCGACGCTACGAACATATGATGATCTCATAGACCATGATGCATTGCTGGGGAGTTCAAATGAGCAAACCCTTAAACATCTCCAGCAGTAAAATGCAACATAAACATTAATGCAGCGGGAATATTAATCCAGAAACATCAGTTAGAAGAAGAGCAAAACACTGACCGGGAACATTTCAGCAGGACTTGAATACTTGTTCCAAATCAGTAGAGGAGCATTAGATACACTCATCATCTAAACATAAACTTGATCTCCAAACGAAAAAAAAACAGCTCACTCACCGTTCCTGTTTCCGAGGTAGACGATGTGGCTCTGCTGCATTTTGTCGATCGATCTCAGAGTGATATCAGCTCGATTCACCAAATAATCTGGAAAACAGAAAGAGAACTGGTGAGAAAAACACTTATCTTTAACCTCCCCTATTTAGCATTTTAAGCAGTATATAAACATGCTTATATAACATATACGCGGTTGAGGGGATTTAAGTTAAAGAAACACGCCGACTTATTGGGAATTTAGCTTATTCACCGTAACGACCAGAGTTAGACAAGTCGATACATACCCTTCTCATCTCCGTGCGTGTTGTAAGGCTGTCTGACGGCTCCAGCGGCATCAGGCCAGCACAGAACATGCAGGTTAATGGTTCCAGTAATCCTACTGCTCCCAATAAGTGACAAAATAACACCAACATGTTCCTATTTACATGTTGTGATTTGTAGAGTCACAGCGTGTACAAAAAACAACATAACATGAGACACAGCCATCTTCTAACAGTAAACAAACCGGGAACTATATTCTCAGGTGGAAGAATATAGTACTTGGGCGGAGTGATATGCTCGCAGCAAGCCTGTCTGAGAATATAGTTCCCAGTTTGTTTACTGTTAGAAGACGGCTGTGTCTCATGTTACGTTGTTTTTTGTACACGCTGTGACTCTACAAATCACAACATGTAAATAGGAACATGTTGGGGTTATTTTGTCACTTTTGTCACAATTCGCAGCAGTAGGCTAGTTGGAACCAGTTACCTGCAGGATCTGTGCTAGGCTAAGCTAATGCTGGAACCGTCAGGCAGCGTTACAGCACGCACGGAGATGAGAAGGGTATGTATCGACTTGTCTTACTCTGGGGGTTACGGTGAATAAGCTAAATTCTCAATAAGTCGGCGTGTTCCTTTAAGTGTTATCAAGGTAAGGTTATTTGTAACTTGTACTATGCAAATATTGACGAATCATTAAACTGCATGAATCGAGTTCTTCGAATGTCTGCTTTTTTGGTTTTATGTCATTGTAAAGTGAGTCCTTGGTATGGTAATGGTTTTCTATCTTTCTATTCTTCCTCAATCTTCTGATATTGTGGATGTTGCCTCTTGCTACTCAGACAATGTCAACCTGAGCATTATATGTTCTATACCGATAATAAAAATATTTGTCATTTAAAAGCCCTAGTATTTAGTAAATGAGTGTAATTTTTTTGTCGGGGGAGACATGACAGAGGTTTTACCAGGTGAGCAGATGCAGCTGACGTGAATGGGGTCGTCCAGTTTGGCCACAGCGTCCAGGATGATGCCCTCAGCCTCCACCACAGCACACTGCAGCAGGCAGAACTGCTCGTCCTGCAGCTTCTTGGACAGCTCAGCTTCACGACAGGCCTGATATGAGACAGAGACACAGACACAGACACACACACACACACACAGACACACACACACACACACACACACACACACACACACACACACACACACACACACACACACACACACACACACACACACACACACACACACACACACACACACAGACTATAAAATGTGTCTGTTCCCACAAGCAGAATAAAAACAATGTCAAGTGAAATGTGTATAGCACCTTAAAAAAAGGAAACAGAAGACACAAAAACACACAAAATCAATTCACATACCTATATGTACACATCATCGTAAAAGAGAAAACAGAAGATGGGGCAGCTTTAAAGGACAGAAATAATTATAATATAAAAATCTAAATGAAATGAACAGGCAATAGGCAATTTCACAATGAAATAGGCGATAAAAAGAGGAAACCACATAAAAGCAGGTCTATAAAATGTGTTTTAAGAAGTGATTTAAAAGAAGTCACTGATTCTGCGAGCCTTATCTCATTCCAAAGCCGAGGTGCCCTGACAGGAAAAGGCACGATCACCTCATAAGAGCTTCACCGTGCAGCCAAAAAGTTTGCGTGCCGCACCTGTTGCTGTAACTGAGCGTGGAGGTTTCCCAGCTCCACACTGCTCCTCTGCCTCTCCTGCTCCAGGGAGCTGTGGTGGAGCTGAGCCTGCTGCCTGAGGGAGTTCAGCTCGCCCTCCTGGTCCCTCATCGAGCGCAGGAACACCTCCCTCTCCGCCTGCAGCCCTGCCACTGAACTGCTCAGCTGGGTACCACTCTGGGGATCAAAACATGCATCAATTAGTGGTTGTTTTTTTTTCCTCTCGAGAGGACGTGTAGGCGACGTGAGAAAAGTTACTAGATAAATTCCCACCATTTCTTTACTCTGCAGGGCGCCGTTCGCACGATTCAGCTCTGCCCGTGTCGAGTCCAGCTCCCGTCTCAGCCTGTCGATCTCCAACTTCTGCTCTGCATTGATGGCAAGCTATAGGAAGGAAAGTTATTTTTTAATAGCACCTTCCAAAAACAAGGCCAATCAAAATGCTCTACATGAGACTTTAAAAAAAGACAAGACACGTCAATATGTTTTAAAGAGAAATAGGAGAAAAAAATAGGCTAAAATTAAATTAGAGTGCATGAAAAGGAAAACGAATGCACAGCTACAGAGAAGTGAGAAACATCATTTCCAAATTGAATTTAACTCTCTGAGACTCCTTCGTGGGATGGACAGGGGATATTTAGGGGGAGAATAGCAGGTCAACGGACAGTATGTGTCCCATATAAGACATTATCTGAAAGATGGGAATCTCCACTCTAGATATAAAACCCAAACCGCTACCGCCTCTTAAAGACCGTAATGTCGGCCGGGAGCACCGAGACTCCCGTGGGTCTCGAGGGTTAAAGAGGCAGTGGTAAACAGGAAAGTTTTAAGCCCTGATTTAAAACAACAGAGATGAAGCACTGCTGGTTTTCTATCTGCCTATTTTAGCAAGACTCTTACTACCGTTGAAATTATTCTCATATGCTGTTTTCTATTATTCTATCGCTGTAAAAATGAGCTGCTTTCCTCTACTTGTATGAAGTAAATGTTTTATTGTAAGTAAACAAAAATCAATCAAGACTTGTTTAAATGCATAAATGTGAAAATAAAACTGACGACACAGCTACCAGGCAGTGAGAAATATGAATAATTAGTCTTAATTGTATTTTAAAAAAAGGGCAGAAAAAGAACGTTTAGGCCTCAATTTTGAACAAGTGAGAGTTGGAGCAGCCCTCGAGTTGTCTTAAGAGTTTGTTCCAGATATGTGAAGCATACAAACTAAATTGACTCTGGGGAAACAGACCTGAAACAGACCGTCTGAGGGTCTGGACAGTTTAAAAGACTACCAAGTAGTTTTGCGCACTGTTGACTGCATGTGTTAGATGATTGAAGACATTCACGAGAACCCTCAGAGTGCCTCTGTGTGTATATATTTCCTGCATGTGTCTTTATCATAAGTCTGTACCTGTTGCTGTAGCTGAGCCCTGAGAGCCTCCAGCTCTCGCTGGAGCCGCTCTCTCTCCAGGTCCAGGGAGCCCTGCTGCTGCAGGGCCTGTTGCCTCAGCGAGGAGAGCTCCGCATCTTTCTCTCTGGCGGAGCGCAGCAGCACATCACGCTCCGCCTGCAGGGCCGCCAGGCTGCTGCTCACCTGAGATCCCTCCTGAAGAAAACAGAAATATGCACGTGAATAAATTAAGCCTCCAAATGAGAGGATTAATTCAATAAATAAAGCTTTATTTTTTTGTTTTCATCCTCTGAGCTAGAAATCTCCACTTCAGTACAACATGGAGAAATTTGATTTTTTAATAGCTGTTGACAAAATTTTCTGGTTTAGAAAGTGATTAAAAAAAAAAAGATATCCAAAATCCCCTCTGTAAAAACCTTTGACTCTTAATATGTCAACAAAATGAAATGAAAACATTTTGAACCTGGCTTCATCCAATGTTCTCATTTCTGTTCTGGAAATGTTTGCTAATGAACAAAATATTTTATAAGATAATGCCACATTAACATTTAAACATACAATTACAGAAAACATGAAATACAAAAATAGTTTATTTAAAAGGTATTAACTGGGGAAGTATCTACCGATTACATTTTCTTTTTTTTAATTCACCTGCAGTATCTATGTCAGGTTGCAAAGACCCAGGTTCAATTCAGCCCAAGATTATTTGTTCTGGGAGATGGGTCAGTCCTAAGCGGGATGGATAAGCACATAAGAAGCTAGGTCCAGTCTAGTTTAATGATAGCCAGACAGATTATTTTAAGGAGGATGAAAGAATGAAGGGCTGCCGTCAATCCAGGAGTGGGCTTGTGAGATGGCTCCGGTGGCAGCGTTGGATGTCTATACTAGAAAATGGGGAAAGTACTGGAACTGTCTGGAGGGCTCCTAGGAAGCTCTGTGCTGGGGAGAGACCTGTATGATGGAATTATGGTGTTGTCATTTATACATATGTTTATTTAGTTTATAGTCTATTTTATTACTATTTTGTTGAATGGTCTTGAATATTGTAGTTAATGTGTCATCTTTTCTTGATTTTTGTCTGGGTGGGTGGCCACTACTAGGGCAGGAGGTTCATGTTGCAAGTTGTATGTTTTTTATGTAAAAAATACAGCTACCGGTACTGCAAAGAGGTGTTTTTCTTGATGTAATTTGTGATTTCCCCCACTTAAACTAAGCCATGGAAGATGGAACAGTATCTTTAATGATTGGTACCATAATACAAGTTTGTGTGCACGTTTTAATTCAGTCTCACCTTGTCTTTATTGTCCAAAGTGCTGCGAAGGAGAGCCAGCTCTGCTCTTTGCTCCAGGAGCTCAGTGTTCAGCCGCTGAACCTCCTGCTGCTGCTGACTCGTCTGATCGGGAGAGGAGACACCTAATTAATTCTCAGGACACCAAAGGTCTTCTGGTTCAAAGAGACAATCATGTCAGGTGGTGTTGTGTCTGCAGTGGTTAGGAGTCAGAAGTTCTCACCGTGTTTCTTTTCTCCTGTCGTAGATTTTCCAGCTCATTTTCCAGCTGCTGTTTGTATTTCAGCAAATCGTCCTGACCATGTTGTGTACCCGACAGCAACTTCACTGTTTCTGCGTTCTGAACAAGCACACAGACAAAAGCTCAGACTAACTAAATAAAAATCACTTTAAATAATAGAACGTTTCGGCATTTTGAGAAATAGGCTTATTCGCTTTCTTGATTAGAGTTTGATGAGAACTTTGATACCACTCTCATTATGTACAGTAGATATGAAGCTGCAGATGGTTAGCTTAGCTTAGCATAAAGACTGGAAATAGGGGGAAAAGAGTTAGCCTGGCTCTGTCCAAAGGTAACAACAGCACTTCCAAAGCTCACTCATTGACCAATATATCTTGCTTGTTAAATCTGTGAAAAAAAAACAAAAAACGTTGTAGTTTCACAGGGGGTTATCATCTGTCGAATACTTTGGACAGAGCCAGGTTAGCTGTTTAAACATACGTCCAGTCTTTGTGCTAAGCTAAGCTAACTGTTTGCAGCTTCATATTTAACGCACAAACAGAGTGATCTTGATCCTGTCATCCAACTCTCGGCAAAAAAGTGAAGAAGCGCATTTCCTAAAAAGACAAACTTTTCCTTTAACCGTTCCAGTCTCTTGTTAGCTTCATCTATGGATGTACTGCACATGTTCTTCTCCAGCATAAACAGGATTACTTAGAAATATTTGAAGTGACTAGTTGTATTCAATAATTACGATGGATTACACATGTAGAAGTTGGGTTGGCTAAGAAACTGACGACCTCATAATAGGCAAAAATGAATGTAGGAGTATCTTCTACTCAGGTTTTACTAAAAATAAAATTAAAGCATCATAACATAACAAATAAATATCTATTCAGTGAACTCTTTACGGCCTCATTTCCCATCAGGAAGAATGTGTGAAAGACACAACAATGACATTTTACCTTCTTCATTAAGTCAGCGTGACTGGTGATGAGCTCTGCATGTCTCTCTTTGAGTTGAGCGAAACGAAGCTCTGCTGCCTGAGCCCTGTCTGTGTGGAGATACGGGATGAAGAAGACACACAGTAAGAATCAGGACGCACAGAAAGAATCCGCTACACTCGTACTTCAACTGGACACAAGTCTGCATACTCACGGTCTGCCTCCTTGAATCCGATCTGAGCCCCGACATTGGCAACGTTAGTGCTCCGTAAAGCTTCCACTTCCATCCGCAGGTGCTCCTTTTCCATCATGGCCATCTGTTTTTGGGTGCGCTGCTCCTCGACCTCGGCCTCCAGACGATTCACCTGAGCCTTAAGCTCAGTTAAACACCTCTGAGCCTGAGGAGAGGTATGTTTCACCTTCATTTAATAGTTTGGGTGTTTTCAAAAGTCTGTAACTGTGGGCCTACCTTCAGACAAAGCTTGGAAAGAGGCGCCCCTTTTAAATTACTTGCTTAGTTTCGCTCAATTCCTGGATGGATCATTATATGATCCCAGAGACACTCAACAATAGAGCCAAGACAGCCTAAACTTTCTGTTTGACATAACTTCAGACTACAAAAGGTCTGTCCTAAGGCATTTCTTAGTTTCTGACTCTGGGAAAGTGGAAAAAAATTGTAAAATTCCCCCAAACTACTGTATCTATTTAATCAAATCCCACACATTAAGTTTATTCTACGTGATCTTCTTTTGATTTCTATTGTTTTTTATATAATATTTGTTCACCTAACCTAACCCCTCTCCTTAAAACAACATAATACTTCTACTCCACTATATCTCTGAGGTAAATATTGTTCTTTTTACTCCACTTAATTTGTCTGACAGCTTTAGTTACTTTACATTTTAGTTTTTTTACCAGATGATAGTTTGTTCTCCCCTTCCTGTCCAGTAAAAAACCATGTATCTCTCCAGATGTGTTGATGTTGAATGTTTGTGATAAACTGAAGGATAATGTTACGCGTGTTGAGAAAATTCTCCTCCTTAAATCTTTAGTGCTTAACGTTGCCATTAATGAACGTCCGTTACATTCAAGGCGTTGCCAAATGAGTTGCTACAAAGCTAATTAAGACTTTCAGCTCCACACAACTCTCTCTGTAGTTCCCAGTATGACTACGTTCAGAAGATTGGGGCGTCCGGCGAATTTCCCACACAGAAACTCGAGTAAAGATAATGACCTCTTCTGAAGAGTCTGATGTTTTTTTTAGTCCAGTGTCCTCCTTGGCTACTAGCAACTGCATGGAGGAAGGGTGTGGGTGGAGCACGATTAAACTAAGGCTTGTATCATGTGGACAAGCCGACAGTGTTGTTGTCATCACTTAAAAATCCTCCTGGGGGCGACAGAAACTACGCACTATAGCTTTACGCTAAATAAAGTCTTTAAACAACTTCTTGAATCAGCTGGAAAATGCATCGTCACAAAGCTGAAAACAGGGCTGTTTATCTGAAACCATGACAATTTCGTGGTTCTCACAGGACAGCGACGCTACAAACATGATTATCTTATAGAATATGATGCGTTGCTGTAGACTAAACTACCCAACAGTATATAAAGGAGTTAAAATGAGCACAACCTTAAACATCTACAGCAGTAAAATGCAACATAAACATTAATGCAGTGGGAATATTAATCCAGAAAAGCTCTGACAGGGTACATTTCTTCCACCACTGAGTGTATGTCTGATGTGACCAACCTCTGACACCCAACTTACCTCGGTCTTGATGAGCTGTAGTTCTGGTTTGAGCGCCTGCAGCTCTCTCTTCAGACTCTCATTCTCGGTTTCTCTCTGCTCAGCTGAAGCATCAGGTCCTCCCATTTGGCTGAGCATATAGTACTGCCATGAAAAAACGTAAAAGTTAGTTGTTATACCAGAAAAAGACAAATAGTTGAAAAACATTAACATTATTTATCTTTTAAACCAGTTGCATGTACCTGTGGGGCTTCCCTCAACTCTGGTTGTACCTCCACTTCCTCTTCGTTATGCCGCTCCTCGTTAGGCATCACTACCACCGGCTTTTTATATTCTGCCAAGGCAGAGGCACGCAGGAAGTTCGGGGGTTCCTGTGGGGTTGAAATAAACAAAATACACGTGCATGATGGACAATGGTGCAATGTAACTATGCGCATTTACTCAAGAACTGTACTTCAGTTCAAATCTGATATACTTTCATGCTTTATAATTCTACTCCACTATTCCTCCACCACTGATGATGGAAAACCACACAAGTCAAATGTAATGTACATGTGGAGAAATGTATCTTACTTACATCGGGGAGATCTGGGATCTGGATGATAGTTTTAAAGAACTCGGTTTCTCTAGCTCTGTCGAAGAACTGTGTGAGGCTGCAGAAGTAAAAAAACACCTGTCACTAACAGAACCCAGAGATATAAAAGTGTAGCTATAGAAGTGTTTTTGCTACATAATCCTGATAACTTTACCTGTTAAATAGATCGCGGAACCGCTCTCGATGACCAAGAAGAACATCTGGAGCAATCCCTATAGACAAGAAGATATAATTAATATGACTCAAGCATTACTGAACTGGACAGTGAATGTTGCTAAAAAAACACACAAAAAGAAACTGTATAAAACATAAAAACCACAACAGGGGCCAATTATTTTATAATCCGTTCATGGATTCAAGCCTTAATCTAACACCGTACGGTTTGATTTTAATAGAAGAAACCTATAAAAGTAATAAGTGACAGGTACCATAAGATTTTCTTCTTCCTGTTTCTTCTTTTTCCATTCATGCATGTTATGAATGAATGAATGAATAAAGCCTATCTCTAAGTGACTCACGGCTGTGGAGTTTGAACATGGACAGGACAGAGAAGTGGTAGAGGAGGCTGCAGTCCAGGATGAGAGGAATCAGCGGAGTCAGTCTGCACTGTCCAGCTGGAGTTGTAGATTTGGCGCCATTGGCATCCAGCTGACGCAGAACTTTGAACAAGAAAAACACAAAATCAAAGAGACATTAAAAGATGAATGTCTGGTGTTATTCTATATTTTGCTCATTGTCAACCAATCCCATGAAATCCCACAAGTGTGTATCAAAGCCTGACATATATATCTTCTTCCTCCGTGTCATAGAGCTCTTCAAATTTAACGATTTTGTGCCTGCTAATCTCCTCCGGGCTCCTCTCCTGCCTGTGACCCGGAAATCGATCTCAGCGTGCCATCTTGAAGTACGTCTCAATTACTAAATTGCATCTCAAGGATGAAGTCTTTTAGGCACCCTTGATGCAGAAAAGAGTTGTGACGCAAACCATGGCAGCTGTGTCACACGTCATATTTAATTGACGTTGTTTTAAAATGTACGGAAGCACGGATGTCTCATTTGCCTCATCGTTGGTCTTCCTCACCTCCTCCGTCGCATCTCAGGTGGTAAGGAATGAGACGCGAGGAGGCAAGAAAAGGAAGCAAGGATGTACAAATTGAGAAAAAAATTAAATAAAAAAAAAAAAAAAAAGGAGGTGGGTGACATGTTTCTTCATTACCATGAGCACACACACTGAAGGTTTTTTAGACTCAGTCCCACACATCGTCCTAGGAACCAATGTGCTGCTAAGTCAGAAAACATTGAGAGGCAGACTTAAATATTATTGGTTTTGGTCTTTTCAAGGGATTACGTGACAATAACAAAAATATAGAATATCACCTTAACTAATACTTTCAAGTATTGTTGTCTTATAAAAAGGAAAAGGAAACCTGAACATGTAGAGAGTTACCTCCCTGTGGACTCACCTGTCTCCTCCATCTTCAGCCCAGCATCCCAGTAATCCATCAGTTCCTGGGTTATATCTAACCTACAACACATTAAAACCACGTTTAGGAAGCATATATTTAATGAGTACACTGAGCACATAGTTGTGTGTGGAAAACTTACACTTTGGTCACATCGCTTCCTGATTCCCTATCGAAAGTCTCATCACTGGCCTCCAGGTTGGCTGGAATCACCTTGTGCTGTGAATTTTTTTATGTAATTAACCGATTTATCATTCTTAGTTTGGCACATATCATTATATAAACCATAAAACAAAATATGTATGCGTTACCTTTGCATGAAATTCCATTTTGAGGCAGAGGAACTTGGCAGACAAGGCAACAATGTGTCCGTAGCGATCATGCAAGTTTCCCTGGAAAAAAAAATTAAGATAATTTCCCATTTGTTGTACAGGTATCTTTACTTAAAAATAAAAAATCAGAGTTCTTCTTCCTCTGCTACTCACCCAGAGAATGCCCATATCTTTGACGTTGCGGCAGTATCTGTGAGAATCTCTAACAGCCTGTAGGTCAAACACAGAGGAGGGAGATCACCAAAGGGAAGAGTGTAAAAATACGAGACAAAGAAAAAAACAAAGATACACAAGAAAGTTTTCCTGAAATGTACGGGATTAAACTCACATTTCTGTGCCCATCCCTGAGCACTTTGTGCAGCAGATAGCAGAACTTCCAGCTGATCATGGAGTTGCTGGACAGAGGAAGGTTGAGGGTGTAGGACCAGAAGGTGGAGGCTCCACCCTCCTTATGTGTTCCCATGATGATATCTGCACAACTGTCAAGGAACCTCCAAAATAATATAATATGCAACGATCTAATATCAACGTGTGTTTTAGCAAGTTCATTAGGGTGTGATTAATAAAGGAACGGTTTGATTTGTGCTACAGAGGCTGAACCCTTTTAACTTAATCTCTAGTTCCAACTTTAAATTCACACGAAAATATCTTGAAAACATTCCAGTGGATTGCCATGAAATTTCCTACATACATTCATGATCCCCAGAGGATGACTCATGCTGACTTTGGGGAGCCTCTGACTTTCCCTCTAGCGCCACCAGCAGGTCAAATCTTCACTCACTCAGTGTTCTGCACTGCCAGCATGGCTGTAGACTTTAAAGTAATTTGTCAGTAAATAATCCAAGTTGCCTTTTCTTAGATTGCTGTTAAATGTTTTTTTAAAAAGGATACTGCGCACATATTTCTCTTTGAGTGGTGTTTCACCGGAGATGAGGGTTTTGCTGATGTTGTGAAGCTGAAAGAAAAGAGACTAAATTAAAACAGCTCAACTTTCCTACAAGTTCACATCGGACTGCTGCTTGAGGAAATAGACAAGAAACACAAAGTTGGATTTAGCCCAGCCAGGAGGGCAAAAGCCTTCTTAAAGTTACATTTAAATTAAGTATGAAAAAGTTTATACTATTTTTTGCTGAAATGTTAAACCTGAAATGTTTTTTTTGTCGGTTTTAGCTTCACATTTCATTTTCTGGTAGAGCACCTTCTAAAATAAGTCCCCAAAAGTTCCATCACTGAGCCGACTTTAACAATCTATAAACGTAGGCTCGATGAAAAAAATAAAAAGTGACTTACCTGTTGTTTATTAAACTGCTCTTTCTCCGCGGCCAAAGCTTTTTCCGTCTTATTGTCGCTTTTGGTCTTCGTCTTGCTCATGTTGTTGCTGTCCTCCGCGCAAACTAAAAGTCCATGTATGAAACCACAGAGGCCAGCTCCTCACCTGCGCTCGTGCCTCTCTAACAGGTGCGCCAGAGTCGCCGCGTGTATGCCCCCAAAAGATTCCTCCTTCAATTCGCTTCTTCAGATTAAAAACCACAGTTTCTGTTGTGCGTAAAAACTCTCCAACTGCGTAAAAACGCGCCGATCCGTGCTTTTTTAAAAAAAATGTATTCACAGGTATTTAGAAAACACCACTGACATTTAGTTTGTATATGAATATTTTTTTTTAATCAAAAGTGTATGACAAAGTTACAAATTGTAAAACACTATTAACAGCGTCGACATTTCCTCTTGAGTCACCGTCAAATCTGCAGGCTGTGAAACTGGAAAGACTAAACAGGTACACACCACTCAACAGCCCTGTAGGACTGGTTTCACGTCTCTCCCACTTCACACAATGCAGCCTTTAAAAATCTGAAACAGGGCATTAAAATAACACACATGTATGTATGTATGAATCCCCCCCCCCCCCAAAAAAAAGAAATGATGCAGAGTAATGCTTTGGCACCAAATTAAAAACCAGATTCAGGATATACCGAGTGACAAATTCATGTTATGAATGGATTTTTATCACTTCATCATCTCCCTGGGAGGCAGTTCAACCTTGTACATGTGTGTATCCAGGTTCAAGTTCTGTAGGAACACTGATTTTGAAAATAGACTCCACTTAAAAGTTTAGCACACATGGAGCCACTTTGGTAAATCCAGAAGTTTCCACTAAAAATAAAAATCTGTGCTTCAGTGAATGTCAAACAGTCCACATGGCTGGCTGGTGTCGAGGGCAGGCTTTGGGTGGAGTATCACCGGCCTGTTGGAGAAAAAAAATAATAAAGCTGTTATTTCTTAACACACCCAAATGTCACACCCCGTGAATACAAAAGGAGAGGAGAGGTTGAGAGGTGCAGCATCATGAAACTCCTTTACCTCGTATGTCGGGGTGGTTGGGTGGAGAAGGTGCTGCTGGTGGGATGTCTGGCACTTATTGGGGTAAATGGGGTCAGTGGCCCCACAGCTCATTGGAGGGACACTGTTACGGTGTACAGAGCTGTGGGGTCTCGAGCTGCGGATGAGCAGTCTGGACTCATCCAACAGCTGCTGCAGGGAACAGCTGGACAGAGGATCATCACCCTGGTCAGAGAGGGAGGGATGGCTTTGAGACAATTTGGGAAAGACACTTATTTGTTTGTTTTTTGGATTGAAATGAGAATTTGATATCACTTAGCAACTGGTTAGATTAGCATAAAGAGGGAGAAACAGCTAGCCTTGCTCTGTCGGTAAAAAAACAAAAACTTCATGTTCCAGCATTTTAAAAAGCTCAGTAATTAACGCTGTCACATCTTGGTTGTTTAATTCATACAAAACCCAGAAAAAAAACAAACATAAAGTGAGTTTAGGAGGAGCTGGTCGTTGGGTTTTGTTACTTTTGGACAGGCTAGCAGTTTCCCCTGTTTCTAGTCTTTATGCTAAGCTAAGCTAACTGGCTGATGGCTTTAGCGTCAAAAATGTACAGACTTTAGTATCAATCGTCTTATCTAACTCGGCAAGAAACTGAATAAGCATATTTCTTTGTTTTAAAATGTACACCATTACAACTTTTCCTGTCGATATAAATTGTGTGATGATATTTTTTCGTGACAAGCACTTGTCTCTAAGTGTATTCATTTCCTGTTGTGAAATATGAGGCATCGTTTCCGTCCTACATCAATCGAGTGTGCAGAGAAGACTCCCAGGTCACAGTTGGCCGTGGCTTGCTGATTGGCTGCGGGTGGAGAGGCAGCGTCATGTGACGGTCTTGAGTTCTTCACTCTGAGCGATGAAGGTGACCGGCTGTCCAGACAGACACATCTTAACTCCTCCTGACTGAGAAACAAACTAAATCATTCACACTAATCCTCCCTATTCAAAATCAAATTGAATAGATTATGAACTAAGAGTGCGTGTGCTACATTACAGCTTGATACGGGTCTTCATCAATGTAATATCTTACCTCTTTCTTACGATGCACCTCTAGCTGCATGGCTGCACTGGATTAAGGCTTTAAAAAAGAGCTGGCTCCTGCCTCTTCTAATATTTCTGTGTACAATATTTTGTATGGCTGAAACTAACTAACTAATCAACTTTTACCTGCCAGGTAACCCCTGACCGGTCTTCTCTTGCAGGGTTTCACGTGCACTTTCCAGGTTCAACTGCAGGAGCTGCAGGTCATTCCGCTGATTCTCACACACCTGTAAAACCACACACACAGAAAAACACCACGTCTTATCATTTATGTATTTATTTACATTTCAGACCATCAGATACAACCTATCCAACGCCTAAAGTCACAGTGAAACGGCAGTTATATTTTGTAATGTGACGTATTTCTATAAATTAAATTAAAATCCTTCAGATTGTTTTCAATTGCTCAAGGTGAGCGTAATCAAGCAAATATGGAGAGATACGGAGCTGTAAAGCACCTGCCCTCCACCTGCTCTGGGGATCAATAAAAAGTATCTAAGTGAAGAAAAAAAGCTAATTGTGATTTAATAACAACACGTGACGGCACACAATTTCTCGCCTGCATTGTGTGGACAAGTAATAGACATGACTTTGACCCAGACCCAGAGCAAAGAGACTGCAGCAGCACTGAGGTATGCTGTCAAACCAGAAAGGCCCTTCTGACGTCGACAACAGTGTGAGCAACAGGAATGAGGAAAGATGTATTCCCTAAGATGTGATCTAACAAAAGTAATTTTCTAGCTATCCTGTGAAGCTGAGGGAAATGGATATGACTTTTTTTAAATCCCTCTGTGAGGTATTATTCAAATCAGACACTGTTGTACCTGTCGTAGGCAGCGGAGCTCTGACATGGTGCGTTCCTGTTTGGAGCGAGCCAGATCCAGCAGCTCATCTCTCCAGCAGTCTCCCTCCCCTGGGGACCAACATCAAATGCTGCAATTACCTCAGCAGGAACGTTTGTTTTTCAGGCTGGGAGGTGTATCATTAGTCTGCCTGACAGTCTAATAATCAATTTAACCGTGTGACTCTTACTTTAATAATAAAAAAATGCCAAAAATTCTGTTTTCAGCTCCTAGTGCTGATTTTTACCGTTTTCTCTACTAAATAATGAATCAGAAAAGTAACTGATTCATTGATAGTGAAATTAATTCTTAGCTAAAGAGTATGATTTAAATGATGAGCAGCTTTTATGTGGATACATTTTATGTCATGTTTGCCATCACCAAAACCTGGTGTGTTGATTTTTGCAGTGTGTCTGTAACTTTACTTCACCAGCAAAGGGCCCCACTGAGCCCAGATAGCAGATCGACGTAGGATATTAAACATAGAGGTTACAAAACACGTATAATGAATTTAATAATATATGTAGAGAATAATCAAGGATCACAAAACACATACGATCTAAAAGGATAAAGTAAAGTTGGTAAAATAACTCAAATTCTTAAGAAATAAATACATAAAATGAATAAATCAAATCCAAACACTAAAAATGACAATATGTCCTAATAATATTTGAATTAAATAAATAGTTTAGAAACCCTGATAGAAAGAGGATGGACTTGGTGCGCTGCAGATGAATGTACCTGACAACGCCAGATCTCTACGGAGCAGCTGGAGCTCCTGTTTGAGACGGATGATCTCCTCTCTCTGAGTGCTGCTCTGTGTTACCTGCTGCTGCAGCTCCTCTACAACCACAGCGTGACACAGGAGAGAGAAAGACATGCATGGCTGAAATGATCGGAAGCTTAAGAATTAGTCAATCAACAGAAAATTAAAAATGGCATACTGAGGTCTTAACTTCATGCTTACACTGAGGGGGAAAAAAAAAAAATTCAGCAGGGTGACTAAAGAGAGTTTTAAGATGGTTGATTCTTTGTAAGCAAAACACACTGTTACTCAAATGGGGATACCGGTGCACATTTACTGTCAGTGTCTCCACAAAAGCATTGTTTGCACACACTAAAAATGAAGGGTACAGTTGTGTGAAGAATGAAAAAAGAGCAGGGACGACCCTACAGCTCAGGGGGGTTTCTTGTCATCTCTCTACTGTCTATATAATCCAAAGACTGGACAAGCTCTTTGTTTGGAGCATACTGATGTCTGCATGTTTAGGTCAACCTATTCCATGCTGACACTGTTTTAAGATGGTTGATTCTTTTTAAGCCAAACACACTATGTCCTGTATGTAAGGAACTTCAGTTTTACTCATGTACCTTTAAGGTGTGTGATCTCATGCCTGGCCTCTCTGTAGCGACGTTTATTTTCCTCTGAGTCTCTCAGGAGTTTGCTTTCTTGCGAGCGTCTCTCTGTCCGCGATGTCTCCAGGTCTCGTAGGCGCCCTGTGAGGTTGACTAAATGACCAGAGGCCTCCATCACATCTTTGTCCTGATGGGGGGGGAACAGAATATCAGTAAACCCATACAAGATACAAAACTATCATGCTATTATGGAAGTTACAGAGGGATAAAAGTCTAGTGTACCTTGAGTTTGAGCATGGAGCTCAGTTCTTCCTCCCTGACCTGCAGAGAGCCGACTTGAGTGGACAGAGCCATGACCGTGGAGTTGAGACTTTGGTTCTTCTCCTAAGGGACACAACTAAGGTTGGTTACCGAAACCTATGCAACCAGTAGGACCATTTCGGTTCTACTTAATGTGTCGACTGAAATATTTTCCCTCTGTCGCTCCGAAACGGACATAAAAATATCACACTTTCTCTGTAGTCTAACGTTAGCTAGCTACCGTAAATGTAGGCTACTTTTAAAATGCCATATTTTCCCCTCTGGGCTCACCAAAACGGACGTAAAAGCATGTAAACCATTCACTGCATGTGATTGATAGTAAACATATTACATCTTTGATATCATTTTTCAGTTTTTCAAGAATCGGTTTAGGAATCTGAATCATTTTAAAAGTACCGGTTCGGCATCGTAAAAATCCAAACGATACCCAACCCTAGACACAACAGCCACTTCAACCTAAAAACAGACATACTAAGTCCTGCTTTCCAAGGCTGTTTTCTACTGAGTATGAGAAGAATTAATTAATTAAGCAATACACTTATAGCAAACATTATACATAATAATTAATTCTTATCCTCCTACATACAAAGATACATATTACAAGCCTTTGCTTCCAGCATAATTGCAAATCGTATTGTCAACAAATCCCATGAAAAGACAATATACTATAACACCAGCAAATTTCGTGTGGCTTTTGTTTTTCTTTTCAATTTTGATTAATCATTATCAAATTATTATCATCTGTGTAAAAATCTTATAAAAAATATTGTTTTAAAAAACAAGTGTTCTGTGTGTATCAAAGTCTGATATATTATAAAAAAATATATAGAATATAATTATCCTTATCCTTTTTTATCACCAAGAAAACACCAACTATAACCACAGTGAGCTGTCCTGGTGCTATTCTTCTGCCTTATTTCCACAAGATGTGAGCAGTATTTTTTATAAAAAAATACAAATGTGTATGACTGTGTACCTCAAAGTCTTGACATTGTTGGCTGATGTTGTGCTGTTTCTGTTCGAGCTCACAGAGCTGCTGTTGGGCTACGCTGAGCTCCTTCTGGACCTCCTCCTCCCTGGTTTCCACCACCCACACACGTTTAGTCAGGACTCTGATCACCTCGTTACGCTTCTGCAACTCATCTGCACAAAAATAATTAAATAATCAGTCATAGACTGGAGCTAAAACAATCACAGAAGAATAACTGTAATGGACATTGATCAAACGACAAACACAAGCAAATCAACATCTATTAACGATTCATCATTCAGCATATTTAGCTATTTTTATGGTAAAACGTGGAAGCAAGAAATAGTGAAGGACTGGATCTGTATCAAATCAGGGATCTCTGTGTCCTCACCATCCAAACGGGCACACCTCTGCTCCAAGGTAAGCACCCTGTGGCGATCTTGTTCCCAGGCGTGAAGCTGCTTATGATGAGAGGCAGCCATAGTGTTGAGCTCCCTGTCCCTGTCCTTCAGCTCAGCCATCAGCAGCTGGAGCTCCCTCCTCTGCTTCTGGATGGTGGAGCCACTCGGATCATTCACAGGACACTTTTGGAAAGCACAAAGAAAAGACACATAAAGCTTTCACCATAACATGGCCTATAATAGTTTCTGAAAGTTGTTTTGTGAATGCATTGCTCTGTTTTAACGCTGACAGGTGTCAGATATGGTGGAGCTTGTAGCCTGCGCATGAACACATCACAAATGAACTCAATGTGTGTGGGAAACAATGCACAAGCTACATTATAAACAATAAAACCGGAGCTCCTGGGCATGGGCCAAATTTGATCTCACCTCGGTGTCCTGCGAGCTGGGGGGGCACAAGTCGTCTGCTGGGAGGGGAGGTGTACTTCTGGCCCACCGTTGGGCTGTGCTGTCCATCTTGAAGCTGCTTAGGACAGAGGGTTGGCTAGCATCCAGTGAAGCAACACCAGTATTCTGAAAAGTGGCATATATAGACACAATACATTACAATCAGACAATATGAATGCAGTCATTGTATGTGTGGATTTAACATAAATGTCACTGACCTTTTTAACTGGAGTGCTGTGCCAGAGCTCAGCTGAAGTATCTGAAACAAAGTCAAAGTGGATGTTTGATGGTTGAAACCTTCCCTTATACATTTCAAACAAATTAATGTAATGGGGTTGTTGTTGGTAAAGACAATAATGATGTGAATGTTTACCATTTGACCAGGGGAAACTGGCAAAGGCTCTTCCATTTGAAGGGGACAGTCCTTTTCCTTTGTCCATCACATCATAACAGTTACACACAATTCCTTCGTGTTTTATCTCCAGCAACCCCCTGTGTTATGTTACCTTCATTGCTATTATATGTAGCTTGTTGTTGTGGACATCTATTGGGGGGCATGCCAGTCAGATAACGTTAGCTAAAGTTAACGTTAGTTCGGCTAACTGTTAGTAAAGTTAACTGCTAAAGTTAACGTTAACTCAGCAAAATAGGCTAAACACCTTATGTAATTTAGCAAAACGCTCTAAAAGTAATTCAAATGTCGTTAGCTGACAATAAAAGTTTCTCAAAAACACTGACACAGCTAGCTAGCTAGCATTAGTTTATAGGAGAGTTTAGCTAACTTTTGAATGTAGAGTGAACGTATGAACGTAAAGGGAGAGTGAAGTGGGAAAACAAGGATTGGACGATTACGTCACGCCAACGTACATCCGGCAGTTTCCCCAAAAAATATTTTTACTTAATTTTAAAAGTAAAATTATGAAACTAAAGGTATGATGAGGGTCCCTAAAAAATAGAAAAATGACACAATTAATTAGCCTAATTAATTTATTACCTCAAGTCTCTCAACTCAACCTTAAAATACTCAGACCAAGGAAACGTTATAATGTACACAGAATATGCTGTTAAAAATGCTGTCAGTTACAGATTATTTTTTTCTCCATGGATTATCATATCGTTTATGATTCTTTGATTTTGGACATTTGGTAAAACCACAGACTGTTATATACAGTCTGTGGGTAAAACTGGTTAGTGTGTTTTCGTCCTCCGACCACCAGGAGGCGATGTTTCACATAACCGGTGCTGCGTATCTGCCGCTTCGACAACTAAAACAAGAAGCGCTACTAGGCGTGCTCAAAGTACGCCAACTAAACCTTATTCAATAAGAATGATTTTCTAAAAGTCAAACTAACGTTAATAATGCGAGCGGATTTACTTAACACACATCAGTTTTAAGAATATATTTCGCGGGGTATGTAATTCGACGTTTGTTCTATCTTTATTCAGTTTATTCAGCAGCGTTCAGTTAGCGGTGCGTTAGCTTATTTAGCTAGCATGCTAAGCTAAAGACCCAGTAAACTGAGGTGCTAACGGTGACAGCTGGGTGAGGTAAGCCCACATTTTTTTTCCTAGGATGCCGAAGTCATGTCCCGAACTATTCTCTCTCTGATTGGCTAGTACTCGTTGCCTGCTCTGGTTGGGTTGGTTGCGGTAAGGGTAAGAATGTCAAGGTAAGCCAATCAGAAGCAGAGTAGGGCGGGACATTCCTTCGCCATCCTGGGAAAGAAATACTCGTAAACGGTACATGTTACCTGATGAATGAAAACACTGAAACTAAATTCAGGGGTATTTTTTACAGCAAGGTACAGTTGTCTACGTGGTATAACGATATACAATGTCCACGACAACCGGGATATTCATATGTAGACATTACAACAAGTGTTGTAGCTAAGCTAAGTGTATATAATAAAACAGCCGCATGTGTTAGCCAGCTAAAGCTAGTTCTTCTGCTGACTTCTCCGATGCTTTAAAGCCAACTATCAAATGCTATGCTACTGTTGTGCATTAAATTAGCCCACCGTGAGACCGACCTGTGATCTGTTTCAGTTCACATGTGTCATGATGTTAGCTAGCTAGCTGCTGTTCATGTAACTGATCTGTGTTGTTTGGGCAGGCTAGCATGATGAAATATTGGCAGGAGCCTTGTTCACTCATGCCTACAGTAGAGTTTGATTATAAGAAGTCCGAAGACATTTTATTATTACATCACAATTTCTATTCTGAAGTTATTTGTGGTATCTCTTACAACAAACTACATGGACCCTGTGTAATTAATATTTTTGTCCATTTGTGTCTTTTATCCAGATAATTTGTGATGGCTACTACTGAGATGGAATCTAGTTCTTTGGAAAGCAGACCAGAACATAGGACAGTGGGCTCTAACTCAAATTACCCACTGAAAGTACTTTACTGTGGAGGTACAGTATATTTTACTCGGTTTGGCATCTTCCCATACTAGTCTACACTGTACTATATCACTCTATATTATCTTAATAATGTTAAACTGTCTTACTACATTATAATAGTAATACTTTATTTATATTGCACGATTAAAAAAACGAGTTATCAAAGTGCTTTCTGCTAATTCCATAAAAAGACTTCAGCTGCTTTTTGAAAGCGTCAACAAAGCCCACAGATCGTATGTCAAAAGGAAGGGCGTTCCACAGTGTCGGAGCCACCACTTAAAAAACAGGCTCCTCTTTTTGTTTTTTGTCGAGTGCGAGGGACAACCAGTAATCTCTGGTCAGAAGACCTAAGTGACCTACTGGTGAGGTTAGGATGGAGCCGCTCAGAGACGTTCACAGGTGCCTGACCAGGCAAGGCTCTATAAGTCAGAACAAGAACCTTAAAATTAATCCTAAAATACATCGGAAATAAATGATGACATTGAAAAGACTAGCTTTGTATACTTCTGTGTGAATTAAGTACTTGACAATGGAAAAGTCCTGAGTATTTTCTCACTAAATTAAGAACTTTAGTGCAAAATGAACATGTGCAAGGATCAAGATCGTAAAGTTTTGTGTTTGGCTGCTGGTTATTCAACATTGCAATCGACAATAGAAACTGTGTGTATGTGTGTATGTATGTACGTATATATATATATATATATATATATATATATATATATATATATATAAACAAACAAACAACATTTTCATATTTTTTTGACAATATATATCGCCCAGCCATAAATCCCATTATATATTATTGTGATGTATGCTGTTTACCTATATACAAAACTTTCTGACTTGCTGCTATTAACCACACCATTGATACTTTACCTTGTCTTTAATTGCTCCTGTATACTTTATTTTTTATTCT
>CM046802.1:28617060-28807060 GCA_025617405.1 Perca schrenkii
GCAAAAACTGTAGGCTAATAAATTTCAGTCTCCTTCGCCTGTACACTCTTCTTTCCAAGTTTTTCCTTTTTCTTTTTTCAATGTGTGTGTCTATTTTTCAAAAAAAAAACATTAAAAAGGATTGTAAGGTTGAAGTCACCTGCTTTATCTGAGTCACTTAAATGGCCGCAGGTTACTTGTTTTTCAGCCATCCCATTCCATCCCCGTGAGTAAACATGCTCCCCTGCATAATAGTTTTATAATGAAGCCAGGCTCCCCAGACAGATAACATTTACAGTTGTTTCCATGCTCCTCTGGGTCAATACCACTTCCACACAGATAACACACAGTGTCATCGGGGATTTTGCATGTTTTGCCCAAGAATCGTTTGCATGAGCGGAAACATGATTCCCTTGTAAAGACACCACCTGCTACAGCATATCTGTGTTGACACTGTATAGAGCAGCCGGTTGGTTGTTGTGCTCCACTGACCGTTCAAAACATGAATATCACTCCCTCAGACTGCTGCGCCTTCGAGGCTCCCATGCTCGACCAAGTTTTGCCGCCAATACTGATCTTGGAGTTCATCTTCGGACTGATGGGAAACATCGTCGCCCTGTGGATGTTCGCCTTTCACGTGGACACGTGGAAGCCCAACTCCGTGTACCTCGCTCACCTGGCTGTCGCCGACTCAATCGTGATGTTCTGCCTACCTTTCAGGGCCGACTACTACAGGCGCGGGAAGAACTGGCTGCACGGTGACGTCCCCTGTCGTATCCTGCTTTTTCTGCTGGCGGCCAACCGCGCCGCAGGGATCTTTTTCCTCACCGCCGTGGCTGTTGACCGCTACTTCAAGATTGTCCACCCGCTGAACCGGATCAACCGAATGGGTATCCGCTACGCTCTCTGCGTCTCCCTTGGTCTCTGGGTTCTAATTTTTCTTGCCACTGGATATCTTCTTGCCAGTGAGCACTTCTATTACAGTAACAACAATACACAGTGTGAGAGTTTCAACATCTGCATGGGCGTAAGTCCTCTCTTCACTTGGCACAATACTTTCTACATGACCCAGTTTTTCCTGCCCTCTGCAATTGTCGCTTTCTGCACCTTCAGAATTACGTGGCAGCTGAGAAACCGGACCGTGGACAAACAGGGGAAAATCAAACGGGCCGTTCAGTTTGTCTTGGCTGTGGCTTTGATTTTTATTATCTGCTTCTTACCCAGCACTATCTCACGCGTAGCTGTCTGGATCCTCAAGGTATGGTATAACGAATGCATATACTTCCAAGAGGCCAACTTGGCATTCTACACTTCAGTGTGTTTCACCTACTTCAACAGCGTCCTCAACCCTCTTGTCTATTATTTCTCGAGCCCTGCCTTCATTGGCACTTTCGACAAGCTCCTGAATAAACTGCTGCGAAGGAGCGGCAACAAAGCTCAGACGGGTTCACCGGAGAGTGACATTTCCACCATTGATGGGAGAAAGGATTGAAGCCAGGTGCTATTGTGTTCCCTTTCTAACATTGCAGGGATACTCAAATGAATGCATAGTGCATGTTAGAGGCCTGGTTACTGATGGAATTACTATTATCCTAGTTTATAACAAAAAGCAAAATGTAGGAAAGACATTTTGCTGTGATTTTTGAATATCAAAAATACCCACCTAAAAGTAGGAGTTTAGCGCTGTGTATATGTATTACAGAAACCCCTGTGAGGGTAATCATAAACCATTGACTGGAGATAAAAACATCTTAAAATGCAAGGTGACCATGTCAAATATGCACTGCAAATGCTTGTCGAATATGTGATGTTTTGTGTGTGTATATCTGGTAACACTTTAGTTGAAGGTATCTACATAAGAGTGACATGACACTGTCATGACACATGAACCCTAACCCTAACTTTTCATGACAAAAACCGAATGACACTTACTAAAAGAAGCATTATGTCCTAAAAGTTTGACTTGTTTCTAATGTTTATAACACGTTCATGACAGGGTCATGTCACTCTTATGTAGATACCTTCAAGTGTTACTAGATAGCTACTTTTTCTTGGTATGATAGTTCATATAATACTTTCAACTGTCAATCCCATCCACTGTGAACAGCAAACACTGAGTTTCTGCCACCCAGTAAAACAATATTTACAGTAAAAATCAGTTAAACAGCCCGAGGAAAGATTAGAATACTTAAGTGCTGTCGTCAAACTGTCAATTAACAGCAAACCATACACTTACTGAAAAGTGTTATGTCATACCTGAGTCCATGTGGATTACGAGCATACAGGGAATTTCAACAATGTGAAAAACAAATTAATTAATTTAAATTAATCCTATTTATTTCTGTGGTAAGAACAGTGCATTTTTAATATTTTCTGTCTTGTCATTCTATGTGCATATATTTCTGCACATTTCCAGTCTTGTATCCTGTCAAAGTTTGTTTGCAATAAAAACATTTAGCATTATAATAACCAACATAAATCACATGTAACTGTGCAATTTTCCTTTTTGTGTTTGTGTCTTTTCCGAGTCGATGAATCGTGTTTTAAAACGTGGCGCTCGGATGACCGAGTTTACCGTGTGGTCCATGAAGGCAGCATTAGTTGCCAAGGTGACGTCAGGCTGGGGCTGGGCTGGAAAAACATGTAACGGTGTAAAGATACGCAGCACCCACCCACGGCATCCTTTTACTGAGACTCAATTCATCAACAGAGACCAAGTAAGCTTCCACGGCAACTTTTTACACACCTGTCTGCTTTTATTTAGCTTTAATATCACCTTTGTAGGGCGTTAGTTTTTACCTCAACCCCAGTAAATGTTTTATGCTAATCTGAAGCTAGCGTATAGCTTTGGCAGTTGGAGCGCATTCCAAGAGGGGCCAAAGCTATGACATCAAGGAATAAGTTTAAGCTGTCCTATAACATGTTTGATTCAATTATCCAGCCGTTTTGAAAATGAAATGCGTTAACTTAGGATATTTAGAGAAAAAAAAGTGTTGACGCCTAAGTTACTCCTATAGCTCCAGAGATGCAGCAAGTAGAATGAGCCCATCCCAGACACAAACAACACAGGCCATGTAACCATGCATCAGCAGCGATTTATACATGTTATGGTTGATATATCTGACTGCGTAAGACTAAAGACAAAGAAGTGGTAGACTGAGATGCTCCCAGAGATAGGACGGGATTTGACAGCTCTCGGTGTGCTTTTTATTTTGGTCTGGCAGCACCGGCTGGGCGGAGGGAGGAGTGTTGAGGTAATGTTTCAGCAGACAAGACATCTCATGTTACCTGCTCTTTGCATGGGAGTGAAACATACCCTTTCTTCTGTGCTACCGTTAACTGTTAGGTGCAAAAAAAATATGCAGTTAGACAAATTCATATCTCATGTTTTTATTTGATGGTGATTTTCAAAAATACCTGAAACACCGTCAGTGGTGGAAGAAGTATTCAGATCGTTAACTAAGACCACACTGAACATACTCCACTACAAGTAGAAGTCCTCCATTCAAAACCTTAAAGGTCTGTATTCCCTGTCGGTGTTTTACTAATATATGATCTTTCTCGATTAATATTACTGCTGCATTAATGTTACATCTAATTTTTAACGCCTTTATATGCTGTTGGGTAGTTGAATTTACAGAAATCATATGTTTGTAGATGTAAGCCCGTCGTGTAAGCACTAGATTTTAACGAGGAATAAAAAATAACCTATCTGGTTCCAGTGTTTTCCCTCGGCTTGTGGAAGACATAGGTGCACATATTTGATATGGGTGGTTTAGGGATCCTCCCTTAAGAAAATGGCACTTTTTTCAATAAAAAAAAAAAAATGTGTTCCCATATGTGTCTAAAATGTTGAAATAAACTAGATATGATAATTAAAGACAAAACTTGCTAAAGAAGTCCACTGGGGACCAACTACATACATTATAGACCTTTTTCAGGGCAGACATGTTGACATGTCACAGTAGGAAAGCGCAGGTGTATTCAAAACCATTAATGATGGCTGCATTCCACTTAGGAGAGGTCCTGGTATTAAACCATTACTGATGGCTGCATTCCACTTAGGAGAGACCCTGGTATTAAACCATTAATGATGGCTGCATTCCACTTAGGAGAGACCCTGGTATTAAACCATTACTGATGGCTGCATTCCACTTAGGAGAGACCCTGGTATTGTGCATGCTGACTCACTGAAATAGCTTTCTGGGACACTTGATGGAATTGAGCCATCATTAAGGTTATCAATCTCAGCTGTGCTTTTCCTGCTATGACAAGTCAAAAATGTCTGCTGTGAAAAAGGTCCAATGGGAGCTGCACCTGAACCTTATAATGGTAGGGAAATCCCTGTGGTTCTGCTGCTTTGATTTGATCATTTTTTTTGACTGAAAACTGTCCATTTAGAATATGACGGCGTCATTGGATGCTAAATCTGTAGAGTCTCTTTAAGTGTAGAGCGTGCTAGGTTGAAACAGTCTTTACTGTGTGAAACAAAATATCTGTATTGACCTAGTTGTTCTCAGTGAATCACTTGCTTTATGAATAAAATGCGTGGTCAGTAGATTCTTTATAACGTTCGAAGCCGTCTCTGCCAAAACACCTACGGTCAAAGACCTGCAGAGAAAGGAACGCTGAGTGTCTGAGGTGGAAAATCAGCATCACTGTTATGACATTTAGAGTCAAGGCGTTACAGAGTGAAACAGGACACACGGTCAGCAGGACATCACATTTATTACATGGGTGATAATAAACAGCTTTGTAATCAACAGTGGGTTGGGTATAACATATAAAAAAAAATTACTGTTTTTAAAATGAAAAGAGCTGTACTGTAGTTTAAATGAGGTACAAAATATTGATCTCTATCAATAGAATTTTAAAGTGCTCATATTATGCTTTTTGGCTTTTCTACTTTCCTTTATTGTGTTATATATCTTTTTTTGTGCATGTTATAGGTTTACAAAGTGAAAAAGCCCAAAGTCCCCCCCAAAGGGACTTACCATCTCCAACAGAACGTGGTCACTTTGTAACACGTTATAATGCTCGCCTAGCTGCTAGCATGGCACGCCCTCATACTCTGCTTCTGACTGGCTAGTAGTCCTTACCTAGGTACTGTCAGGGCACGCCCTCATACTCTGCTTCTGTAGCTCCTTACTACAAAGATAGAACAGAAGTGAGATGTCTCACTCTGTATCTAAAACAGAGAGCTCAACACACAGGGTGAACAGAGGAGCTGCAGCAATGTGCAGTACAACAAAAATATGGTGTTTTTAGAAAATTAAACCATGTAAACATATTCTAATATAACCTCTAAATACAATTATGAACCTGAAAATGAGCATAATATGAGCACTTTAAATATCTTCGGGTTTTTGGACAGTAGGTTGGACAAAACAAGGAAACTGTCATTGTAGTTGACAATTTTCACTATTCTCTGAAATTGATTAGCCCAAACAATAATTAATTAGTTAATTAATTGATTAATTAATGGAAAAGAACCAGCAGATTAATGGATAATTAAAATAATTGCAGCCCTGATGAAGATCAACTTGCAGACACTTGCTTGATAAGTGAACCATCACAGCCACCTTTCTATCTTCCATGTAGGTTTTATATATTTGAGTCACTGTTTGTCAGTACATGATCGCAGATTCCTTCTTACAACTACCAAGCACGAATAAGGTATGTATGACAATTATTGGGTAAATATCAACTGTGTAATGTGTGCAAGTGGTTGGCAGCAATACATTACTTACAGTTAATAGAATAAAACATGGAAGTACTCTTGTTTATTTTTATACCAGCTCCTATTGCTGGTATTTGTGTACTTTTCTACCATAATGTTGTTGTTTTTATATTTCAACTTTATCAAGGGACTTTTTCTAATTTGTTTTCCAGTTCCCTTCCATCACATTGGGACTTTTTGGGGTGGTGGGGAAGGCCTAGTCCCCCACCGCGGTCAGGCCAACCCTACCCATGGACAAACAGGGAGCCATGAGTACGCCAGGCAAGGCCAGCGGGCTCAAACCCCCCAGCAAAATAGTCCGTCCATCTGTGGTGCCGTCAAAGACCTCTCCGACCTCTGGTAAGAACCAAGAAATTATTTAAAGGAACAGGTAACTGGTTCCAACTAGCCTACTGCTCCCAATTGTGACAAAAGTGACAAAATAACGCCAACATGTTCCTATTTACATGTTGTGATTTATAGAGTCACAGCGTGTACAAAAAACAACGTAACATGAGACACAGCCATCTTCTAACAGCAAACAAACCGGGAACTATATTCTCAGACAGGCTTGCTGCGAGCAAATCACTCCGCCCAAGTACTATATTCTTCCACCTGAGAATATAGTTCCCGGTTTGTTTACTGTTAAAAGACGGCTGTGTCTCATGTTATGTTGTTTTTTGTACACGCTGTGACTCTACAAATCACAACATGTAAATAGGAACATGTTGGCGTTATTTTGTCACTTATTCGGAGCAGTAGGATTACTGGAACCATTCACCTGCATGTTCTGTGCTGGCCTGATGCCGCTGGAGCCGTCAGACAGCCTTACAACACGCACAGAGATGAGAAGGGTATGTATCGACTTTTCTTACTCTGGGGTTTACGGTGAATAAGCTAAATTCCCAATAAGTCGGCGTGTTCCTTTAAATACTTATTTACTATATACCGGTAATATACTCGGGCTGTACACTTGATCAAATTTTAATCGTGAGTACGATTTTGGCTCCTAACCATCAAAAAACGGAGTAATAGAGAAAAAAGAAGAAGATTATTTTGCACATTATGTTTTGCAAGTTCTGAATAAAAAAACAAACGGAAAAGTGTTCAGGGAAATTTTACAGTTCAAGGTATTTTCGCTGTTGATTTGTTTAAAGGTGCAGTAGTTAAGACTTATAAAACTACCTTTCTGTCATATCTGCTGAAACTGACCCTATGTTCCAGTAAAACTACATGAAGCAGGTCATTAAAAAATAAATCCAGCTCCTCTGGCTCCACCTACAGTCTGTAATGTGATTTGCAAAAATCCACAGCTCCCTGTTCATATGCACCAATCAGGGCCAGGGGGGGTGTCTAACTGCATGTCCATCACTGCTCATGCACACACATTCATTCTCCCTTGTGGGGGGAGGGGCTTAGAGACCGCTTTGGGCTTTAGCAGAAAGGGGGGAAGGACTGAGAACTTGTCGATGTTCAAATATTTTGGCTCCTGGATCTTCACAATCCTGCCTACAGCGCACCTTTAACTGTTTCATCGTTTTTTGAATTCAGTAAATGCAACATCTTTCCAAAATTCAGTGAGTAATCGCGTTAAATAATCGTGATTTCAGTATTGACCTAAATAACCGTGATTATTCATTTTTGCCATAATCGAGAAGCCCTATAATATATTGGAGAAAGTATTAGTGGAGGATGTGATGATTATTTTAGTATGTACATGCAACAGAACAGGACAACACAAGAGCACATTTGTGTTTAAAAATGACCCTATAGGCAAAGGCAATATCACGCAGCTTTGAAAACTAAAGGTGTGTTGTGCTGTTTGCTCTGAGTAACCAATGGCTGCTCTAAACCACAGCAGGGTGCCAATCTGATTACAAAGTCCATCCTTTAATCGGCAAGCAACTGTTGAAGTGTACTTTATGGACCTTATCCTCCGACCTCTATGTGAACAGGAGGGCAAACACAAACATGGATTTCTGGGTTTGAGGGATTCAAAGATTTTTTATTTTATTTTTTATACAGATTAAAAATGATCATTCTTAAACCTACATTGTGTAATTTTTTGAGTTGATTCTTAGCAAAAAACCCTTTGTCCTTTCACAAAAATGTGCTCATTCATGTGTAATTACTTCCACCAACTAATATTCTCATAACAAAATATTCTCGTAAGCGTAGAATCTGACATTCAGAATCATTCAGAATACATACGAGCGAGTGGCTCGAATGACGGCCACCATGTAGCGTCTCCATCTTTAAAATACATTAGCCAGAGAGGGACATACCTCCGCATTTCGCCCTCTTACACCTATTGGCACCGTGACGAATGCCAGGGGGAGATTACTCGCCAGGGTAGTGAAAAAGAGAATTAAAACGACAACGCGACAGACAAAGCAACAAGACCAAAGTTAATATTGGAGTGGCTAGAACAGCTGCGCGTAAACGGTGGAGATACTAAGAGATCATTTTGGGTTTGGTCACCGTAGGAGTTAGAACACGCTCGGAATGGGAAGGGCTAGAAAGTAATATTCAGTTGGTTGTCATCTACAATTTCACCGCTAGATGGGAGAAATTCTTACACAATGTAGCTTTAAGCTGTTTGTATTATCCTAGTTCATCAGTATTTATGTAGCGAAAGTTTGAACTGGATATCTATTCTCAGTACTTTTAACAGCCAAAATGTACTTATAAGCACCAAGTATCGAAAACTGTCAAGCACTGGAAGTTTGCATCTAACGCTTGGTCACAATTTTGATTTTGTTCCGTATTCTTTGATCTATCCAGGAGATATTAAATCAAAATCATACAAGTCAGTAAATTGTGTGACGTTTTAGCTGATGCTTAAATGTAAAGACAGAAGTAGCGGTGTGTATTGTGAACAGTATGTCATGCCAGAGTTTCTTGCCAGAGTTAATGTGCCATGACAACAACCGTGTTAACAAACTTACTTTCCAGGTAAACCTCAGCTGAAACACACTTTTCTAAACTGTATTTAAACTGACTTGTTTGTTTGATGTCAGAAGTGATAGTGAAAAGCAGTGACTAGAGGTTAATAAAGCATAATCGGGATTGCAGGTGCTCCAAAGCCAGTTCCTCCTGAGAAGTCCCCCGGCAGTGTGACCTCCCCTACTCAAGATGGAAGTATGGACTTCCAGGTCGGAGAGAAGGTCTGGGTCAACGGCAACAAGCCCGGCTACGTGCAGTTTATCGGGGGCACGCAGTTTGCTCCCGGGCAGTGGGCGGGGATTGTGCTGGATGAGCCTATCGGGAAGAACGATGGGTCTGTGGCAGGGGTCCGATACTTCCAGTGTGAGGATGGGAAGGGGATATTCACGCGGCCTTCAAAGCTATCCAAGACTGCACTGCCAGAGAAGGAGGCAAATGGGGGGCAGGCCAGTCCAGTCCCAGCAGCCTCAGCAACAAGCGAGTCTGCACCCACTGGCACTAACTCAACTGGTAAAATCCAGCACCATGTATCAGTGAAAATACAGAAAACATTGATACATACGTTTGTTTTTCAGTGAAATAAAGACGTTTTTTTGTCCAGCTCAGGGCACCGGCATAAAGACAAGTGCTGCACTAAACCGAATGCTCACATCCAGCGAGTCAGTGTCTAATGTCTCAGACACCGAATCCATGAAGAAGAGGAGGGAGCTGAGGCTGGGAGACCGTGTGCTGGTAAGAAACACTATTAACATCAACGTCAATTTCTCTCAACAATGGGTCTCATGCAAGAACAGTTTTTGTATTCTGATCCTAACACAATCCTAGAACAAGTGTTCATCTGCTATGAAATCTGAATAGAATTTGCTCTGGTAATATATTTTAATGCACCAACTGATGATATATTGTTGCGTAAAAGGGTAATGTTTAATTACAAACTGCACTCCAGGTAATTGAATTATTAAAAGGTAGCATGTGCTTACTACAAACTGTGTTAACTATGTGTTACTGGAGTCCAACAATTCTTTATTTTAATGGCACATTTTGTGATTGATGTTAATTAGTTTTTTTTTGTGTGTGTAGGTTGGTGGTAACAAGGCAGGAGTAGTGCGGTTTCTGGGAGAGGCAGACTTTGCGAAGGGACAGTGGTGTGGCGTGGAGCTAGATGAACCTCTTGGCAAGAATGATGGAGCTGTAGCAGGGACCAGGTAAAGACCACTGGCAACAGACACATATATATATATATACACACACACACACACACACACACACACACACACACACACACACACACACACACACACACACAGTATATATACAATACCGGTCAAAAGTTTGGGGTCACTTAGAAATTTCACTTCCACTCCATTACAGACAGAATACCAGCTGAGATCAGTTGCATTGCGGCAGTTTTCAGATTACATTATGAATTTACATAATTGCAAAAGGGTTCTCGACTGTTGTAGACAGAAGTGTCTGATCTTTAATGCAATATCTACATTGCCCATTATCAGCAACCATTCATCTAATGGTCCAAAGGCCCATTCTGTTTACTAATCTGATATCATTTTAAAAGGCTAACTGAGAAAACAATGGAGAACCCTTTTGCAATTATGTAAGCACATAATGTAATCTGAAAACTGCTGCCCTGGTTAAAAAAAACAATGCAACTGATCTCAGCTGGTATTCTGTCTGGAATGGAGAGGAATGGAAATTTCTAAGTGACCCCAAACTGTGTGTGTGTATATATATATATCCGTTTTACACAACCATGCAGTAACAGGTAAAGAAAAGAGAGTTCAGTTGGTGCCTGACTGTTTTCTCTCAGATACTTTCAGTGCATGCCCAGGTATGGTCTGTTTGCTCCGGCCCACAAGGTGACACGGATCGGCTTCCCGTGCACCACACCGACCAAAGCGAAGAGCTCACGGAGGAGGTCCACCCTCAAGAGGAGCCCGAGTGCTTCCTCCATCAGCTCGCTCAGCTCCGCCACCTCCTCCATCAGCGGCAAACCCAGCCGAGCGGGACTGGTAAGACTTGTTTAAGTTCTGTATGCATAGGTGGAAAACTCATCTTCATGTTTTTTGTGTCCTGAATTAAATTTGTTATCAATGTGATAAGGAGACATTTTGAATAAATGTATTTGACAACTCAAAAAATGTGCAGATTAAACTGTAAAACTTTCAAAGGCAACTACAGCATGATTTGAATATGCATTAACTGTTTTTAGCCATGCAAGTGGCAATGTCAGTCAAATCTCTACACCTATTGCCATGAAACTTTGTACAAACATTCATGTTGTACTCAGAGGATGAGTCCTACTGACTTTGCTGATCCCCTGACGTTTTATCTAGCGCCACCAGTAGGTCAACGTTATCATTTATCCTGTATAATATCTCAACATCTACTTGATGAAGTTGCACAAACGTTTGAACAGATATTCACTGTTCCCAACCAGCGTATCCTACTGACTTCGGTGATCATCTGAGTTTTCCTCTCACGTAACCATGAGGTTCACAAATGTGATTTTGAGTGAAATATCTCAACAAATGTTGGCTGGATTGCTGTAAAATGAATTAGATAAATAGTTATAACGTGCGTGATCCTCTGACTTGTTGTCTAATGCCATTATCAGGTCAAAACCTAAACTTGTCCAATGTTTTATGACTAAATACCTGCAAAAATAATGACATTCCCATCAGCCAGCTGAACCACAATCTTTAACAATTGTCTATATTGTGTTTGTGGTGTCAATGTATCTCAGCCAATTGACTTGTTTTTGTCTAGGAAACAGTATCAGACAACATACAACCTTTTAAATATTAATCTATCTGTCCCTGTATCTTTCCAGCTGACAGAGACATCTGCTCGGTACGCTCGTAAGATCTCTGGCACCACAGCGCTGCAGGAGGCTCTGAAGGAGAAGCAGCAGCACATCGAACAGCTGCTAGCCGAGCGAGACCTGGAGAGATGTGAGGTGGCGAAGGTTACGAGCCATGCAGGAGAGATGCAGCAGGAGATGGTTGTGCTGAGGAAAGGACGGGATCAGGTCAGATACATGCACACGTCTGTTGTCGGCAGTCAAACAAGAACACAGGCAAATAATAAGCATAAAGACAATCAAGCACAAAAAGGGAGACTTAAAATAGATTCCAAAACAAAAAATGTAAAGCTAATGTTAAAAGTGGTTTACGTGTTGGTGATTGGAGCTTAATGTGCTGTTAACGCCAGAATCAACTCTTAATGTTTGGTGTACATTCACCAAGTCAACTCATGCTAAGTGTTCTTCATTCTGTGTGTTTACAGTATGCAGTGGAGATGGAGGCAAAGCTCGATCAGCTGCGTTCGCTGGTGGAGGCAGCAGATCGAGACAAAGTGGAGCTGCTCAACCAGCTGGAGGAGGAGAAGAGGTGAGTCAGACTCTGCCTGCAGCCTGCACATGAATCTGTTTCTGGATAAAGTCCGAGCAGTGGTTAACAGGTTTGACATTGTTTGTATGTGTCACTGTATAATATGTACAGTTGGAGGACACTTTCATTATTGTTCCTGTTTGACAGAAAAGTGGAAGATCTCCAGTTTAGTGTGGAAGAGGCCTGCATCACCAGAGGAGACCTGGAGGTAACTTGTGGTTATGTAATCTGTAGGGATGTCACGAGACCAAAAATCTAGTAATCGGTACCGATACCAAAGTCGATTACCACGTTATGTAAAAAAAAGAAAAAAGAAAACTAATAATAATACTTAAACATTAATTCTTTTATTTAAACATTTGGTGGGGCAGTGTCATGTCACTCTTCTTTCAGTGTCAGTGTTTTTTTTTACTTTCTGTTTTGGTGTGGAGTGGAGAGGGCAAGGAGAGCGTGATTCACATGTAATCTGGAGAAAACCTCAGTCTTCTGGACCCCACAGCTCGCTGGCACTGCTCTGAAGCATGGCGTCACCACACATGCCAGTGTATGGTGACGTCTTCCATGAGTTCACCAGGTGAAGTCGTGAAAGCTGCCGCCGTAGATGTAGGCTACAGTAAAGCCATGAGCTGAATTGCGGTCAAGCGGTGCACGGAGATGAGGGGCTATTCGCTATTTTTCCGTGCTAGTCGGTCTTCTTCTTCAGCATTTGGCGGCAGTCTAGAACATTTGTAACGTTAGGCGTATATACTGTACTGCCCCCTGTCAGGTCTGGAAGGATTGCATCCCCCGGTACCTACGGCACTGTAGAAAAATGAGTTGCATCACGTTTTTTAGAATTTTGGTACCGAAGTACCCGTTCTCGTGACATTCCTAGTAATCTGGTTCTCAATTAAACATATTCTCTCACTCACTTCAACTATAAAAGTCTCACAATTTCAGGCTCAATTATTAGTGAAATTCATGCGTGAATTATTGACAAACTAGATTGATAGTTGATTAACTTATTTGAAATAACCATTTCCCCTTAGTTCTAGATAATGTCAACCTTTAGCCCTCCTGTATACAATGAACACCTGAGTTTGATCTCTTTTGTTTTTACTTGCTCTGGTCATATGACTTTTAAATGCTATTATTGCTTTGCATTTCCTGATGATGATTAAATAAATCATTCTGTCTTAGTTTTTTCCTTTTCCTGAGCTGTATCAAGATCATTCATTTGTTTTTTTTTGTTCAGACACGTTTTTCTTCCTGCTCCTTTTCATTTATTCATTCATGCTTAATTCATTCATGACCATCCTCTCGTCATCTTTTCATCCACATGCCTGTTCTTGAAAGCTGTTTTTGTCTCACCTCGCCTTCAGTCTTCTTTCTTGCTTTCATCTTCCTCTCTTGTCCGCATCTTCCGCACTCTTCAGAGGGAATTAGTGCCTAAATTAGTGTCTTTCAAGAATTCAATTAAACAAGTGTCAGTAGAAGAGAAATAAAAATGAGGAATCGAAATAATTAACACCTGATATTCCTCAGAGCAGAATGTCAATCTTTTCATTTGTTCACAACAAACTGATGTAACTGAAATGCTGGAAACTTTCAGTGCTTTCTTACTTACTGGCCTTTCTCTTTAAAGTCTTGTCTTCCTTCTGTGTGTGGCACACAAAGCTGGCATGTCAGTGTTGCATTGGTGTTTGTTCTCCTTCTCTTCCTGCTCTCTCTTACTAACAGATGCAGTCCAGACTGGAGCATGCCCACATAAAGGAGCTTGAGCAGAGCCTGCTCTTTGAAAAGACCAAAGCTGAAAAACTCCAGAGGGATTTAGAGGACACTAGGGTAATGCTGGCAGTCCCAGTCCCACAGCAGGACTGAGTGATGTGCTTTTCCCCCCACTGGGTTTATTAATGATGGCACAAATTATATTGCAGGAACCACAGCGTGCAAACATGCAATGTCAGATTTATTACAAGTTGCTTCTCTCATTGCCCTGACATGGGGACATTAACATCTCATCGGCCTTGAGCTTTTCTAATAACTAGTTCTATCATACTAAAAATCATGCATGTGTGCACGCAAGTACAAAAAAATAAGTTAGTCTGGAAATGCCTCTGCTTTTGACGATGTCGGTCATCATTTTTCTTCAACGAATCCCATGAAAAAAACAAAACCAACCATGTGTTAGTTTGTCTTTTATTACTTTTCCTATCCGTTGCACTCAAAACCAGAATACATTGTTTCTTTTCTAAAGATGTAGAACTTTAAAATAACTCACAAACATATATTTTCTTTAAAAAAAAAAAAAAAGGCTCAGTATCTAAAACAGCTGGCCACTGTAGTTTTCAACAAACAGAAGGAAATAGTGCATGTGTTGGGGACTATTTTCAGCGGTGGATTAAGCTACATTTTGTGCTCTAGTGAGTATTTGTGGCAGCAGGACGGTGTGTGTGGGATTGAGTCAAAGGGCTAGATTTATCAAGCCGTTTGCGCCTGTTTCCAGGCGCTAATTGGTCGCAAAGACGGACGTAACCGATGCGGGCTATTTACAAACGGGGCGCACTTGGGTAAAATCGCAGATTGCCTGCCACATGAGCGAGATGAGACGAGTTGCGCTTTCAATATGCGTTCGTGGGATGGTCATGGGGAAAATGGGAGTTCCACCCAAAAAGGTGGGAGGATAAGCGCAAAGTGCGCCTAATTATATATTCTGTGGTATTTACAAAGACTGTCAGTAGGAGCGCGTCTCTATTCCGCGGGGGAAATTCTCCGCCTCTTAAAAGCAGGTCTGAACCAGCCGCAATCGAGTTTCCTCGTAGACCTTTATGCTGCTGGTGAAATGGCAACAGTAATCTGAGCAAGACAAAGACATAGGCGAGGCTGAAAATATCGTTAACACAAGAATCACACTTTGTCAGTGAACACAACATCATTTAGCGTTACAGATCAAGCAGCCATGCAATATTAGAGTTACTGGAAGAAATCAAAGATGAAATTGAGTCTCCCACTCAGCGTTCACATCCCATTCCAGCAGTTGTTAAACTCCTCGCTACATTACAAATATTGGCATCAGGATCATTTCAAACAGTCATAGCATCAGCTGTGGGAATATCGCAGTCTGCACTCAGCCATATCATAGCACCGGTAGCGCTTTGTTACAGCGCAATTTACGGTATAGTGGGCGGAGAAAGACGCTGATTGCCTGATGGGTGTCAGGGTTGATAAATACTACGCAAAATGTGGAAGCATAGCGTGCGCTATTACCGAACTTGCATAAACAGACGCAGCGCAAACTGCGCAAGTGTTAGTAAATCTGGCCCAAAGTGTTCTACAGTGTATGTGTTCAAAATGATGAAGGAACATGTCACCCAGTGCAACAATTTGGCTTTCAACAGTTTTTGGACTGCTTTTCATATGGAGCTTTATGGCACAGAGGAAGAAGATCTATACAAAGTAATACTTGTTAGTAGATACATTCACTGTTGCTTTTTGTCTTTTCATGGGATTAATAGACTGTAAGAAAAATGTAGAACACTACTATTCTTGGTCTTTTAACCAGAAGGTTCCAGCTTTGACCCGTCTTTCTCCTGGAGTAAGACTGGCTTGCACCAGATTCTCCGTTGGTGGTTGAAACTTTGCTTCGGTCCTCTTGTGGAGTGGCTTTTTCTTTCCGATGAATCAATTGTATCCACTCAGAATAAGTGTGGTTTATTTTATGGATGCTATGAGATTTACAGGCCAAAGTTCTTGACTTTGAGAATTATAAATGTAAACAACAAGGGTAAGAAAATAATTAGGACAATAATTAGAAAGAGATACATGAGGCATTCAAAGTAGTAAATTTTGAGCTGGAACAATTAGTCGTCTAATTGATTTTGATAATAAAATACTCATGTAAGTCACTAAGTCTTTTACTTTACTAATACATTTATCATGTTAAAATGCCGAACATTGGCGGATTCCATTTTAATAATTGGAGGATTTGCTGCTTTTCTCTTTGTTACGCAATTGTAAATGAAATATCTTTTGGTTTTGGAATCGTTGGTCGGACAAAACGAGCAACGTGGCGCTGTTGGAACTTTGACAGGCATTTTTCAGATGTTTTATAGACAAAACAATCAATTCACAAAAATAATTGTTAGTTGCAGTTCTACAATATTCACATACAATGTTCTTACAAGCTATCTTGACAGTAAATAAAACTATACAAATCAGAAAATCAGGTTACAGCTTATATTTGTTTATTCTACTACACCACCCAGGTCCACTGTTTCTGCTACTACTCCCCTCTGTCAGCTCTCTGGTCTCTTTTTTTTGTCTTCATGTCTCCTTTTCTACATTCTCTGCTTCAGGTGGCCACAGTGTCTGAGCGCTCCAGGATCATGGAGCTGGAGAGGGAGGTGGCCGACCTGCAGCTCAGGCTCCGGGCGTCCCAGCAGAAGGAGGACGCTGCGTCTCTGTCCCAGCAACAGATCAGCAGCCTCAAGGCCCAGGCACTGTCTCAGGAGAAAAAGGTTTGTGGAAAGAGAGTCAGCGTCGGAGCCTGGGCAGCAGCTGTATAATACTCTCAGCTTGTAAAATGGATTATTCATTATTGTCATATAATTTATGGCATAATGTAAAAAAGAAAGAATGTACACAGTTTCTATTTACAACCCTTCTTTTAGCCCCTAATGTAAATAGGCCTGTGTTCCTTCCTATGTTTGGTTTGTTAAAGCTGCTGTGATGAAGCATCATTTATGGCTCAGATGTACATGTATTTCTATACCATGTGTCTCCAACAGATCAGTGAGCTGAGTGTTGACATAGAGAGCAAACAGAAAGCGCTTCAGTCTGTGCAGCAAGATAAGAGCTCTCTGGAGCAGCAGCTAACCAGCCTGGTAAGAAAGAGGAAACTTGGTACATAATAATCACAAATAAACCAAGAAAAGAGATAACGTGACTTATTAAAAAGAGGACGACGTAGACGTAGAATCTCCAACATTTCTGGCTTCCAATATCTGTTATAAAGTGATGGATTTGGGCCTTTTAAATATACATCTTTGTTATTTAGACATGCACTTCGTTACATAAATGTGATTGCAGTTTTACACTCATTGCACTCATTTGGTTCATACATGGTATCGTGCTAAAGATTGAGGCTAACACTGCACGTAAAAACTAGTTCTCTGCACATCTTGCAACAATTACGCTTCTCAGAAAAAAAGGACTGATCACGCTGATTGATTTGCAGCATTTAATGGAGCAAACAGGCCGATGTTTCAACACAACTGTGTCTTTATCACACTCAAAAGAAAAGGCAAAAAGACATCATCTCACCAGTTGCTGATTCTTTTAGAAGACATGGATCCATGTAGAAGACATGGACATAAGCATACAATGATATAATGTAGGAAATGTTCTTCAGTTGAAGTGTAGAGTTAGTTACTATTCACATTTGAAAAGCTGGGACCACTGGATTTGTTTGGCATTTTTGCTTTAAAATTACATTACGTTATTAATCCATTATCAAAATAGTTGATTTATTTATTGTGTTCAATGAATTAACTAGTTATTTTAGCTCTAACAGTATAACGGACATTTTATAAGGTCTGCCTTAGTAATAATGGCGTCATAACCTGTACAGAAAAGTGGCTTTGGGAGTTTATTCCAACAGATTTCCGTGATGAAGTGCACGTCTGTCAGGGTCCATTCTGTAACTGTAGTTTTACCTTATTTGTCTTACTTTTTCCCTGTGAGGTGTTTTGCTCATGGACATCATTAAAATGGCCTCATTAAGAAAGGCATTTTATCCACAAACCTCGCATGTTTTCGGGGCCCAGTCATTATTAGCTCAAGGTACAAGAATGTGACTATGTGAGCGATTAGCTCGTAGTCACGCTGATGTTTCTCCTTTTCAGAGACAAAAGCTTGAGACAGCTGAGGAGGAGAACAGGAGGACAGCAAAGACCATGCAAGGTAATCGTATCAGATGTATCTCAACTGAGTTTATGCTCATTAGAAAGTGTGTAATCAGTTTTTTTCTTAGTGAAGATGATTATGGTATGGTTATAGTTGGTGTTGTCTTTCTGATTTCTGTCAGAATTGGAGCAGAGTGTGGAGCAGTCAAAGAAAGAAATCCAAACCCTGAAAGAGGAGATTCAGTGCAGAGAGAAAGAGCTGACACAGGTAGGTTTACACATGTAGTCAGTGGTTAATAATAACGGATTACATTTACTCAAGTGCTGTACTTAAATTCAAATTAGAGGTACTTGTACTTTACTCAAGTATTTTTCCAATACCATTCTTCTAATCCACTACATCTCTAAGGTAAATGTTGTACTTTTTACTCCACTACATTTGTCACAGAGCTTTAGTTACTTTTCCGATGATTTCCTTCCCTTCCTGTCCAGTGAAAACCGCGTATCTCCAGATGTTTTGATGTTGAGTGTTTGTGATAAACTGAAGGATGAAGTCTGCCTTTACATGTGGAGAAAATTCTCCCTACTTCTTAAGCTAAAAAAAGTCTTTAAAAAGCCTCTGGGGTCAGCTGGGAAATGCATCATCACAAAGCTGAAAACAGCTGTTTTTCTGACACCACAACTTGGTTCTCAGAGGACAGCAAGGCTACAAACATATGATTTTATAGACCATGATGCATTGCTGTAGAGTAAACTACCCAACAGTATATAAAGGAGTTAAAATGAGCACAGCCTTAAACATCTACAGCAGTAAAATGCAACATAAACATTAATGCAGCGGGAATATTAATCCAGAAACATCAGACAGAAGAAGAGGAAAACACTGACAGGAAACATTTTACTGCAACAATGAGTACTTTTACTTTGCACATTTTAAGTAATGTGTACTTAGATAAAGAATCTGAGTACTTACACCCACTGCACGTAGTCAGTGTGCAGTTAAGTGGCCTTTACTTTAATAATCCTTCCTTAAGTAACCTTCCAGTGTGCTATTATTCAGACTTAGTGAAGCTCTCCCTCTCTAGAGCTGACTATGGCCTCAGGCTATTTTTCTATGTTGTTAAAACATTACTAACACACACATGCACACATTACTCTCATTCCCATTTGGGTTTGATAAGTTGACGCACCAGTCTTCTTCTTCTCTTTCATTCAAGCTGTACAGTTTTGCAAAGGTCTATCAGCTGTGGCTGCTTATCATCATGATTTGAAAAAGATGGATGTATGGAAATGACGGAAGAAGTATTCAGATGTTTTACCTAAGTAAAAGTAAAAAGCACAATGTAGAGATACTCCATTAACATTAAAAGTCCTGCATTCAAAATCTTACTTCAGTAAAAGCACAGAAGTATTAGCATCTATATATATACTTAAAGTACAAAAAGTAAATCACACAAATCAAACACGTGAGCCTATACAGTATATCAGCAGTAACATAAATAAAGTGGTAAAACAAAGTCCTCTCTTTCAACTGCTTTAATATTTCTAAAAAGATTCTCAGTAGACATTACACTTCGCAGTTATAAGCGAGTGTTTTGTTATCTTTCCCTGAAGTCCAAGCTTTTTGCTCTCGCTTCATGGGAAACGTTACAAATGGATGTGAAATTGAAACAGCTGAACGAGCTTGAGGCCCACTCAGTAAAGAGTCTTTCCTTTTTTAGCCAACATTTTTTAATGACCTCTTATCTTTCTGGTCTATTTATGGAATGCTGTTTTTTAAGTGCTCACGTCCGTTTAGACTTTGAGCCTGAACTTGAGAGTGATTTTGATCTTTCTGCCTTTTGTATGTTTTGTATCTTTTCTAATTGATATTTAAAATGAACAATGGATCTAATGACAACGTGTAAGAGAACTATCACCTGGCTCTGCAGTTCCCCTGAGCTCAACAGAGTATTTTAGCATCTTTCAGCTCATTGTTTTTGTTTTTACGCCCTGTAACTTTACTGTTTGCTCTTTACTGATTTGCTTTCAATGCTTTTATCAGCGTTGTTTCCAGCAGCCGCTGTTTTTCAGAGAAAAAGCTGTAAAAAGCCACTGTTCACTAATCACGACCTGCTGAGCAGCAAACAGACTCAGTAAGAATAGCTGGTGAACTTAGTGGAGCTTTTAGCAGCTAAAGAGACGGATATTTCCCTCAGGAGTTGGTGGAGGGCAAAAAAGCTGAAAGAGAGAGAATATTGGACATTCATCAGGTGGAGACAAAGACAAAGACTCCTAATGAATCCTCATCGGGATGCTCCCTAACCCTCTGCCGGATGTGGAAATAAGCAACGGTTTGCCAACAACTTTGACATATCAACCTAAAAGTTGATATGTCAGTGTTGTATTTACAGCCTGTTTCCACTGTCCCAATGTGGCCAAAAAATATGTTAATACAGCTTTAATTAAATGTTACACAAACACATTTTTTTTATATAATTTATATAGACTTTGCTGCTATTCAAAAGAGGATAAAACACATTACACAACATACTAAAATAATAATTTTTTTGTCATAGTATTTAATGATCTCAGCAGGACATGTTCTGTTTCCCCCTTGATCTCAAAATAACGAGTTCATGATCACGAAAAAGTATTTTATTTTATTTTTTTGGACAGCATGTAATGTCGAGATCAGGCATCAATAAAACAATTTTCTCTTGATCACAAAACAAATATTCTCATGTAAACAAGTTGGTTTTGTCATAAATAATATTTGTTTGCTACATATTTCCATACCCTGTGGAGCTAAATATTATTAATGTTTTTTCAGGCTACTGAAAAGTCAAAGAGGACGGCCCTGTCTTTTGAGCAGCTGACCAATGACAATAAGACACTGGAGACACAGGTGAGCAGATACAGCAGTGACTGTATGGTCACTGAAGGCCCCAAGTTGTCATTTTATTAGAAGTTTAGTTTTGGTATGCTTTTTGGACAATCTTTACACTCTCACACATCTCATATGCAGTGATAATGGTGGCAGATTTAGCACACAAAATAAAAAATAATCTTTGAAACAAAATGAAAATAGAAGCAAACAAAAGCATTTTTTCATGTCTAGCCTTGACAAGCAGATTTTATCAGCTGTAGCTAAAGCTGCTGTCTCCGTCCACAGCAGGACATTGCTTACCGTAGCTTCCGTGTCGGTACTCCTGCCTGCTTCTCCAAACTGTTGTCGTGCCGACCGCCATCTACTGTAGCTAACACACTGACTATGGACAAGTAGGTCATACAACCTTCAAAAAATCCGAACTGTCCCTTTAAGTGTCCACAGCCCTGTGAAAGGATTCACACGTGCGCATGCATACGTTTAGCATTTGAAGCCCGCAGGGTTTTTATTACGTATTCAGGATGGCCACACTGACCGCATGTGACTGTCCAAGTCCCAGTCATCGCGTTTAATCAGCCATCCATGAAATACTGTGGGCCATCTCATTCTCGCTCTCTTTTATTCTCTTCTCCGTGTCTTCCCTCTCAGCCTCCATCTGTAACTTGATATTTGTATCATTTCATACTCAATCCGTTCCACCTGCAGCCGTTCACTCAGTCCGTGGCTCTCTGGTGCCCTCTTGTTCTCCTACATTCCCTCTGACTCCAGCTGTTTGTGAGCTCCAGATGTTCGGTGTCATGACAGCGAGGAAAATCGAGACAGGAGATTAGAGACGGAACGTAAACATGCTTTCTGTTTGGCATAAATCTTTTTCATGATGCAACATATTTCAGCACTGCAACATAACTCTACCTGCTGTTATTGGGGATTGAAGTATTTAAGGCACTGATTTTAAGGTGCAAGAGGTTTGTATGATCCCCAGAGGAAACATCTGAACTATAAAAGAGCAATTACACTCAAGTTACAAGGAAAGCAGTACACATACATACAGTATCCACGACCTGTATTGTACTTGTAAACTATATCAGTTAGGAAACGTAGTGTTTGTCTGTTTAATATAGAAATATAATATAGTACAGGCTGAGTCCTGCAGCGGCTCGGGTTTGAATCCGACCTGCTGCCCTTTGCTGCGTGTCATCCCCCATCTCTCTCCTCCTTTCCGGTCTATCCACTGTCATTAAAGGGAAAAGCCCCAAAAAATAATCTTGAAAAAAAAAGAAATATAATATAGTACATAATGTAATAAAACAGTACAACAGTTTACACACTTAATTAATAAATAACTTAGTGAATATAAAATACATATTTATTATGATTAGAAAATGTAATAATAATCCTTCATTAACTTTATATACACCAGTTACAGATGCTTCATAGGAGGAGTTTTAGTTTTTGACAAATACAATAATAAACACGTAAAAATGTCCTTATTTGTGCTCACAGCTACGTAATATTGTGTAATACATAATTTATTATACTACCTATAAATGATAAATTTGGAGGGGTTGGGGGGGGTGTTAAAATAACTTGTTACCTCATTAAATATTTATTTATATATTTAATTTTAGTCATTTTGCAGTCCATAGTGTTAACTGTGTTATAGTATAGTGAAATAAAATATGCACCTAAAATAAATACCTCCATACCACCGCTTGTATACAGTACTAGTGTAGTGACCCTTTCTCCATGACATTGTTCTTTTCTACTCTTGAATCTGTGTCTGTGAGTCTGTGAATTTAAATTCAAATCGATCATTATAGGCAATAAACAAAAGTGGCATTGCTGACTAAAATGTTTACACTCACCTAAACAGGGCGTAAGGTAACATACAATATTTAAAGGTTTGACTGAACAACAGACAAAATACTTACCTACATCAAAAATTAAAAGTTTTTGCAGCTACAATGAAGAGAACAGGAGTTCTGTCTCTGTGGAGTCAAGGAAACACACGTTGTAATTTATTCAGCAGGACGCTCTAACATCTGCTTCTGTTCGCTCAGCCATGTTGCTGTAAGTTGTGATGTAATGCTGCTTGTGTGTGTGTGTGTGTGTTGCTGCTTGTGTGTGTGTGTGTGTGTGTGTGTGTGTGTGTGCGCGCATGTGTGTGTGTCTGTGTGTGTGTGTGTGTGTGTGCGCACGTGTGTGTCTGTGTGTGTCTGCTTCTGTTTGCTCAGCCATGTTGCTGTAAGTTGTGATGTAATGCTGCGTGTGTGTGTGTGTGTGTGCGTGTGTGTGCGCGTGTGTGTGCGTGTGTGTGTGTGTGTGTGAGAGAGGCCTGGCTGGACACAGCATTGCTTTAGTTAATTAACGGTTTGGCCTCTTGTCTGTCACATCTGTTGGATCCAGAGCTGAAACTTTGACAATCAATTAAATAGTTTGAGTGTTTTTATTAATATCATTTTTAATTTGTGTAATTTTTAAGCCTTTTATTAGAGATCACAAGTTTTCAGCTGGTCAGTTATGGTTATTTGCTGTTTTTCTTCGTCTTTTATGAAAATAAACTAAATATTTGGGGATTCTTGTGTAGAGAGGGAGATGGGGACAAAATACAAACAAAAATACAAACATGCTTTTTATTTTGTCATGCTTAATTTTGTCCTTCCACAAACCTTTTTGGTTTGAACGGTGTCTCAGTTGTGGTTATTTGCTGGTTTTCTGATTTATTCTAGTTTAGTTTTCAGATGGATATAATATCTTTGGGTTTTGGAGTAATGGTCAGCCAAAAGGAGCTTAAATATGTCGAAAATGATCATCATTCTCCTATCAAACTAGAGACACGGAGACACCCCTGTTTGTGTCACTTTTTGAGAAAAAATTGCCAACAATTTGCTGGTTTCAGCTTTTAAGTTGTGGTTATTTGCTAGTTATTGTAATATTATAATAAACTGAGTATTTCTGGAGTCTAGTGGGAGATGGAGACAGAACATTAACATGCTTTTTCTTTGTAGTTGCAGCCCTAGTTAGACTGTCTGTGTACAGACACCTCACTAAAACAGTATGAGAGACTACAATATTTTGGCTTGTAGTTTTTATCAGACCTGGTAGTGTAAGGAGTCAGCTAGCGCCTGCAGGTCAGGTCAGCTACTTTGCTGTGATTCATGCTAAACACTGAATGAAAGGTGAATCGTTTAGAGGAGTGTGTACATATGGTGTTGGAGATGGGGGGGAAACGAGAGTGTGAGCAGCAGAATGCTGGTGGGGGGGGAGCTTATTCTGGTTGGGCTTACATAATGGAAGTGCTCAGCTTCTTTAACACAACTGTGAGAGAGAGAGAGAGAGAGAGAGAGAGACTGCTGAGGCGACACGCTCTCCATTTCCCTCTCGCAGCCGTGCACGGCGGGGGATGAGAGCTGATGGTTTATTGATGCCCAGCTTGTTTTAGTCTCCATGTGATGCTGTAGAGAGAGAGGGTGACATAGCAACAACACTGCTGTTGTTTAGCAGGTGAACATAGTTTGAAATCCAGCAGTGGTGAGCTGTTTAGGTATGGATATAGCTGCTCTGCATCAGGGTTACTCCAGTAACATCTACTCACCTCACTACCAGGTAGGACTGTCGGCTTTTGTTTTGCTTTTTAGTCCGGGATTCAAACCTGATCAGTGCAGCAGATCCAGCGGCATTTTACTGCCACTGTATGCAGGTAGAAATGGTGCTAATTTGTCTTTAAATAGGCTTCTTTTTCTTTGGGATCAAATTGTATTTATTTTTCTTCTCAAAGAGAGCAAGGACAAAACACTCATACACATGTGTATCATACACAGCATATACAACATTTGAAAACATTTTGCATCTCTAATTAGCTCTTGTCAATGATTATTTGTCTTGCTGTTGGTGTAAGATTTCATGATGTAGCCTGTGCTTGTGACCAGAGAAGATAACCTGTCTACGTTCTGCATTTGTGTATATTTATGCATGTTTATATGTAAGCACACTGTGCAGACCAGATCTCGCTTTGGAGGTGTAGGTTAATATTATTGAGGTGTTTTTAAAAAGTCAAAAACTCCCATGCAAAGGCATCCAACACAGTTGATGACACACTTGACGAAGTGTTAATGTGCAAACAGAAACATGCTGCAGGCGGTTTCAGTGCGACTCGTTAAAGATGAGTTTTTTATTTATTTATTTTATTTTATCTGAAGCCAGCTGCAGAAAATGCATTGATTTAAAAGTCACTTGTTAATTAGTCATTGACTATTGCTATTTTAAGGCTGCGGGGCCCGCAGCCCTGCACGTGCCGATTTCATGATGTATGAGATGTGTTTAGAATCACAGATATCTGACTTTAATAAGTAACTAATAGTTTGCAATGGGTTAAAGTTGGAGTAAGTGATGTCTTTGAGGCTTTTATTTTTAGTTTCACATGAATTGAACCCATTCTGCTCTCTGCTGACTCAAATATCAAGGTGTTGTGTATTTTAAGAATTAACCGCAGTGTCACTTTTGATGACCCAGAATGTCTCTTTTGGGACTACAGCGTTGCCTCTGATGTGAAAGATTTTAAATGGGACATCGGAATATAATGTTGAATATATACAGTATGTTTATGGTGTATAGCAGGGCTGAAATGATTGGTTGATTAGTCGATTAGGGGTCAACATAGAATTAATTAGGTCAAGTTTTTATAAGTATGTACGTCTGTTTTTGGGGGGGAAGGTGGAGGCGTTTCGTTTTTGCGTGTTTACAGACAGTAAAGAGATTACATGAAATTAGCGAGATTATTAGTGAGATGCAGCAAAGGTCTCGGGCGGGACTTGAACCGGGGTCATTCTGGTTCATTGCTGGAATCTTAACCCCTAAACTTTGGGATTGCCCCAGTTGGGAACTATTTTGATATCTGATAAATTGTTTAGATACATTTTCAAGCAAAAGTGCCAAAGATTTGCTGGTTCCAGCTTTTGTAACATGAAGATTCCCTGCCTCTCTTTATCTCATTGTATCTATATATTTGTCTTATTTTTAAGTTTTCTTCAGCATCACAGTAATCCAGTGATAGTTGTCTGTACATCCATAGATACACTTCCAACAGGAACTGCTAATAGCTAATTCAGCATACTTTTAATGGTGCCAATTTGCCAAAATCTAAACAAATATAGGCTAAAAGAGTACAAGTATTTTGTAGCTGACATTACAACAGCATATTTGGTGATCTCTTACTGTCCTGATGGCTTTATTCTTCTCTGTCGTCACATTGGATCCTCTTTAAAATACAAGGACGTCATTTCAGATGGGATTCAAATTACTGGAGGAACAGCCAGTTCGGAGTCATTAATTGCAGCTGTAATTATCACAGAGTGAAAATGTATCCACATGCGTGCTGAGGATGGGATTAAAATCACTGACTAGTGCAAGTAATGGTAAAATCACCCCACATCCCCTTGAGAAATAAATCCAGTCCGAATCAGGCTGAAGTGTACAGTAACAAAATTAATGCTTTGAATATGTTAAGATGAGCAAAAAAGAAAAAGCTCTTACTCCCCTTATGTTCTTTGTCGTTGTAACTTGGTGTGTATATATTCTTTCTGACTCTCTTTCCTTTCCTGTATCTGTTCCTCTGTAGCTCGAGGCTTTAAAACAGCAGAACTCCAAATACCAGGAGGAGCTCAGTCTGTCGAAAGAGCGGAGCAGCTCAGAAAACCAGCGAATCGGAGTCCTCTGCAAGGAAATGTGAGTACTCATGATAACTAATGTGTTTTTTCCTGGCGCGTGTCGCCTCTAAAGGTGACCCCAGTCAGCCAGTTCATTACACTGGTGTGGTTAATCTGCCCTGTGGGTCTCAACTGATGATTAAAAATCCAGCCTGCATTTTCAAGCTCTAATGAAATAAAGGACTCTGCAAATGTGGCTCGATTTAATTGCTTTTAAACATTTAAAATAAACATTTGAAAAACTCAACGCTAAAATGTCAAATGTGTTATTAACGTGGCTCCGTCCGTAGCTCTCCAGAAGGAATGCTTCTACTTGTAAATATGCTTTAAATTGTTGTGTAAAGCCCATAATTAGCCAGAGGGTGCTATTATGTGATTATGGATGATGGTTGAAGCACAATGCCCAACACTCATAATCACAATAAAAATAATAAAAAGTCTTGCATATAATTGCTTCGATATAAAACATTTCAAACCAAGAGTCCTTAAAATGTTGTTCATCATTAAAGGACAGGGTTTAGATCCTTAACTACAAATAGTGTATTCGTTTGACATTACATGTTACACTTATACATTTTCATGTATGTTATAGTATAGTATAGTATATGTATGTTTCAGATGTACTTTTCCGGTAGCGTTTGGTTTCCATTCATTTCCGTATGGATTGACAATGAAATTAATCCACAAATTTCTGTAAAAGCGGACGTATTATTATCATTGTGTGGAAACCAGTGTTGGGCAAGTTTTTTTTGTAAAGATTTGTTTTATTGAAAGATGCTCAATTAACAGTACAATTGCAATATGTAAGATAAATAAACATTTCCTTTCATGCATGGAAAAATAGATTTAAAAGAGAGAAAAAGGAAATATACACCTTTTGAACAGATACACATATCTGTAGAAGAGAAGGTTAATTATGAACACAATAACGATTGGAGTTAGGCAAGTTTCTTGGAAACTGTAATCAAGTACTCTTTCCACATTACTCATGAAACAACTAGTTACATATTACTTCACTAATAATCAGCATCAAAAGCAATTAGTTAGATTACATTACATGTCATTTAGCGGACGCTTTTATCCAAAGCTACGAACAATTGCAATATGTGTCAGAGGTCGCACGCCTCTGGAGCAACTAGGGGTCAAGTGTCTTGCTCAGGGACACATTGGTTGATGTATCGCAGTGGGAATCAAACCTGGGTCTCCCACACCAAAGGCATGTGTCATATCCACTGTGCCATCACCACCCTTACATTACGTTTTACTTTACTTTCTAATGGAAATGAATGAAAACCAATGGATCCATTGAGTGGATGAAAAAATGCATTCAGAAGTACATTACTCATTAAGTACTAAATGGAAACATCAAACATGAAACACCACGGGTATGGCCTTTTAAGACCTCTGTGGAGCGAAGAGAGCAAAACATGATAAAGCAAGATTCATCACCGATACTTTCATATCTCCCACTGTGTTGGCATAGCAACAAATTCATAAAAATGTTTTAATTACCAGCCGAGCTTTAACTGATCGCTCATCTGAAACAGAAGTTTTTGATGCGGGGTAAACATATTCCATCTTTTAACAGCAATGTTTTTACTTTACTTTGTTGTGTTTGTGGTAAATCTCCAGCCTCATGTCAAGGTCTATTTATAGTGTGTGTGTGTGTGTGTGTGTGTGTGTGTGTGTGTGTGTGTGTGTGTGTGTGTGTGTGTGTGTGTGCAGAAGTATGTGGTGTGTTTTTGAGTCTTTCATCATTCTGCCACACCTCCCCTGAGTCATCAGAGCTGTGATGTCAGAGCTCCAGATGGATCCAATTGGCTGAATTATACCGTAGTCATCAATATGTAGCATCCTGAAGGAGGGGTAGCAGACGGACATGTCAACAAAATATCTTTAGTTACAGTGAAACAAAAGCAGCATCATCCTCCTTAAGGAACGTCTGTTTTTCTATGAATGCCGAAATTAAAAACACAAATGTCTATTAATCATGTTAAACACCTCTGTGGTTTTATTGCAGTTTCCTTCCCTCCACCCCCATCCTGTCTCATCTCAACAGTGTTCCTCCATCCTTCCTCAGTCTGATGTTATATAATCGCTCCCTCTCTCCTCCTAGGACCGCCTGGCTCCTACATGGCGGCTGCTTTTACTATGACATCAGAGTGTGTGTGTGTGTGTGTGTGTGTGTGTGTGTGTGTGTGTGTGTGTGTGTGTGTGTGTGTGTGTGTGTGTGTGTGTGTGTGTGTGTGTGTGGGGAATCAATGTGGCTCTTGTGGCATCTGAGAGAGCAGCTGTGTGCACCACAGCTCAGATTTGTGTTTTGTTTTTGGTGCTACTGTGGGTCAAATCCTCAACACTTTGTCTGTTGTCGTTGTTGTAGCTGCTGTGTGCATATAGGCTTTATTTTCCAGAGAAAAACTGTCCTCATTTACAAGTAATGCTTTTTAAACAAGGGTCCACAGCCATGCTTGAGCTAAGTGCTAACGTCAGCATGCTAATATGCTCACAATAACAATGTGCTGATGTTTAGCAGGTATTATATTCACCATTTTAGTTTAGCGTGTTAGCATGCTAACATTTGCTAATTAGCAGTAAACACAATGTACATCTGATCTGAGGCTGACTGGATTAGGATTAGTTTTGCAGGTATTTCGTCAGAATAAAGTATTAGTCAAATTAATATTTTGACCCTATGAAAAGTGGAGGGATCAAAAAAGGTTATTACAATTCATCCTGAGGTGAACATGAATTTAATAACCAAATTTTATGGAAATCCAGTTGTGGAGGTGAATTATGTAAAAGAAAACACAAATGTTAACCTCATGTTGGCGTTAAAAGAAAAGGTCCCAGGATCACCAAAGTCAGTTGGATTCATCCTCAGGAAGATACATGGCTTTACTAAATTTAATGATTAATCCAAACATTGCCATTTAATTCTGGACTAAAGTGGTCAAACCGATCAGAAAAAATGAATGCAGCTTTAGGATTTCTTGTTTTCATCCATGTGTTTTAGTGTGTTGCAGTTTGAGTTCTCTTTGGTGAGACATGAAGTGTAGAACTACAGTAATATTCAATTATAGATGAGGTATGAAACAGTTTTCAAAGTAAAATTGGAGAAGCTGATGCTTCACATTGTGCTACATTTGTTTCTTTTACATCCTATAAGAGAATAAAAGTGACAGAGACAGCATTGATGTTTCAAAGTATATGTGATGGACCATTTTTTTTTAATATAGTGCAGTTTCCGTTAACTCCTCCCTGTTGTGAGTGGATGCTGTAGAGGCATGGCCGATGTGATTATACAGCAGGCAGCTAAACATTTCACCCAGCTGGTGCTCAGATGAAGCTATTAGTCACACGTAGCTTCTTCCTTTGACACAAATCCTAAGAATGACCCACATGGAGCTAATTTCAATTTCTCCAGAAAACCATTTGGTTCCAGCATCTAAAAATATCCAGATTCATAAATTCCCAGACAACACAGTCTGCGCAGCTGCCTCTGGTCTGAATTTGATCTCGTGCTCAGATTACACTGTCAGCTTTATGATATCCTGATGGTATTTTTTTCACGACTTGTGGATTTACTGTATCACTACTGTATCTTTGTAGCACTACAGTGTATTAACCACTGTGGGTTTTACAGATGTCAAATCCTTTAAGATGTTTAAAATAGGACGATGTAGAAGTCTACATAAGCATCAGATATACACACAACAGATGGCTTTTTGAGTCTGTGGATTATATCAGTGTACGTGTGGTCCAACTGATTCTGCCTCTTTTTTAGTAATTTACTTGAATACATCTTACATTTTTAAACCAGAGCTTTTTTTAATAGGCTTCGTTTGCTTTAAAGCTGCTATAATCAATATTTTATATTAACAGTGTGTATGTGTGGGGCAGCCTCTAGCTCACCTGGTAGGGCGCACGCCCCATGTAGGCTCAGTCTTTGCCAGCGGCCCGGGTTCAAATCTGACTCAAGGCCCTTTGCTGCACGTCATCCCCCCTCTCGCTCCCCCATTTCCTGTCTCTCTTCAGCTATGTGTAATGTAAAAAGAGGTCAACTGTAGTGATGATGCGGTCCTTTTTAACTGGATAAAAAGTGAAACAAGGGCTGCAACTAACAATTATTTTCATTATGTGAAAACATATCCATCCTAGTTTTATTGACTCCAAGGTGACATCTTCAAATGTCTTGTTTTTACCCGACGAACAGTCAAAAATATATTTGACAGATATATGACATAAAACAGACAAAAAACGGAACTCCTTTGTGTTAGAGTTGCTTAAAATCATTACAAAATGACTTACATGATGTCAGTTATTTTTCCTGAAGATCAACTTATCAATTAATGGACTAATCCTTGCAGCTCTGATTGAAACCATAAATCTTTTGTAACATTTTCTCTTTTTAGTCACACATAACACAGAAAAATGCAAGTTCATCTAACGTGACAGCTCAGAACCAAATCTGAAATGAGCACTTTTCATAGATTTGTTTTGCACCTAAAATCAAAGCAGGTGAAACATTCAGTTCTTTTGTGGGTGCATGTCAGTATGTGTGTGTGTATGTTTGTGTGCATGTTTAACAGATGTGAACACATCTGGCTGCACACCAGATTTGAGCATACAGCAGCGATGGTGACACAGATATACAGTATCACAGACTCTACAGGCTTCAGTGCAGCTCTTTAAGTGTGTCGCCTCTCCTTTTCTTTCTCGTCTCTCTCAGTGAGGAGCTGAAGCTGGCCTCCCAGAAGTCTCAGCATCTCGACGAGGTACAGTACTGACCTTTCCAAAAATCTGTATTATTATATACATGATTTCCTTCATCCCGTTATAGATTTGTTAAGTCAGAAACTGTGATTTGATGTATAGGTTTCGGCATAGCGAGGATTTACCTCCTGCTGTGACTAAACTCTTAAAGCTCAGACGGGTTTAGCTTCTATTTAAATGCCTCTATATTTGTGTGTGTTTGCCTCTCAGCACAAAGACGGCCGTAACATGCCAGACATGAAGACCAGGTAAGAAACTAGGAAACATGTTCCTTGTATGCTATTTCTGTCTATTTCTGTCATGTGACTTCTTTTTTTTTTTTAATACAATTGCGGACTCTGGCTTTGATATGTTATCTGACAGCCACTTGTGTAGTTGTACACACTTTAAATACTTGAAAGTGGGAAAATTTATGCTTTTAAATGTGTGATTTAATTGATAATCATAAATCCATATTTATGGACATTTAAGTTAATCATTAACTAACTGATTATACACTGGCTCGTAATAGGTCACACCCTTTTTAATTCCCTAGTCAGCATTTATAAACAGCTCAAACACAGCTAATTAATGGATTGTAACACACTATTATGTAGTTGTGTGCAGATTTAAGGACATTTTTTGTTTATAAATGCATTTCTCAATAATGCCACTGATAAATCATCCCGACTGGTATACAACCAGTTATTAACAGGCTGCAACTAACGATTGTTTTCATTATTATTTTTCATTGATCGATCTTCTGATTATGTTCTCGATTATTTGATTACATGTTTGTAGATGTAGATAATATGTTGTTTTCACTGCAGGAAGAAGTATTTATTTAATTTACCTATGTAAAAGTAGAAAAAAAGTTTATGTGATTTGCTGCATATCCTGTTGGGTAGTTTAATCTATAATAATGCATCATCTTTTATAAACTCTATGTTTTTGTAAGTAAAATATTAATCTGACAAGTGACTATAAAACTAAATAAATGTAGTAGAGTTAAAAGTAAAATATTTGCCTCTGAAAGTGGAGTGACGTATTGAAATACCCATGTGATATACCGAAGTACCGAACAATAACAGGGTTTATTCCTGACAGACTTTTTCATATCTGATAGTACCGTTAGATGTTTAAAACCTATTACATCTATTCATTGTTTTTGGTCTAAGTCTGGAAACAAAAGAAAGTTTGTGTCGTCTCACGCGTCCGTCTCAGCTCAGTAATCAGGGGATTAAAAAAACACCTCAGCTCAACCTTCAGAGCAGCGACTTACGTTGAGAGTGAACGCTAGATAAAGTGAGGATGATAGACGGCTGAGGCAGGTTGTGTCTGATGTAAGATCTGAGAGACAAAGTGACGGAGAAGGGCTGTGGAAGGCAGCCGGCAATCTCTGTGGTGTCGGCCGGAGGGAAATGAAGAGGTGATGCACGATAATTAGAGCAGAAGTAATAGATTTGGAGGGAGTCTTCTCAGGTGAACATGGGAAAGACAGGAGATGTGATTCGGTGAAACGACCTGCTTCACATCTAGTTTAATTTATCCATAAAACAGAGATGTTGTCGGCTGGGTGTCACTGATCTCTTCCTATTGATTTTTGGAGGCAGGTGGTTGAAATCCTCAGCTGTAAAGTCCACTGAGCTTCAGCGAAGGTGATTCTTGGTTGTGAATTTATATTGAATTCCTGGTTTTTCATAGTCTGGCTATCACCAGATCAAGCTCAATCTTTTAAGATTGAACATTAGTCTGGGGAGTCTGCTCTGTATTTTCTGCTGCACAAGAGGCGGGATCAACGAGCATAGTTCAAATGACTCTGTACGCAACTGGACAGTCCTTCAACCAATCAGACCAACGATCCTGGAGACGTACTTTGCAGAGCGGCATCAACGGGTTGCTGCCATAGACAGTATATAAGGTTGCTGCGCTTCGGTGGCCATCATGTTGAATGTAAACAAAAAGCTGCTTGCCGTCGCTTGCGCTATCGTCATTGTGTTAAACCCGCCAATAGCGCGCCAGGTGGATAAGCCAGTCTGTGATTGGTCCCCACAGATTTGTAACGGAAGCAGGATAGATAAATGTACAGGTTTCCAGCCTGAGCTGCAGGGAGAAATCAAATCGCTGGCAGATAGGGAGGGTTTACCCACTCTAGGTTTTTCACTGTTTTATTAATGTTAATGTAAAATCCATCCATCTATCTATTCTAATCTATTATGTATTAAAATAGCTTGGTTTGATATCACAAGTAAAAGGGGAACAATTAAGTCCTAACAGCTTTTTATTTATGTATATATATTAAAGGTACCCTCTGGAGCTTTTGACCACTAGCAGCTCTATGAAGCCATGTTATGGACCTATGTTTTGATGGCAATAATGCCCGAACAAAACATAGTAATGCACCAGTAAAGGCATTGAAGAAGAATGCAAGCTAGCAAACACGAGGAAGGAAATTGATTCAACTCATTTGTTAGACCTCAAGGATACACACAATGTTTTTAGGGAAGAAACACTAAACACGAGAAATTCAATGTAAACTGACAATAAAGTAGAGTAAAACTCTACAGTGTACCTTCAACCATACAAATAACACATTATAATCACATTTGGTCCTTACAAAAAAACTTGAAAATATGCCTAAATTACTGAAAAAACAAAAGTAATTAAATCCATAGTTTGACTTTTTGGAAAAGTCTCTTATTCACTTTAATGAGAGTTCAATCAGGAGAGACTTTATTAAGAGAGAACAATACAATTTAGCATGATTACAAATAATTTGAGAAGAGTTGTTGGCGTTAAGACTCCATCGTGACGTTGTATATTTAGGATTTAGGGGGGTAGCGATGCCGGGATTAGTTGAGGATATTTCCCCCCTGGGGTCTAGACATTGCTGGTGGTTGTGGTGGGGAAGAGAGTAGCGGAAGACCTGGAGGACGATGTGAATGTGGAGCAGAAATGGTGTGATGAAGACTGGAGGACCGCATCTGTTCGTACTGAAATGACAACTGACCGCAGCAGAGAGGAGAACAGATTTCAAAGTTTGACAGCAAAGGAGATGATTGGCTAAGATCGATCAAGTAAGATCTGGTTGGACGTGGCCGGGTTAGCTCAGTTGGTAGAACAGGTGCACAAATATACTTTTTACTCCGCGACGCAGCTGCCACGGGTTTGACTCCGACCTGCGGCCCTTTGCTGCAGGTCATTCCCCTTCTCTCTCCCCCTTTCATGTCTTCATCTGCCCCAAAAAATAATCTTTAAAAAAGAAAAAAAGATCTGGTTGGACTACTAGAGTGAACACCCACAGAGTAGAAGGTGGAGAGAGATTCAGAGAAAAATCAGAATGGATGAGTGAGTAAAGGGAGTTTTCCTGATTGAACTTTTGCTAAGCTGTAGATGAGAAGTTTGACACCACACTCATATCCGTCCACTGAATATGAAGCTACAGCCGGGAGACAGTCAGCGTAGCTTAGCATAAAGACTGGAAACAGGGGGAAACAGCTAGCCTGGCTCTGTCCAATGGTAGCTTAACATTTGGGTTTACTTCTCAGCTGGTTTTTGAATAAAGATGACCTCAGTCAACCTATTGCTACTCTCTTAACCTCTCCATTTTTCCACAGAGAAACCATTTCTAATCAGGAAACGGAACAGAAATCCACTGGAGCCTTAATCTCCGACAAAGACCAGGAACTGGAAACTCTGAGGAATGAGGTACTCGCGCATGACTTTTAAATCTTTTCTTTTAAACGTCATTCTGTTGTTTTCTGAGCCATGTGAGGGATTCATCCGTTTGTCATCGGTCACTGCAGATCGCCGTGCTGCGAGGAGAAAACGCCACGGCCAAGACGCTGCAGTCGGCCGTGGAGACGCTGGAGAGAGACAAAGCGCAGCTGCAGAGCCGCGTTCACAGCCTAGAGCAAAGGCTCATGGGAACGCAGGCCTCCGAGGGAGAAGACAGGGAAGCTCTATCCTCAGGTGAGGAGAGGGCGATGAGAGCGCTGGCGCTGTTGTGGCGAGGAGAAGTTTCCTTTCGTCAACCTGTTTTCTTATTTCTCGTGCAGGCGATGCAGCTCTGGAGCAGCTGAGGGAAGAGAAGGAGTTCGCTGAGGGGCAGGTGAGACTGTCAAAGTCAAAGTCTCTTTATTAGTCTCCCTAAGGAGAAATTCGTTTTGGACAGAGAGAAATTGCTGCAAGAGTAACATAGACACACATCAAACACAGGGTTAAAACAATTAGACATTGAACATATAGGTTACTCAAGTAGCTGTGCAAAATTACAAGTTACCATTTTCTAAAAAGGCAGTTAATAAAAAAAAAAAAAAATTCCATTTGGAAATATAAATATCCTTACAATCCATTGTAAAAATGCAGTAATTCCTTCAGTCCTATCCATACATACATTCAGTCACAAATTTACATTAATAGAATTGGTGGTCATACATTCATTGCTGCTCATTTATGAGCTTAACTGCGAGAGGAACAAATGAGTGCTTATACCTATTATATTTGCAGAGAGGAACCCTGTACCTCTTTCCTGAGTTCAATAGCTCAGAGACTGACAGGACTCTATCAAATCACGGTTCACGGTTCACGGTTCTTATCTGCGGCCACATGAAGGTGATCTGTGTCTCGATTCGTCCCCTTCAGATCAACTTCCTAAACAGCGTGATCGTTGACCTGCAGCGGAAGAACGAGGAGCTGAAGATCAAACTGAAGAAGCTCGCTCTGGCTGAGTTTAACGGCAACGACGGGACGGATGGGTAAGAAATATAGAAAATAATAGAAATACACAGTGCTTGGTGCTTTTCTGTGTTTCATATTATTGTAAATTTGATACAAACCAAACTGTTAATTGAGAAAGTAGCCGCCATGCTGCGGCTGTAAGCAGTCCAACAAAGTGCTGCCGGGAGGGACTAAACACAGAGAGATGCATAAACACACGAGATTAACGCGCTCAAGGCTGTATTGCAATGATTTATTCCTCCACACGTAAAATACAACTACCACTGCAGTTAGCAAATGTAAAGTTACCTTGCGAGTCGAAATAAGTGCGGTGGTCAACAGAAAGCGTTCGCTCCCAGGCTCACCCCCCTCTCTGTCAAAGCCCAAAAAACCAACAGGTGAACAGGTGAAACAAACAAATAAGTTATCACTTCCGCTCAAACCACGATGAAAACGCCCCCACCACCTACAATATAAGTGCACAATATAATAATCACTAAATAATATAAATGATGAGACCGTAAACAACATACAGTATGTGGCTCCTACACGCCAGATTACTGGAAATTGAAAATAATCAAGTTGTGAGCAGCCCAATTCGATTTATTTAAAAAAAATAATTGTGATAAATGCTCATTCGCTTTAATGCTGAGAGTTAGATGACTAGATAAAACATCGATACCACGGTTATGTCGGTCTGTTAAATGTGAAGCTCCGTCGAGAGACGTAAGCTTAGTTAAGCATAAAGGCAGGAAACATGGGGAAACGGCTAGCGTGGCTTTTTCCCAACCTGTAAAGCTCAATGATTAACATATTATATGTTTGTTTAATCTGTATAAAAACTGAGGTCTTAATAAGACACTTTGAAACAAACATCGGAACTCTTCTGACACTTTTGATTGAATAAATGTACTGCTTTTTGAGCGGTTGTTGGTATTTGCTTCTGATTTTCAAGGTCCCATCACATGGTGCTCTTTGGATGCCTTTATATAGACCTTAGTGGTCCCCCTAATACTGTATCTGAAGTCTCTTTTATATAGACCTTAGTGGTCCCCCTAATACTGTATCTGAAGTCTCTTTTATATAGACCTTAGTGGTCCCTCTAATACTGTATCTGAAGTCTCTTTTATATAGACCTTAGTGGTCCCCCTAATACTGTATCTGAAGTCTCTTTTATATAGACCTTAGTGGTCCCCTAATACTGTATCTGAAGTCTCTTTTATATAGACCTTAGTGGTCCCCTAATACTGTATCTGAAGTCTCTTTTATATAGACCTTAGTGGTCCCCTAATACTGTATCTGAAGTCTCTTTTCTATAGACCTTAGTGGTCCCCTAGAACTGTATCTGAAGTCTCTTTTATATAGACCTTAGTGGTCCCCTAATACTGTATCTGAAGTCTCTTTTATATAGACCTTAGTGGTCCCCTAATACTGTATCTGAAGTCTCTTTTATATAGATCTTAGTGGTCCCCTAATACTGTATCTGAAGTCTCTTTTATATAGGCCTTAGTGGTCCACTAATACTGTATCTGAAGTCTCTTTTATATAGACCTTAGTGGTCCCCTAATACTGTATCTGAAGTCTCTTTTATATAGACCTTAGTGGTCCACTAATACTGTATCTGAAGTCTCTTTTATATAGACCTTAGTGGTCCCCTAATACTGTATCTGAAGTCTCTTTTATATAGACCTTAGTGGTCCCCTAATACTGTATCTGAAGTCTCTTTTATATAGACCTTAGTGGTCCCACTAATACTGTATCTGAAGTCTCTTTTATATAGACCTTAGTGGTCCCCTAATACTGTATCTGAAGTCTCTTTTATATAGACCTTAGTGGTCCCCCTAATACTGTATCTGAAGTCTCTTTTATATAGACCTTAGTGGTCCCCTAATACTGTATCTGAAGTCTCTTTTATATAGACCTTAGTGGTCCCCTAATACTGTATCTGAAGTCTCTTTTATATAGACCTTAGTGGTCCCCTAATACTGTATCTGAAGTCTCTTTTATATAGACCTTAGTGGTCCCCTAATACTGTATCTGAAGTCTCTTTTATATAGACCTTAGTGGTCCCCTAATACTGTATCTGAAGTCTCTTTTATATAGACCTTAGTGGTCCCCTAATACTGTATCTGAAGTCTCTTTTATATAGATCTTAATAGTCCCCTAATACTGTATCTGAAGTCTCTTTTATATAGACCTTAGTGGTCCCCTAATACTGTATCTGAAGTCTCTTTTCTATAGACCTTAGTGGTCCCCTAGAACTGTATCTGAAGTCTCTTTTATATAGACCTTAGTGGTCCCCTAATACTGTATCTGACGTCTCTTTTATATAGATCTTAGTGGTCCCCTAATACTGTATCTGAAGTCTCTTTTATATAGGCCTTAGTGGTCCCCTAATACTGTATCTGAAGTCTCTTTTATATAGACCTTAGTGGTCCCCTAATACTGTATCTAAAGTCTCTTTTATATAGACCTTAGTGGTCCACTAATACTGTATCTGAAGTCTCTTTTATATAGACCTTAGTGGTCCCCTAATACTGTATCTGAAGTCTCTTTTATATAGACCTTAGTGGTCCCCTAATACTGTATCTGAAGTCTCTTTTATATAGACCTTAGTGGTCCCCTAATACTGTATCTGAAGTCTCTTTTATATAGACCTTAGTGGTCAACTAATACTGTATCTGAAGTCTCTTTTATATAGACCTTAGTGGTCCCCTAATACTGTATCTGAAGTCTCTTTCCCAAAATTCAGCCTTGGTGCAGAATTACAGCCACTAGAGCCAGTCCCACAATGAGCTTTCCTTAGGATGTACCATTTCTGTGTCTGTTGCTATTGAGGAGGAGAGAGGGGGGGGGGGGCTTGACCACAGGAGAAGATTCCTGATTGGTCCATCCGAACTTTCATTTTCTCAAAGGCAGAGCAGGATACCCAGGGCTCGGTTTACACCTATCACCATTTCTAGCCACTGGGGGACCATAGGCAGGCTGGGGGGGGAACTCATATTAATGTTAAAAAAAAACTCATAAAGTGACATTTTCATGCCATGGGACCTTTAAAAGCAGCTCACGAATATAGTTTCCTTTTTTAAGAAAGGCTCTAAAAAATGTCCTGAAATAGCTGCTCACTGTAGTTTTTATCAAACAAACAGTAGGAAAAAGTGCATTTGTTTGTGGCTCTAGTGAGTATTTGTGGCAGCAGGACAATGTGTGTGAGATTTAATAATCCTACAGAGAATGAACTACAGCGTGTGTGTGTGTTTATTGTGATGAAGTAACATGTCAGCCAGAGCAACAGTGTGGCTCATTGATTGTTCAACAACAATGGAGCTCTATGGCTCCGAGGAAGAAGATCTATCAGGCACAATTTGTCTTGTCTCTGTCACAAAGGTTTGTTGAAGGTGTGCCAAAGCGGGAAAAGAAGGCGACGCCGCGTCTCTTCTGCGATATCTGCGACAGCTTTGACCTCCACGATACCGAGGACTGTCCCACTCAGGCCCAGAGCCCCGACTCCGTACCTCACACCACTTACCACGGCAACCCGGGCGACGAGAGGCCCTACTGCGACATCTGCGAGGCCTTCGGACACGCCACCGAGTCCTGCAACGACGATCAGACCTTCTAGTAGCTCCCAAAAAAAACATTTTACCTGCATTTTGATTCCTTCCCCTTTTTCTCCTAAATACAACTCACCTTTTACTCTCCCACATCCAGCCCGACTGAACTCCCTTCAGGTTTTTCCATATTGTATTTTTATACTGTATTTATGCATATCACTGGTAGCCACTGTCCTGATCTAAATCCTTTACTCTTTGCGGCTCTTCTCTCTAAAGATAAACTATAATGCTGAATGCTCGTCCAAATATGCTGCTTTGGTGCAATATCGATGTTTATAACAAAAAGGAATCCGTCCTCTGCACTCGTCGTTTTTATCGTGTTTCGCATTCGTCTGTTTCTAAAAAAAAAAAGTTGTTGTTTTTTCGGCTTTATTTCTTTGTTTTTTTTTGGCAGGAAACGATGCAACTTAATGAAGCACAGTTCAAACTGAAGGGAAATGAAGCACCTCTCGACACATTCCTCACGTCTGTACGGCTGCACACCAATCAGAGAGTGATACTGCCATGTCAAACGTTTGTAAATGTTTTAATGTTTAGTGATATTTAGTAAGGAGACTTTATTCTAGCTTATCAACATGTGACAGAGTATATTAGGGCCACTTTCGGGGAAAAATATGGTCATAGATTTGAAGACACAATAGTGACTGCAGCGACTGTTCGTTTAAAACGATTGCGGGTGTTGATAGACAAATGGTTCGTCCAATCACATGCCAGGTATTTTTTTTTTTAAAGTGCCTGCCCTTTCCCAAACAGTTTCCAACGACAGCTTCTCAGATGGTTCTGTGTTAAAGTCCTCGTATTATGCTTTTTTGGCTTGTTCCCTAGGGCTGTGCTCGATTGAGGAAATGTTTAGTCGTGTTTTCAGTTGTATCGACTGATCGATTAGTTGATTTAATCGACAGATCTGTAAATCTGAGTTTCTCCGCAAAGAGTCATGCAAAAGCACCACTTTAATTCTTGTGTTTACCAGAGATGTGCTCGTACGTTTCTTGGAAATAAGTCATTCAGCATGAAAAAAAGCATCAAACATGACTAATGGACTAAAGAAATCTAAGTTGACTAAGACCAAAACGACTGATTAGTCAACTAATCGACTAAGAGGGAGCAGCCCTAGTTGTTCCCTTTCCTTTATTGTGTTATATATGAACAGAAGGAACAGAATTGTGATGTCTCACTCTGTAGCTAAAACAGAGAGCTCAACACACAGGGTGAAAAGAGGAGCTGCAGCAGTGTGCAGTATGACAAAAATGTGTTTTTTGAAAATTAAACCATGTAAACCTATTCTGGTATAATACAACTAAATACAATTATGAACCTGAAAATGTGAGCACTTTAACAAACCATCTGGAGCTCCAAAAACTGTTAGCGAGCATAAAATCAGGGCTAAAGCCCTGTGGTGGGCACTTGCCATTACTGTTCTGTACGAAGTGGCTTAACAACATCTTAGTGTTTGACAAAATCATTTTCTACACAAGGTCCATTTAATAGTGCGGGAGCTTTTGTCGTAATCACAATATCTTCATCAGCAGCAGTTCCCAGGACTTTTAGGTGTTAAAGTTTAAACATTTCTGTGCACTTTAAGGACTTCTTGTCTATGTTGGCATAAAATTTGAGATTTAAAAGTTCATCTGCGTTTGCGTGACACCGTGGCGACTCGATCAAAAGCTCCAGAGCAGCTACTAAATGGACCTCCTGATGAGATTTATTGAGTTTTCTCTCAACGTGTGTGTGTAATTTCTGTTCCGTTGATCAATCTACAGGTAAATATTCTCGAATAATGCCACTGAAAGTTACAGAGGATCGTTTGTGGTTGATGATGAAGTTGTTGCATTTTGTTATTTATTGTCGGTCTTCGCTAACCAGTGATTTTCCTACAGGAACATAAGCTAGCACTGATTGAAGGTGTATAGTCTGTACTGGGACTACTGTAGTGTACTGTAGGTGGGCTTTGAAATGCATCTGCCTCATGTTACAGGATGAAAACGTTACCAGATGGAGCTATAGAAGCCTCTACTAACTTAGTTTTGCACTGTCCACTTTACAGATTCAGCAGAAACAAACAGCGCTTTAAACTAAAGGGATTTTATCATGAAGGTCAGTGCAGATTATTCGGTGTGCTGTCCCATTTCATACTGCCCTCTTTAAAGCAAATGTCTGACATTTTGGCTAAATATGTTTATTCGCTTTCTGGCAGAGAGTTAGATGAGAAGGTCGATATCACTCACGTCTGTTCGCTAAATATGAAGCTAGTTAAGGCAGGTTTAGTCTCTATCCACGACATTCCACTTCCGGGATTGCTCCGTTGCTGCTGGAAATTCTGCCGGATGTCCCTCTTTTCGGCAGCATGTCCATTACCTTGGGCTCCTTTGTGTTTACATGTTAAACTCCGGTGGGACAATGAGGACTATGGTTAACTGCTCCTCAGATCTCTGCAGGGTAAATCCAGACAGCTAGCTAGACTATCTGTCCAATCTGAGTTTTTCTCTCCCACGACTAAAACTACTTTTGAACATACACGTTCCACCAAAACAAGTTCCTTCCAGAGGCTATTTGGTAGAGGCAACGTGGCTCCATGCGGAGCTTAGCCCCGCCCAAGACGATTGTGATTGGTTTAAAGAAATGCCAATAAACCCAGAGCATGTTTTCCTCCCATCCCAGAATGCTGTGTGGACTAACCAGACCTTCCTCCGCAGCGCTGTGGAGGAAGGTCTGGCAAAGCGAGACTAGGGCAGATTAGCTTAGCACAAAGTCTGTTAACGGGGAAACAGCTGGTTTATCGTTTTTACAATTCAGTTTTAATAAAAACAAGATATGAGTGAGATTTAGAGTTGCCGATAGGCTGATTTATGCCACGTTTCCACTGCGTGGTACGGCTCTGCTCGACTCGACTCACGTTTTTGGTGCCAGTACTCTTCTGTCACTTGAGTAAGCGGCAGTCGGGGGCTAAGAATTAAAAGTTTGAAAACAAAAATAAAATCTAGAGGTGTGAGATAAAAAATGAAGTGAGCTAACCAGAGTGCAATGCTAAATCTGCTGATTACAAACATCTTTCCGATCGACAAATGCGCTGTCCATATCTTCTATTAACAGACACGATGGAGGAATCTACACATCTCAGTTCTCCAGCGGCAGCCGTCTTTGTTGTAAACTAATTCAACCCAAACGCTCTTTGGTGACTGTGGTTGATTACGTTACTGCTGATCATCTGTCCACCGCCCTGACGATTTGATTGGTCCAAACAGCTCTGGTTGGAGCGTAGTTGCTCCACAACGGACCAAGTCTAAATTCGTCTGGCTTCCAAGCTAGGGAAATTCACGTTGTCTTACACATCTCCTCAAAAGAAGAAATCCAACACACAGAAAAAGATCTCTTCTAACTCTGTCAGAAAGCGAACAGCATATTTGCCAAATTATCAAACTATTCCTTTAAATTAGCTATGTAAAGAAAAACATATTTGACTTATCTTGTTCTTAAGCACAATTTTGGATCATATTGAATCTTCCAGTGTAACAGTGTATTATATAATACATGATGTGACTAACGATTGACACAAGTCTTTGTAAATACTAATCAGAGGCTTCCTTCTGATAAATGCGTACACCGTGCCATGAGACAAAAGATAGCTTTTACGTGTACTACATTTTATTTTTCTGCCCTGTTGATAAGATTGACATTGTATAAGGAGAGGAAAAAAGCCCATTTGTATACTTTAAAACATTGTGTACTTTATAAGTGATCTTATAAAGCGTCTAATTATTAGTGTAATGTTTTATATATGTAACTATTTCAGACACCATGTAGAAGTGGTTTTCAAAAGTATTTTACAGCTGTTGACGTGGTGTAAAATGTCACTGTTTTCTATGTACTGTATACTCAACAGTCCAATAGAAATACCAAGAAAACAAGCTTGTGCTCGTGTGCTTTTTTTTCCACTCGAGCAGCAGCAGAAAAAGTTTTTGAGGAAACTTCTGATTTAGTGTGGCCGGGTTGGATCAGTGGGTGGAGCTGGTGCACATATACTGAGAAGTTTATGCCCAGGGTTCGAATCTGACCTGTGAAGATTTCCTGCAGGTCTTCTTCCCTTCTCTCTCTCTCTCCCCCCTTTCTCACCTAACTGTCCTGTCAAATAAAGGCGGAAAAGCCCAAAAATAATCTTAAAAAATGATTTAGTGAAATAATCCTGATAAGAAACTGACTCAAAACCACAAGAAGTACAAGTAATTAAACTATATCCTGTAATGCAGACTGACAGTCCCCCTTAAATCCAAACACCAACAACTTTTGTGAATTTTATTAAGAAAACAAAACCATTGGACATGATAAAAACCAAGCACTACTGATGGAATAAATAAGTCAAACCAAAACCAAAAATCTGTACAAGATCTAAAGTAAAACGAAATGGTCCCTAGAAAAGAAAAAAAAAATAAACATACAGGATTTTATATTTCACTTTTTTTCTTTTCTTTGTTTTTTTAAAACACAATTATGAGCAAACTATAAGCAATCAGCTCAATCAGGTGAAAGCTACAACATAAGTGAGATCTTCTGTTTTTAAACTGAGTGTACATAATGCTGTTTATAACTGTTAATGTCAATACAATAGCATTTTAAGTTCCAGCGCTGCTGGACTGGGAATGAGGTATATGCTAATCCATCCTCTAAACTGAGACAAATTTCTTTTTTTTTATTATTATTTCTTTTCTCTCCATCCATGTGAATGCTGATTTGTTGAAATCTGATCAAGTAATTCTGCGTCATTAAGTACTTCTACTTATAGCCCCTGTTATGTCATGAAGTCATTGGTTTGCAGAGTTTCTATTGATTCCAATCCATGTTCACAAGTAAATATTAATGAAACTAAATCTTACATGTGTGAGGTTGAACATTAGAGGTCACAGGTCTGAATCCGCACTATATAGAGTTCAAGTAAATTGCACAGATCTGCACAAAAACCGAGAGCTTGATGCCACACGTGTATAGATTTAGCCAAAAGACAGCACCTTGAAGGAGGATTAGAACCAATGCTTCAGCTAAAAGACTGGACCCCTCTGCCAAAGATAAGTAGTGACACACAGAGATGAGAAGTGATTAAATACAAGTCACGATGGCGGACCAGACGGGAAAACCAGTTCCCTGTAACTGGTCCGTTCCTACTTTAGAGGGAGGGGAAAAGAAAAAAATACGCCCCCTGAAGTCGACACAGACCAGCGACCGGGAACTCTGAATTATGAGGTTTGCAAAATGTTAAAATGTTCAGAAGATAAAACTAAAAAGTTCTTCTGGGTAGTGTTCAAATTCCAGTAGACAACTGTTTGTTAAAAGGGAGAGTTCCACATTTTAGGGGAAAAAAAAAAACCCAAAACTTGATACAGTTTTCATGTCCGTACAGAAAATCTGAAGCTACAGCCAGGTGATGGTTAGCTTAGCTTAGCATCAAGCCGGGAAAACAGCAGGAAACGGCTAACCCGGTTCTCACTAATTAGCACGTTCTATATATCTTATTTAATGTTGCTCCGGTCCAAGAAAAAAATCCAGTACATAACCATGTAAAAAGCCGAAATATTTCTTTTTTTTTTTAATTAAGCAACGTGTTAATAAGTGAGCTAAATCCCCCTACCAAAACCTGTACAATATTAAATCTAATCCGTATACAAACAGAAGTCTAAAAACAATTAGTAGCCGTTTTATGTCTTTATGCTATGCTAAATTAAGCTAACCGTCTCCTGGCTCCAGCTTCGTATTCAACGTACAGACACGAGATCCATCCGCTCAGCTAACTCTCGTTAAGAGAGTAAATAGTTCCCAAAATGTCAAACAATTGTTGTAGTTGGATATACATATTGGAAAAAGACTAATTAGTGATGATTATAGGGCATTATAAGGCATAAAAAAAAAAAAAACAATAACATGGCACCAAATGTGTAATCCAAAACTGGCTTGACCTAAAAACGTGTATTTAATTGTGGCAACTCAAGGCACACCTTCATGATCTACGCTAGCTACGCCCCCGTCTTCACTACTTATCCAAGAGTTCATCTTGACCAGTACCATCTTCTTCTTCTTAGTCTACAAAACCACAAACTAACTCACTTTAAAAAAAAACAAAAAAAAAAACGACAACAACATGTGAATGGAGAACTTTTCATGGATAGAGAAAAAAGACTTCACTACAGCAGCAAATCTATCTGTGATCGATTGTGACATACCATAACAGTGCATTGACCCTCCTGAGAAAAAAACCCTAAACGTTTCCTAAACAAATATAGAACATTAGTCTAACAGGAGGCGGATCGGGAGGATTGAAGTGACGTGGTCTTAGGGTGGAGGTTCCCCCCCCCAGCGGCCGCTGGTCTGAGACCACGTTAGCCTCTTTCGAGCTAAACCGTTAGCAGTAAAACGGTGTCAGAGCAGCGCCCGGTGATCAACCTCGTCCTAATCTCAGATCCCCAGTGTTAACTCTTTTTAGTCACAGATGCAGGTCAGTGTTTGTCGCCTGGCGGTGGGTGGGGGGGGGCCCTCGGCGGACGGCGCCGCCCCTGGTCACGGAGGGGGATTGCAGCCCGGGTTCAGAGCTTCTCTTGGCATTCGTGAAAAAAAGTGTAAGAACTGGAAGGAAGCACGGAGGGGACCAGTGAATAGAGGTAATATCCATTCTCCCTCTGTGGCAGAGGAGTGTTAGGGCAAAGGTGGCAAACTGGGGGGGGAGGGAGGGAGGGAGGGAGGGGAGAAGATGGACATCCATCCTCCCTTTGGTATTGAGAAGTGGAGGTGGGGGTAGTGAGAGGAGAGCCGGTGCATCCATTAGCCCTACATTATCTAGAGTTAATGGAGGGAGGGAGGGAGGGAGGGGAGGAGAGGAATGACTCAGCCCCAAACATTTAACTCTCTTCAAAGTCCTGAGACGAGGACTCTGATTTGCTTTTCTTGCTGGGCGGGGCCTCCTCCTCTAGGTCCTGCAAGGAAAAATTAACACATGGGAAACAGTCTTTACAAATCACATGCACTTTATTTATGTGGAAAAACGAGTGCGCGGTATGTACAAGCTTTTAAGGACGTCGAGATTTTCAACACAAACTATCTGCTGAGTTCATCAAGTTCAATTTAAGACTTTATAAAAACACCTTTTTAATCCCACATAAAATCCAATTGAATACACATTAACTGTGATATCGTTCAACGCATGAAAGTATGCAGATTTTTAAAGTTAACGACAACTTATGAATGGCACATACTGTAGATGTCATTTAGTTTTTTGGGGTTGTATTTCACAGTTTGAGTTTGTTGCCATTTCTTGTTCCACTGATACTGCACGTTTTTAATAACATTTAAGGCTACAAACTCTTTGTGGAAGCTAACTGGGGGTTCAAAGAAAACAAATGGACACATAAAAACCGAGAGTACCTGCAAGGCTAGATCCCATTAAAGATAAGTTAGAAAATGTGTGTTTTTTCCCTCTGTAAATTGGCTGAACTGATCGTTTAAATATTCACAACTTGGACGACCAAAACTAAAATCGGTCGTGGGTCTCGTTCCGAGGCGCGATCGTACCTGAGTGGCTTTGCTGTCTGTGGAGTCCTTGTCCCCTGAGGACAGGCTGTCTCTCTTGGCACTTTGTCCTCTCTCGGAGGTCTCTGACGAAGGTGTGGTCTTACCTGAGGACAATAACACGTCACCAAATCAGAACAGGAGCACATTTCTTCACCTGGCAGTAAACACAGGGGAGGACCGAACTGTGACCACGACAGACGATGTGCTGTCGCCGACGACGACAGACTTTTGTTTTCTGACCCTTTAATGACACCGTGTGGCGTTGGGAAGGAACTGCAGTTATTACACCCAGCTGAGGCTTCAGTGTAAAGCGTGATTTGTGCTTCTGCGTAAAATCTACGATGTGCACCTCTCTGGTCTGTAACTACACGTTGTTCAGCCGTGGCTTGGTAGCGTTGCACCCCCCGACACATTTCCTGGTTCTCCTTCTCCGTAAACAACGTGAGATCAAGGAGAGAGTTAACTTCTCCTGCTCCAGATCTCCCACCGTGGTCAGAAAGCACACCGGAGACTCTTTGTTCCTCTCACTAGGACTCTGGAGTCGCTACTCGCTCGCTCTTCCTCGCTCTAACACACACACACACACACACACACACACACACCCACACACCCACACAGGCTATGGCGAAAGCTCTGCGTGGAGCCTCCGCAGAACTGTAAATTTAGCTTAACCAATGAAGGAACTAACTAAAGGTGATTTACGGCTCTGCGAAGGCTCCACGCAGAGCTTTCACCGAAGCCTATGTAAGTGGCCTGAAGTTTATAATTGTGCGTTGGTGTGTGTGTGTGGGGAGCGTGTGGTAGAGCGAGTGAGGGAGTGACTGTGATTAGTGTCAAGTGTCTCCCCTGTGCTTTCTGACCATGGTCGGAAATGTGTAGCCAGTTATTGATTCTCCTTGATTTTTAATGTTGTTCATGGAGAAAAAGAATGAGGAAATGAGTCGGGGGTACATGCAAAACTACCAAGCCACGGCTAACGTTAAATTTCTCGAGAGGTGCACGTCAGGCTACGGCGTAGGGTCACCTTGTCCCCACGTACCCACGTACAGACGTACCCACGTACAGACGTACCCATGGCGTCCGATTTATCGCGGAAGCATAAAATCGGCCTTAAGAAAGAAACTAAATCAAAGATCAATCTGGATATAAATACAATTTCAACTTAGATCCTGAAGCAATTAGTACTTAAAAACAATCTGAGAATTGACAATCTACCTTAAAAACTTGTTTCATGATTTATTTGTTGTACTGCGTTTACTATTTTAACGCACAAGAGACGATAATTGAGCCTTTACGTTAATTTGACAGCATTCGGTTCGGACTCGTGCCGCGTTACAAGTGTTACGGAAATGTTGGTAGATTCCAAGCTAGTAAGACTGCTGCCTATCCAGACACGGGACAGATTAATATAAAAGAGCTCCACGTCTGAAAGGGGCTTTGGGGGAAGACAGAGAAGCCGTTGAAGTTGTATTTAACTATGAGGAAGCAGTCTTTTTTTTTTTTTTTTCCTTCTTTGTGCGTCGGTGGTCCTGACGTTGGGGTGATCGGGCTTTTGCAGTTGCTGCCCCGAGACTCTGGAACAAGTTACCCCCTCAAATTCGGACGACTACAGATGTAGCACTTTTTAGGTCTAGACTTAAAACTTATCTGTTTAGAAAGGCTTTTGATACATAGTAGTGGTGTGACAATTTCCCTCTCCTATTTTCTATGTAACCTTTTCTGATTTTATTGTTTCTATATGTCATTCTTTTTTGTATGATATGTTATATGATGTGTGTTTTAGTCTTGGTTTCTGTGAAGCACTTTGGATACCTGTTGGTGACTGTAAAGTGCTATATAAATAAATGTTGATTGATTGAAGAAGATTAGGGCGGGAAAAACAAAAACAGGAAATGGCTCCATCTGATCAGCGAGCTGTCCGCTGAGTTAGAGAGAACAACAGGGAGGAGATCTTGAGTGAGTGAGTGAGTGAGTGAGTGAGTGAGTGTGTGAGTGTGAGTGTGAGTGAGTGTGTGTGTGTGTGTGTGTGTGTGTGTGTGTCTCTGACCCCTCTTGCTGTCCGGGCTCTGGTCGCTCTTGGCCTCGCTGCCCTCGCGGTGAGACGTGGCTGCGGGCTCTGGGGCCGGGCTGGTGCTACAACTGTTTTCCTGTTTCACCGGGGACGAGTCAGCGATGGAGCTCTGGTTGCTGTTGTCGTCTAGAGAAGGAGGAGAGACGGGAGTTTAGTTGTTTTTTTTTGTCATTGTGGGATTGTCAAACATTGATCTCATACACAAAACAAACCTCTTTTTTTAATCGTTTTGTATTCCATTACATGAGTTTGTGGGACATTAGTGCAGAATTTTTCATAGAAGACGCATTAAAACCCTCACGTCTGGGTACAAATTCCTCAAAAATGTATATTCCCTGTTGGGTGATAACAGGGTCTCTGCAGGTTTCAGAAAGCCACATTTAACACTTTTAAATGCAACATCTTACGGTATTTCTAAATGGAGGATGTGGTGCTTTTAGCATGACTCTTTGCGGAGAAACTCAGATTTACAGATCTGTCGATTAAATCAACTAATCGATCAGTCGATACAATTGAATAAGTGTTAGTCGACTAACAATTTCTTCAAAATCGAGCACAGCCCTAATTATTACCTTCCCTGAATGATTCCTCTCCCTGTAGATGATCTAAAATACAAGTCTGGTGTTATTCTATACCTTCCTCACTGTCAACAAATCCCACAAAAAGACCAAAACCAACAGTGAATGTATCTTATAACAAGTAGTGAGTGTGAGTGTGAGTGTGTGAGTGAGTGTGAGTGTATGTGTGAGTGTGTGTGTGAGAGTGTGTGTGTGTGTGTTTCACAGCCAGATGTCTATTTACTACTATTACTTTGATAGAAACTAATGACCTAAATCAGCAATAACTGAGCCTTAAAATATACACATAACTATAAATTTGTGTTTTTAAAAGATGCATGTCTTCAGTAGGAACCAATGGGCTTGTGGCGGAGAGTCTCAGAAAGAGTAGAGAGGTCCGAAAGAGTCGATTTGACAATAAGAAATATAGAGAACATCGCCCGTCGTGTCCTTTAAGGCTCTCGGTACGCACCATGCATGTCCATCATCCCTGGAGAGGAGCTGTTCTCTGGAGTCGTCAACTCGGAGCCGTATTTCTCATCTTTACCCTTCTTCTTATTTTTGTTCTTCTACAATGAGAGGAAAAAGTACAACGTTCAAACAAAACGTTTAACATGTAATGCTGGGATGTACGAACCGACAAAATCAAAAACGGTGGAGTGTAGAAAGTGTCATGGGGGGAAAAAAAAAAAAAGATTAGTTTGCCTTTGAAATTAAAGGCCAGAGCATTTCTTTTTGTCTTCAGCATTTCATATAAAGCTAGGGCTGGGCGATATGGAGAAAATTAAATATCACAATATCAATACCGCAACAATATTGTAGTGTTGACTATCGGTGCTTTCACAAAATATTTACACAATGAGATTTTTGATAAATAATCATCAGTAATGTGGATATAATGACTAAGTGGGTAAAGGCAAATAAAAGAAAAGTTACAACAGTCTGGTAAGTTCAGAAAAGTACATCACTTTACTGTAATGCAGCCTTTAAAACCAGGAAAAGAGAACACTTATGTCATAATAATAATGCCATCTTACGATATATAAAATCTAAGACGATATCTGGTCTCGTATCACGATATCGATATAATATCCATATATTGCCCAGCTCTATATAAAGCACCTGTTAAAAAGACATTAGGTTACATGGTGTGTTTTTTTGGGGTTTACTGTTAACATTTAACGTCACTTAAAGAGGCTGAACTCACGTCGTCTGATTTGGGCTCCGTCACTGGCACCCACTTGTAGATGCGAAGGGACGTGTCTCCAACAGTCACCCATTTCTTCTCCCTGCGAAGGAGCGAAAAAACAAGCTGACTCAGCGGCTCAGAGTCCCCAAACAGCGTAGACACTGTGAAGCAGCTCCCTGGCACAAACAACTGTAGTAATTCTATGAATTATGCTGTCTAAATACTACAAAAAACAAGGCTAATAAAGCTATACAAGTTTAAAAAGGGTACTGCAACCAATTTACTATTTAGTCTTAAGAATGTCAGACAATAGTTAAAAATTGCCATCTCAATTTCACAGAGCCAATTATTACAGCGTGAAATTAACCGTTCCCCCCCCCGACTAACAGCCCAAAGATATTAAAAGTTTTAAATTATTTTTATTTTATTTTTTTAAAACAAAAGAACTGCAAATTATCCTTATTTTAGAGGCTGGAGTAGCTAATAAATTGGCATTTCTGCTAAATAAATGACTTAATATCGGTCTGTGAATGGAAATATTGTGATTAACACAGCAGGGAACATATGATGTCAACAGTAAAAAATAAATAAATAAATAAAGACTCTAAAATCACTACTGAATCCAAAAGGCTCGTTATGTCTCTCAATACAATCACACTGCAGCAGAGCCAATACCTTTAAAGACCTCATCTTGGGCTTTAGGAATGTTTCCTGACATGTTAAAAACCAAATTGAGTAACTGAGTAGATCATAGGGGCATTATATGATTATGAAAATAATTGTTAGCTGCAGCCCTATTACATGTTAGAAATTAGTCAAGAAATGTCAGTCACAATTTCCCAAAGCTTAATTTAACATGTTTGTCTTATTTTGTCCTGGTATTTTGGCTTCACTATCACATAGTTGCCGATTATTATTTTGTATGTTGATCTAATAATCAATGAATCAACTTACTGCTCAACTGATTGATCAATTGTTTGGTAAATAAAATTTAGGAAAGGTAAGTATTCTGTTACTTATGTTAAAGTTAAATATTATCTAAGTGTATTTTAAGTATCAAAAGTATTCATAAATCAGTGAAATCCTCTTGAATATAATATTGTATCACTGCTATATCAGTGTGAAAGTAGCATTTAGTCGGTTGGGATAAGGCAAAAACACTTTATATTTCATATATAACGTTATTCATTAAATATTTATATTTTTCAATGTATTTGTGTAATCTGGAAAGAAACTAACGTTACATCTGTTAAATGTAGTAAAGATTACAACATTTTGCTCTGACAAGTGAAGTTTAAGTATAAAGTAGTATGAAACGGAAATACTCACGAAAAGTAAAATTATTTTAAAACTGACAGTACTTGAGTAACAATGTACAAGTCTGTGTAACATGAAGTAACTTTCTGTTACAGCAACAGAAAACAAAAACACCCGAAATAAATTTTAAATGGTACATTTGTAGTTTAATATTCAGTATCACAATAGGTTTTCTTTTTAATAATAATAATAAAAAAAAGATGAAAAGAAACCCGTTAAATTAACGTTATTTTGAAACCACCAACTTCTACTACTTCGACCTGGGGACGTTTGATTAAACTACCTCAATAAAAATAAATTTAAAAAAAAACACACACACACACCACATCAATTCTGCCACCGGGCGGGGTTACACATCTAAATGACACAAAACCAATACACTCCCGACATAAATGCATGTATATTTGAACAGTTATGTGTGAATAAAAAGTGTCCTTGTGTAAACGTTTGGACTGAGCCACTACGTGTTCAGCCATGCACTGCTGTTAGCCTACTTCCCTCTCCCAACCCCCACCGTGCCTCCTTCTCTACCAGACCCAAAGGGTGACTCAAAGCGCTTAATTTAAAACTCCAGACGGACTAAACTACTCCGACTCAAGAGCGCCGTCGTCAAATTGTTTCCAAGTCAATAGTTATCGGAGGTTTTCGGTCCAAAAAAAACACCACACAAGCCGGAGCGTCAAGCTCAAACAGCAATGGCTTCATGTGACTGCATCGAAATGGCTTCTGGGTTTTTTTGCCGTGAAGAGAAAACGAGAACATGTTGTATGTCTGATAGAAACAGCAGCCAGACGGGCGCAGGCGGTGCACGGCACTAGTGCGCCCCGGTGCACCTGAGCCGCAAGTACATCTGCCGTGAATCCCCGTTCAAAAATCATCCCTTTTCTTTCAATTTCATCACTCACTCCGTCTCCTTCCCTCTCCTCCCCCAACAAGCCGAAGCCTTTCTCGTGTTAGATAACGAAGCACGCGTATTTTTTTTCTTTCCTTCTCCCTCTTACCATTTTCGTACTTTCTCAATAGCGGCCATGACCCTTTTGATGTCATCTTTCGCCCTGCTCCGGGTCTCAGCTCGGACTGACCTGCCCGACATTGCCGCGGTGGGTATAATATTTTTAAAGCTCGCCGGCAGTTCAGACACAATGCAAACAGTAGAGCGCACAGAGAAGCTACTGCGCCTGCGCGGGCTGATAGAGCAGAGAGAGAGAGAGAGAGAGAGAGAGAGAGAGAGAGGGAGGGGGGGGTGGCTGGCTGCAGCTGCACTATGAAGACAGATCTGTCTCCCTGCTGTGTGTGTGTGTGTGTGTGTGTGTGTGTGTGTGTGTGTGTGTGTGTGTGTGCGGGAGAACAAAGAGGCTGCGGCCAACTAAAAGAACTCAAAACTACTAGAAGTTTGGCTTTAAACTTGGGGATCTGTCAGCTGAAGCGTTCATCAGGGATGTAGAGAAGTGGTGGAGGAAGTACTCAGATCTAAATACTGTAAGAAGTAAAAGTCCTGCAGTGGTGGAGGCAGTATTCAGATCTTTTACTTAAGTAAAAGTACTCGTAGGCATTTCCTTTATTGTAAATGTAATTTATGTAAATGTTTGTATAAGTATAATAGGTTTAGAATAGTATTGGTGCTAGTAGGGACTGTTCTATTGTATATTATATCATTAGATTATTATCACTCATGCATTCATGTAAGAACAGGACTTTACTGTTTGAGTTGGTTGAGCTGGAGCTCATTTTTAACTATTAACTGGTGATTTCTTTTTTTATTCTGGATTAATCCGCTGATTATTTTCTCCATTAATCGATTGATCGTTTGGTTTGAAAAAATAGTGAAAAATGGCCCAGAGTCCAAAGTGAAACCTTGAAATTACAGTTAATAAAAATATTAAAAGACGTTTCAGGTACTAATGATTGTTGGGTAGTTTAATTCATAACAATATATCATATTTTATAAGTTCTTCATATGTTTTGTATGAAGAAATCTTAATCTGAAAAGTAGTAGGCCTAACTAAATGTAGTGGAGTAAAAGTGTGCAGTATTTCCCCGTATAACCTTGAAGGAGATCACAAGAGGAAAACATGCAGTAGTGGACAAAGTATTCAGATCCTTTACTCAGTAAAAGTACAAATACCACACTGTAAAAATACTCTGTAACAAGTAAAAGTCCTGCATTGAAAATACTACTTAAGTAAAAGTATTTAAGTATCATCAGGAATATGTACTTCAAGTATTAAAAGTACTCAATGCAGAGAAATCCTCACATTTTAGAAACCAGAAACGATGTAAACAGTTGTGTCAATCAACTAAGTGTCTAATCATTTCAGCTGGACTTGAAGGCCGATATATTTTTGGGTAGTTTAATTTATAAGAAAACATCATATTTTATAAACTACTATGTGTTTTGTGTGCAAATCTGAATTTGTAAAGTAACGCAAGCTGTAACAGATGAATGTAGTGGAGTAAAAAGTACAATATTTCTCTCTGAGATGTAGCGGAGTAGAAGTAGAAAGTGGCATGAAAAGAAAAGACTCCAGTAAAGTACAAGTGCCTTTAAATGTACTTAAATACAGTTCATGAGTAAATGTACTTGGTTTACATTCCACCGCTGGAAACATGTAATCCAAACATAGTTTTATAAACAAATAAAAAGGTTTCTGCCTCTCTTTAAATGTCGGTATGATTATTTGTAATGCACCACAGTCAAAGTCTTCCCTTGAACAGCACTTGTCAATTACGAGGTTCTTATCTCTACAAAAACAGCCAGATTTCAGTCAAATAAATATTCGTTTAAATATTCAAGGTTCTCAGAGGATGAACCCTAACATTCATGGTGACCTCTGGCCTATCGACTGCCACACAAAATCTCACAGTTGTCCACAACAAAATATTAAAATGTAGTTCAGTGTACTGAACTATGGATACACATTACATACTTATCATTCCAATATGCATCTTGCACACTATTTTGCACTATTACTTTTTGCACTTTACATCCCACTCCATGTGTACTTGTCTTGATATTATGTCTTATTTGTATATTTGTATATTTGTATCTTATGTTGATATGTGCCTATATGTAGATTGTTGTCTCTATTGTACAGTATGTGTCTATATTACTATTTGTTGAATGTATAGAGAGTTAACACCTACCAAAGTCAAATTCCTTGTGTATGTCAGTATACTTGGCCAATAAATAGATCTGATTCTTCTGATGTATAAGGACGTTCATGCTAACTAGGGTAAAACGGTTTCTGGGCTATCAGACAGGGTTACACTGATATATATACAGACATTTATTGATTTATTTATTTAAATTGTAGTAAAAATGTGTATGTTGCATTTAAGTGCAGTATATATTAAAGGTTGTGCTCATTCTAACTCCTTTATATCCATTTTCTTATTGATAGTTGCGTAAAACTTGCGAAATAAATACGTGTAAGGAATATGAAAAAATAAATAAATAAATAGGCCTGAGTGTTTAAAAAAAATCACAAGTATGCACTGTTGTAGCCGTAATCTTCCCATCAAAATCCATCAAAGCTCAAATTTGTAGCAATATTTCCGACAGTACCTAAAGAGGGCACGACGTTTGGGGCAAAAAAAAAAGTGATACGTCATCTCTCCGCGACACGTCAACACGCATTTCTTGGTTTCTTAGCTGAACGCAGTGACAGTCGGCGAATATCGATAATAAAACTTCCCACAGTGACTCAAAGCTGTTTTTATGGCAGCATTCTGAGAAGTGTGGGTGAAAGGGTTGATTAAAATCTGTTATTTTTATTTTATTTTGTGTATAATTTGATTTGAACGAAAAGCTGCAGCGGCGCGGAGTCAGCAGCTGCATGTGTCAACATTTTTGGGGGCACACTTTAATTCACAGAACCAAACAGTCCCAGTCATTTGTTTAAAGACTAACGGTTCCAGCTTTTAGGCTCTCTGCTGTGGGTGTCAGGATGAATGAAGAAGGTAGGTGGCTTCACGTTAACCCCTTTCCTCTCACATGTCACGTTTAGTAGCATTATACAGCATACACGGTGCTTATTGAATTATTCATTCACAAAGAAAATTGGTGTCCTTAAAAGTTGGATTTTTTTAATTAAGGCATTAAGATCAATTTCCAAAAGATGCTTTTTTTATTCCTCTTTTTAGTCAACTTTAGCATGGGTGTATTCACTTATGCTAACTGTGCTTCTTCACTGTGTCCCTGGATCAGAACTGGTGGAGTATTTCAGGGCTCAGATGAGGAAAGACCCGGACATGGCCTCTGCCGTGGCCGCTATCCGCACCCTGCTGGAATTCCTGAAGAGAGACAAAGGTGTGTGTTCATTCCCAGCATAATTTTTACCTGTTATGCAGTGGTGGGAGAAGTATTCAGATCCTTTACTTCAGTAAAAGTAGAGTAGAGGTGTGAATCTTCACTGATCTTTCGATTCGATTATCATGTCAGCGATTCAATTCAATTTGATATCTCGATGCATCAAATACATTTTTCTATTAAAGCCATGTCTTCTAAAACAACATTCTGCAGTGCTCTTATACCAAGTAAAGTGGATACATAAAACTATACAGCACTGAGCACATGGCACTTCCTGAATGTGCAAAACATACCAGAATATGTAAACAGAAATGTTGTTAGGCCTACATTACATTCTAAACAGAAATAATCGATTATGAGCGTGCCGATTATCGATGCAGCATCGTCCACGTCTACGATTCGATGCATCGATTATTTGATTAATTTCAACACCTCTAAAAGAGTACTCAACTACAAGTAAAAGTTCTGCATTCAAAACCCTACTTAAGTAATAGTAACGTTATGTATGCTGCAGTGAAATGTTCTCTGTCAGTGTTTTCCTCTTCTTCTGTCTGATGTTTCTGGATTAATATTCCCGCTGGATTAATGTTTATGTTGCATTTTACTGCTGTAGATGTTTAAGGTTGTGCTCATTTTAACTCCTTTTATATACTGTTGGGTAGTGTAATCTACAGCGATATATCTCTAAAAAGTTTTAAAACTTTTCACGGTGGCAGAAAAACAGCCCTGCTTTCAGCTTTGTGGCGATGCATTTCCCAGCTGATCCCAGAGGCTTTTTAAAGACTTTATTTAGCTTGACCCTTGTGTTGTCTTCTGGTCAAATTTGACCTGTTTTCAAAATTTCTATATCAGAAATCTGGGTTTCTATTTAACTACCTCATTGTATTTACCCAAAAAATAACACGGATGATTCCATACAACGCGGTTCGCAAGTACAACAAAAGATCGGATCTCCACTTTTATTGAATTTTGGGCGTTTTATTCATTTTTTAAGCATTTGAAAAAAAAAACATTGAAATGTTTCAAAACAGTATCCCGACAGAATGTTGACATATAACTGTGATTAACTTTCCTTTAATATTAGTCTAAATAATTCACAATTTCAGCTTTTTTAACTCATGGATTAGGATTAATTTCCCATAAATGAGGTTTTGACCATGCATTTAAAAAATAAGTGTAAAACTAGTGGTAATAAGTTGGTCTTAGTGGTGTTAAAAAAAAAAAATAAAAAAAAAGCACCAAAATAGTTGAAAAAAAGAGACAAAAACGTGTTGATTTTGACACGGGAGGACGACAAGTGCGCGGTCGAATGGAAGACAACACAAGGGTTAAGAAGGTGGAGAGTTTTCTCAACGCATAAAGGCAGACTTCATCCTTCAGTTTATCACAAACATTCAACATCAGCACATCTGGAGATACGTGGTTTTCCCTGGACAGGAAGGGGAGGAAACACTGTCATCTGAAAAGTAACTAAAGCTGTCAGACAAATGTAGCGGAGTACAAAATGTACCTCTGAGATGTAGAGGAGTACAGGTGTCCTGTGTTTCTAGTGAACCACAGCCTGTGTTGAGAAGCTGTCGCTGCCCCTTCAGGTGTGTTAGAATAATTTCATTATCAAATAATAGACAGAACCACTGCAGTTATATTAAAGTTCATTTTACTTGAGAACCCAACAAGGAGCCAGTTACGGTACTCGCAGCACGAGTACAGAAAATGACCAACGAATAAGCTTTCTACAACAGCTTTTGTAATACAACGTAGAAAGTGATGAAAGTCTATAGTCATAATAAAGAGTCGATGTCGTCAGTTATCTCAAGCTGGGCGTCTCCTCTGCCTGCTCTGCTCTCAGAGACATCCTGTGCCTTTCACAAGGACAGACGATGGCTCCGTGGTATCTTGTGAGCGTGTAATCATTATGATATGGCTTTCTATGCAAACAGTTTATATCACAACAAGAGAGAAAGTATGTAAATCCAAATTTCTCTAACAAGGTGAAACGATCCTGGGCCTGAGGGAGAGCCTGACGTGGGCCACAGACTGTCTGACGGGAGTGGACTCCTCTGTGGCCGTGTCCTCCGGAGGAGAGCTCTTCCTGCGCTTCATAAGTCTCACATCACTGGAGCATCAGGTGGGTGGCCTGCCTGGGACGCGGCCATGCATCCAAACAAAGATATTACATAATCAACTGCTCAGACTGGCCAGGAATATTTCAGATGACTCCTCCCATGTTTTGCACAGAGAATATCAGCTTCTGCCTTCAAACAGACGCTTTAGAGTTCATTCTTTACAATCGCATCAGACTTAAAAACTCTTTCATACATTTCAATTTTATTTATAGTCTCAAATCATAACAAGAGTTATCTCGAGACACTTTACAGATAGAGTAGGTCTAGACCACACTACAATTTATAAAGTCCCAACAATTCTAGTAATACCCCCACGGTGCAACAGTGGCGAGAAAAAACTTCCCTTTTAGGAAGAAACCTCGGTAGACCCAGACTCTTGGAAGACGGTGTCTGACCGGGCCGGTAACGTCAACCTATCCTATTGTTACACCAGCTACGTTAAATCCAGCGCAATATTTATTCAGGGTTACAAGTCTCCAAGACCTTGTCTGTGTGTATGTTCATGTCATTTTCTGTTGTTATACATGTATGCTTTGTCATTTGTGGTAATGTTTTATGTCTTTTGGTGTTATTCATCTTATGTATGTATGTCTATGTCCTCTGAGCTACCCAGGGATGCAAAAAGAATTTCAGCCCTGGCTGACGATAAAGTTGTATTGTATCGTAACATCACATCCATATTTTATAGGGCACGATATGCTTTTGTCCCAGTTCGCTTCTTTCACGATACATGGGTGGCCAGTCGGTTTGTGTTGCGATTTTCTTTTATTGCGATTCGAGAGGTATTGCGACTTGATAGTATTGGGTATTGCGATTTCCTTTTCTTTCTTAAACAAAAACAAAAGTTAAATGATACTCTTCTAGAGGCAATTTATCATGAGACAGTTGTAAAAACTAGTTGTTTTCTATAAATAATGCACATCACGTCATTTATTTCATTTTGTAAAGAAGTACATAAAGTTTTGTTGTAAGTGGTTATGATGTAGTCGCTGTCAGCGGTACCATATAAACAGAAACATATTAGGGTGAATCATTGGTACAAAAAATTAAAAAACGGTTCTGGGGAAAAGAATCAATTAAAAAAATCGTTGCAAAAAATATTACAAAACATAAGGTTTGCGATCAGCCTTGAGAACTTACTACTGGCTTTGTCCTAACTTTGCTCCACCCAGGCTTCCTCCTATTTGATCAAATGATCAGGTCTCCTTGGTGACCGGAGAACCAATGAGAATATTAATTTGTTTCTGCTTCTAAAATATGTGATTTAAATATGTGAGGAAAAACTCTTAACTTTTAACTCTGTCCGTCAGGATCTGTCTCGCTGTAAGAAGGTGATGGAGGAGAGAGGAGAACTGTTCCTAGAGAAGATCTCCATGTCCAGGACCAAAGTCGCAAAGCTCTGTCACACCTTCATCAAAGACGGCGCTGTAAGTATTTGTTTTACACGATGTATGCTGTTGGTTCAGTTTTATGAATCCAGAACGTGTCGTGGAATCAAGAGAAAGACACACAGAGTAGACACAATCACAAGTATTAATCCACATACAAGTATGAATGTATAAAGAAGTAGTCCCTCAGAGAAACTAGTGTATCTAAGTTCAGTTTGTTTTCCAGTTGATTTCAGGAGTTAACGGTTTAGGTAATGATCCACCCAGACCTCTCCGGTCATCTGTGTCACGTCTGCTTTCTGTCCCCAGAGTCAGAACTACACACGGAGAGGCAGCGTTCATTTTTTTATGCAACAAACTCCCAGAAAACTGCAGGTCTGCTGCAACCTGTTTAAAAAAAATAAAAATAAATCAAGGCTGGAGACTTTTCTTATTATTCATTTCTTACACCGCACTCTAACTTTTATTCTTGTATTATATACCCATCTTATCAGTTTTTAGCTGTTTGTTTTATATTCTCTTTAACGGATGTTTTTAATTCTTTTTAATTGCTCTTTAATGTTTAATGTAAAGCACTTTGAATTGCCTCGTTGCTGAAATGTGCTATATAAATAAAGCAGCCTTGGCTCGACTAGTGAACAGCTCGTTAGTGGGGGGGAAAAAGAACTAAGAATGTCATTGCCAACTACTGCTTCACTGTAATAGTTGTGCACATGACAACAAAGAACTTGAACTTGTACTATGAGCAGGTCTAAAACTTGACTGTTGTGACTGAAGGTCCTTGTTAACGTCCGGAAAGAGTCTGGCTACTCCACACAGCATTCTGGGATGGGAGGGAAAGGTGCTCTGGTTTAATCGGCATTTCTTAAAACCAATCACAATCGTCTTGGGCGGTGCTAAGCACCGAGAAAAAGCTGCGGGGCCTCTGCTAAATAGCCTCGGGAAGGAACTTGTTTTTGGTGGAACGTGCGTACGTTTTAAAAGTAGTTTTAGTCGTGCAACAGAAAACTCAGATTGGACAGATAGTCTAGCTAGCTGTCTGGATTTACCCTGCAGAGATCTGAGGAGCAGTTAACCATAGTCCTCACAAATCAGCCGGAGGTTAGAACGCCAACACAAAGGAAGTCCAAGGTTACAGATATCCGGCCTAAATGAGTGAAATCCGGCGGATTTTCCGGCGGCAACGGAGCAATCCCGGAAGTGGAACGTCAATGATATAGACTAGGATTTTAGCCACTACAGCTTAGATATATGCAGACATACAGCACACTGTTTGTACACACATTATTAAGGAATCCCCCTCCCTGCCTGACATCTTTAAAATGTTCCTCCCCCAGAAAATCCTGACTCATTCGTACTCCAGAGTCGTCCTCCGGGTTCTGGAAAAAGCTGCAGCTGAGAAGAAACGCTTCTCCGTCTATGTGACTGAATCGCAGCCTGACTCAGCCGGGTGAGTGAATAGCGTCAGTTTTTATTTATTCTGAGGGGGTAAGACACACAGAATCATTGAATCTGATTTTATTTCTTTCTTCGTTCAGGCGACAGATGGCAGACGCCCTGAGAAAGCTCAATGTTCCTGTAACAGTAGTTCTGGATGCAGCGGTCGGGTAAAAACAGTTATAATCGAGTTTAAAGGAACGCGCCGAGAAAGTGTGTTATACGTCATCGCCATAAACTTATTTGTCATTTTCCACAGGTACGTCTTGGAGAAAGTCGACCTAGTTATTGTTGGTGCAGAGGGAGTTGTTGAGAGCGGAGGGATCATCAACAAGGTGAGTGTCGGTGTTACAAACGTGTTTGTGTAATAAAAGAAGACTTAAGTTACTTTCCAGTGCTGCCTGTGATACGGAGACCTAAATGTTTGACCTCTGCTGATGCAGATTGGCACTTATCAGACGGCCGTGTGCTCTAAAGCTCACAACAAGCCCTTCTACGTCGTGGCAGAGAGTTTCAAATTTGTCCGCCTCTATCCGCTCAACCAACAGGACGTGCCCGATAAATTCAAGGTACGGTGGCAAAGAAAATCCCATCTAGACTTATGTTGTGTTATACGTCTTTTACAAGTCTTCTTCTCGCCCCCACAGTACAAAGCTGATACCCTGAAGACTGTAAAGAACCTGTCGGAAGAGCATCCCATGATCGATTACACCCCCCCCTCCCTCATCACCCTCCTCTTCACCGACCTGGGAGTCCTCACCCCGTCTGCTGTCAGCGACGAACTCATCAAGCTTTATTTATAACTCAAAGTCCTCCAATAAAATCCATTTATCAAAAGGTAAATAAAAGGTCAAATGTTTAATTAAATTCTGCTTTCTACAAGTTGAATACAGCCGATCACACATCCTCATCCCCAGAGCCGTCGGGGAGCGATGGTTCTTCCGTTTTGTGTTTGGATTTCGTTCCGCTTGTTATCTGTTTCTCAAAGTCCTCCTCGCTGATTTGCCCTTTCTTTAGTTTCTTGAGGATGCGAGTGTCATTTAAAAGCTCCGTCATGTCTTCGTCGTCCACGTCAGAGCCCTGCAGACAAACGGAAAAGTAATAAATACAATAAATCCAGCCCTCGGATGGTTCTTATCAAAATATTTGAAATAAAAATACTTAATCAGTCGTCTTGGTCTTAGTTGACTAAGATTAGTCATGTTTTGGGCTTATATTAATGCTGAATTACTTATTTCCAAGAAACTTACGAGCACATCTCTTGTAAACACAAGATTTAAAGTGGGGGTGTTGCATGATTCTTTGTGGAGAAACTCAGATCTACAGATCTGTCGATTAAATCGAGTGTAAGCCCTAGCAAATACCTCATTGTGCTTCCTCTTGGCCGATCTCTTTTTCTTGCGTTCCTTCCTGGTCTTCTGTTTCGACCAGGCCTTATTCTTGATGAAGTTCTTTTTTGGAAAGGGGGTGTCGTCTTTCTCTCTCAGCTCAGCGAGCATCTTCTGCCTCTGCTTCTCCCGGTGCTTGTCCTTGTAGCGGATGGTCTCGGTGTCTACCGTCGTCGCGGGGAAATCTGGAAAATGTTTCCCCCTCAGCTCGGGCATCTTCGGCAGGCGGAGGAGGGCGAAGCCGCGGGCCAAGGCGGCAAAGTCCACATCTAGACAAAGAAATGCAGCACAAAGGGTTACGTTTGTACTTTTATGCATACTGCAGAATTGAATTTAAGATGGAAAAGTGGCGGTTTTCACCTTTGATCCTGAAGATGAGACTGCATTCGTGTTTGGCGTAGGCCTGGACAAACGAGACAAAGGCTCTCATGCCTCTGTCGAACATGGCTCGGTCGGCCAGAGCCATGGCCTTCACTTTGGGCAGCACATCCACAACATCACCTGTGAGGAGCATCTTCTGCAGCGGGCACTGAGGAAATGACAAAAGACAAATATGTGTCCACTTCAAGTGATCTTAAAACATATGTGGCTAACATTCCCCTGTCTTTATAGTACTCATGCTGTATGTATATGGACCTAACTGGAGGTAGAGCAGGAATAAAAAGTGATGGAAAAGAACTCACTTTCTGGTTGATGGACAAAAATTTGACATAGGACTCCTCCATTGGCAGCAGGAAGACGAGGGCATTGCCCTGATTGCCGATACGTGCTGTACGTCCACATCGATGTACAAACGCACTGGGGTGGACGAGACAAAGACAGCAAAAAAAAAAATATAGCTGATTATTAAATTTGTAATTGTGAAACCTCTTAAAATTTAGATCAGTCCGCTGCTGAAAATAGTCCCAAACAAATGCACCATTTTCTCCAGTTTAAGAAAATGTTGATGAAAAACCACAGTACCCAGCTGTTAGGAAATGACTGAGCCTCTAAAAACATAAGCTATATATTTGTGACCTATTTTAAATACATTAATGAAAAGATGTCAGTTTTATCATAACAAAAACAGTAATATAGTAACATAATTAGACCCAATCCTGACGGTTTTAGAGACTAAACTCTGCTCACTCACCTGGCACTGCTGGGAGGATCATACTGCAGCACCCAGTTAACATCGGGGATATCGATACCTCTGGCCATCACGTCCGTACACACCAAGATGCCACTGCAACAAAAACCACAAAAAAAAATGAAATACAAGTCATATATAACAAGTGCCGATTACACACAACCAGATATATTTTTTCCGGTACACACGGTTTCACCTTTTCAGGGCTCGAAAGTCTGCAAAGATCTTGTTGCGTTTGTTCTTCATCTTGCCGTGGATGCAGTGGACCGTGACCTTCTTGACCAGAGTCTCCAGAGCTCGCCCGTAGTACTCCACGCACGCACACGTACTGATGGGGAGACAAGAACAAGTTCTCTGTCAGTAACTGCAGACCCGACAAAAAAAGAAAACTAACTTCAAGGCAAGTATCAGCAGACACTGTACTGATTAAACCAGATTTTATCCACAAACTAATTTAAGATTTACAAAAAGGAAGATGAATTATGGCCAAAAAAGTCATAAAAAGGCCTTTAATAAATAGTCACAATTCTTCTTCCATTTTGTGAATTGTATTCCCTTCCATGAGCACCGGTGGTTAAAAGCTTTCACAGCTGATTTATTTGCCTGAACGATTAACGATCTGGCTGTTGACAACAAATTGGATTTCACGGACTGATTTCCCTCAAAGCTGCTCTCAAAAGTTCCGTTATAAACTGTTGTGAGCGTGTTTTAATGTTGTAGTAGTAGTAGTAGTAGTAGTAGTAGTAGTAGTAGTAGTAGAAGTAGTAGAATTATTTTGCATGTGGCTAACACTGCAGGCAAACCTTAACTTTACTGCAGAACAAACAGCCATCTTACTTTCTGTTCATCGTAACATTGTTAATAAAATTAATATTAATTAATAAGTTAATTTGTATTAACTTTATTGGACGAAGCCAATTGGGGGTTTACATTATGGTATGTTTTGGCCATGCAGAAAGGCCGATTAAACCGTGCAGTGTGCACGTGTTAACGGCTGCCCATCTTAACATACCTGAAGAAGACCAAATTCTTCTCGTGCTTGTGTTGCCTTAGAAACGCCACCAGGTTGTTGAACTTGTCTTCTGATCTGCATATCTGAAATAACAACATAAGCATCTTTGTGTGAGTACATTCTCATTTTGGCTCCGATTGATGTGAAAGCGTTTGCGTGGGGACTCACGGTGTAGTAGTTGGAGAGTCTGGAGGGCGTTTTCTGGCTGGCGCTGGCTGCCACGCCCTTCTCTTTGACAGTGATGCGTACTGGGTTCCTGAGGCCGGCCCTCACCAGCTTCTCCAGCTCCTGAGTCTGAGTGGCCGAAAACAAGCCGGTGCGCCTCTGCTTAGGCAGGTAGCCTAAAATGGTATTCAGACTGGACACGGAAACAAGAGCTCGGTTAGCTGCACAAAGACCTAACAATAAAAAGCTCTATAGGACTCATTTCTTCTCCCATGAGTACAACAAACGTTTTATTCAGCACCTGGTCTCGAAACCCATGTCCAGGAGTCTGTCGGCCTCATCGAGAACCAGCACATCCAGACTCCTGACGGAGCCGGCCAGGTCCAGACCGTCTGCCTTCCTCCTGAACATATCCTCCAGGCGGCCCGGTGTCGCGATCACAATGTTTGCGCTGAAACACACACAGACGAAATGTAATAGAGCTGCAAAGATGAATAGATTAGTTGTGAACTATTCAATTAATCGCTATTGATTTGAGTAACTTTGTGTGGAAAAAAAGAAAGTAAAAATTCTGATTCCAGCTTCTTAAATGTGTATCTTTTCTTGTTTCTTCGGCTTTGGAAGATACAGCTTTGAAACATTTTATACAATTTTCTAACATTTTATAGTCCAAACAACTTATCCATTAATTGAGAAAAATAATCAACAGATTAATCAACAATGAAAATAATTGTTAGTTGCAGCCCAGTGGTTTTAGATAGATAGATAGAACTTTATTGGAAACAGCTAGCCTGGCTCTTTCCAAAAGTAAACGAGTCAGCCTACAGCAAACTCTAATTAACCCATTATATCTGGTACGTACCCCTGATCCTTGAACTTCTCCACATCATCTATTGGGTTGGTTCCACCAATCAGCAAAATCTGCCTAGAAAACAAACACACCATACTTTTAAGATTATTTTTTGGGCATTTTTAGGCCTTTTATTGTCAGGACAGCTAAAGAAATGAAACTGGGGAGAGAGAGAGGGGGAAGGACATGCAGCATAGGGCTGCGGGTCAGAGTCAAACCGTGGCCCGCTGCGTCGAGGAGTAAACCTCTATATGGGCGCCCGCTCTACCAACTGAGCTATCCGGGCGCCCAACACCAAGCATTTTAATATTATAAAATTAATTCACAACACAAAAGATCAACATGACTGACACAAAATGGGAGGGGACTGTTTTTTCAGCACAAATATTGTGTAAAGTAATGTTGCCAACGCTAAGTCTTTCAATTTCTTTATTTGAAAGGGGACAGTGAACATTAATCAACTTTAAAACAATGTAAATGTTCCCGAGTTAGCTCAAAGTGCTAATTTTCATCGGTAGTCCCCTTCATCAGTTATTGAAATTAAGAGTTTGAGTTAAAGGGATAGTTCAGATTTTTTTAAGTGGGGTTGTATGAGGTACAGGTAGGTTCAAATCCTCCAGACTCCTTTTGACAAAAACAGTGATTTTACCTCAGAGAACACAGAGACTCTGTCTGCGCTGTATAATGACCTTTTTGTCAAAAGGAGTCTGGTGGCTTTGAAGAGCGCAGAGATAACGGCTTCAGCAAGGTAAAGCGCTGAAAATACTCTCAACTAACTGATAGAGATGTTTTCAGGTGTCTAAAATGTGTTTTTTTCCTTCAATCTGGACCCCATTTCCTCATGCATTTGTTTATCAGACTGATGTGACCAAAAATCTTTGAAACTGGTCCAGTATTGACCGAGAACGCAATGATGGGCTGGTGCGAACCAAGCTGCAATGTAACCAATATTTAAATGATTTCAACAATGCAGGGGGAAAAAAAAAACAAGGAAATTAAATCCTATTCAAAAGGTCAAGGATGAACTTTTTCTTTTTTTTTGTCTTTTTGGATCTATATATCTTTTTCAGTGACTTACGTAAACTGTGGAAATTTCTGAATGAAGTGCGCCATCACTTCGCTGATCTGAAGAGCCAGTTCTCTCGTGGGCGTGACCACCAGGGCACCAACCTGCAGAAAGACCAGATCTAAAGCTTCACCAAACGATCAACATCCACCACTTGTTTTGACAGCAGCACGCAGCATGCGAAAGATTTGAAAGCTCTGCAGTGGCTCCAGGTAGAAGATAAATGCACAGCTTGGCTTCTCACCTGCATCTTCTTCAGCTTTTCTTCTCTCTTCAGGAGCAGCTCTACAATAGGAATAACAAAAGCAAGCGTCTTTCCGCTCCCAGTCACCTACAATGACACGACACTCTGTGAGCTGCACAGGAAATACTAAAGAAAAAAAGCTCCAGATGTCTTGGAAAGATTTCGCAAAAGGTAACCAAAAGTTAATTGTTAAACATTTGCTGGTTCTAAATTATTTATCAGAATATATTTGGGTTTTGCACTGTTGGTTGTTTAAAACAATCTCACATTGGGCTGCAGGAAATCTTAACAGCTATTTCTGTACTTTTTTTGTGTTATTTTATAGTCACTATTATGCATCAAGAAAATAATTGTTGGATTAATCGATAACGGAAATGATTAGTTGTAGTGCTGGCTAAAATACCAGTCATGCTGGAGGAGGATTTCCCACAACCTGGCAACTCAAAACTACTTATTCATTTTTTGTTAACTTATTAAAGTCCTTTTTTGAAGTCTTGCACTTGTCTCGGTCTCTTTGTTAGACTCGACTATTGAGTTTTTTTTCCTGGCTGCTGATTTGAGATCAGTTCAGCTGTACAAAACGTTTCCTAAATTCTATGCATTGATTAGTTTATCAGAAGACAGATCATTCTTGTATAAAGATCAATCCTTGTATTTAGATCATTATTGTATATAGATAATTCTTGTTTATAGATCCATCTTAACTCCTTAAATCACTATATTAGCATTGGAAACAGTTTTAAACAGGACTCTATTTGCTCTGTCTTGACTGGATCTAGTCTTGGAATTGATTTAAGTTGTTCTCATATCTAAAGATCATTAATACATGATTTATTAGCCATATGTGATGGCTCATAAACCTTTCATATTTATTAGAAAGTAAAGTGGTACCAGCCTGTCTGATGGGTTTAACTGTTTATTATTAATTGATGCATTGTGTTCATCACTTTAATGTTGCAGCTGTTAAACGTGACGCCAACTCATTATTTGTATATACTGCTAGATAGTTTAATCTTTAATAATACATCAATATTTATAGATTTTATATTTTGTATTAATAATCTGACATCTGCAAAGTAACGTTGAGTAAAAAGTACAATATTGGCTTCCAAATTTTAAAGTGGCATACAATAAAACTACTCAATTGAAGTACAAGTGCTTAAAAATTGTACTTAAGTACAGTAACGTTACTTGAGTAAATGTACTTTAGTTATACTTACCGCCTCAGCAGCCACATCTTTGTTACTCATGAACAGCGGAATACATGCCGCCTAGAAACAAACAACCATAGTAATGAATCCTCTGATGTGTTTACTGCAGTAAGCAGAGCCAGGGTTAACGTGCTCGTGTTTACCTGTACAGGTGTCATGTGCGTGAACTTCAGTTCGTCGAGCGTTTGTAAAATTGCGTCGTTGAGTTTAACAGGTAAACTGTCCCACCCTGCCTTCTGTCGTGTTATCCATGTTGGAAGTGTGACATTAAGCACAGTTTTATGCTAAAGTTGTTAGCCACCGTTGGGCTGACTGTCCACGCTGCTCTTGCTTCCGGGTGCGCTGATGTTTACCAGCCGGTCGGAACTGAAGCGCTGTCACCAGTATCGTTCCGTGTCCAATGATTTTTATTTTTCGTTTTTTTTTTATTGTATTTACTGCTAGATACAACAAATATGGAAGAAAAATTTCAATAAAGTGCAAGTTACTGCTTTTTAAAAAAAAAAAAAAATTCTTTTAACATTTGGATATTTTATTTTTGTGTTGTAATTGCAGTGGGAGTAGTGTTCACATCACTTACTCAAGTAAAAGTACTAATACCACGCTGTAAAAAATACTCTGCTACAAGTATAAATCCTGCCTTTTAAAAAGGTTACTTGAAAGGAAGGACAGTTCACCCCAAAATTCATATTTCCCCTCTTACCTTTAGTGCTGTTTATCAATCAAGATGTTTTTGGTGTGAGCTGCCCAGTGTTGGAGATAGCGGCCGTAGAGATGTCTATAATGGAACTAGACGGCCCCGGCGGCTTGTGGTGCTCAAAGTGCCACATCATTTTTAGTAAAACTCAACAGCAATGTCTCTTTCCAGAAATCATGATAGTTATTAGAGTTCATCTACAGACCTCGTTGGGAGCGGTTTCATGTAGGAACTATTTTTAATAAGTTTCTGCCAAAACAGTCCTTTTTGTTACAGTGGCAATAGGACATTGTTAAAATGCTATTACAAGTCCTGCATTCAAAATCTTAAGATTTTATATTTAATTTTTACCGGTTGAAGAGAAGCTTGTGTGTTGTTGCTATATTACTTCAACACATATCATCGCAGCACTCAACACGTTGAGTCAGATTCTATGATCATTTAGAAAACATTTTGACTCTTTATAGTAGGAAAAACAAATTTTAAACAATTTAAATGAATGCCGGCTCAGGTCCAGCTATTACTGCAACATTACAGGCAATGCAGCAATTTAATTTGTTTACATGGCTGCCAGCTGTGAAAACTGTCAACTTTAATTTCATGTTTTCCCCCCGGTCATGAAACCATTAAGTTAGATGATTTGCTGTCAAACTTTCTTGATAAGACATCACCACCCGTTTTAAAAAGACATCCAAGTAATTGTACAGAATATTGGCTTTATTATGAAACCTGGGGCTTTTTCCACAGACAACCATTCTACATTTGTACAGTTCCATTTACCAGATTTAGTCGTTTGTAATCACAAAAAGGAGAGACTGTTTACAGAGCACCTGCCAGAGCTCACCAAAGATTGTTTTTAATACAAAACGGGAGCATATTCAGTGACACGCGACACTTAGGATGTTGCAGCTGTGTGCTAGATGTCAAGCTGCTGCCTTGGACGTACTTTATGTATTTTTTACCTTGATGTGGAAAGAAACGGGTAAAAGATTAATTTGAAAAGCTTCATCTAAACAGCTGCATGTCACAGGATATGCTCCATGAAAAAAGAAACGGTTCAAATTTGTGTACAATTATATAATTTAAAATCCCTAACCCCAACAAAAGAGCTATAGTAGAAGCAACTAAAGCACACAGCAGTCATTAGGTGTCACACCCCCCCACCCCCAGCCAGCCTAAATCAACATGTATTTCAGGATTTCTCAACACTTTGCTTTGGAGTTCCGCTCCAAGTAGTTCAGTTTAAAATCCAACCCTGCCTCAGCTCTTCAAGGTCTTACTGCTAAAGTGACGTTGGAAGTTTTCAAATAAGTGTAAAAATGAAATTAACTTAGGCCAAGAAACCATTTGCCTGTTGCCATTTTCTGAACTACATAGTTTCCCTGCAAAAGATGTCCACTGAAGCCCCCGTCCCCTGCAGCACAGATCGCTAAGAATCAACACATAGCTAGAAGCAGTATATTTTCCCTTGAAAATCAGCTGCAGTGTAAATCCTTCAGGTATTTAGATGCATTTATCAGGAGTGCAATTTGTTGTTTGGGAGCATAAACGCAATGTACAGAGATCACATATCTGGGAGTACATTGTCCGACCTGGCTTAGACCAAGACACAAAACCCCTGGCATCTCAGATAAACAAAAAAAAAACAAAAACAAATGCACTGCTTTCATGTTTGTCTTTTTTACCATTTGAAAAGGGTCCCATTTTAAATCTTCATTCTCCTTTGGGAACTCCACACATGCCGATCCATATGTGTGTTTCTAACTCTTCTGACCTTTACTTAAAATTATGAGCCTTACAGTCATTCACACAGGTAAAACTGTACTGGCAAGTTATTTGTACTAACTGTAATTAACAATATTGGACAAAAAAAAGAAGAAAGAAATCAATCTGTTAAACATAAAAAAGGAACTAATAAACTTAACTGGCATCTATCCCAGAATCTTTTGGCCATTCGTTCCAAACAAACACTAATTACATTTATAAAGGAGGAACCAAATAGGTTAACAGGAAAACAAAACATCTGAAATCCAATCAGGCTTTACTCAAAAATCTGCCAGTCTCATTTCCAGAGTGTAAATTACTGTCTTGGTGTTGCGGAGAAAATCAGTGGAGGACACAGAGGGATCATTGAAATCGCACTAAACCACTCGCCGTACTTCAAAAAATCTCTTCAGGTAGTAAATCTGTCCAAGAGTCATTGCCACCAGAACCAGAGCTTCAAAGAACGACCACAGCACCACTCTGCTGTTTGTGTTGTCGTTGACTAGATAGAAAGAAAGAGAGAGAGATGGTATTTTTAATTTCCATTAAAACAATTTCAAAAAGACAAACTGGTTCTTTGTACATGTTCTTCTTATTGGCTCTGGACTCACTTGCTCTGTGTATCCTCTCGCGAACCTCCATGTACTCCTGTTCATGCTTTACAGCTGTCATAGCAACTGCCAGCTCGTTGATCATCTCCTCCAGCTTGTTTTGGTGGGCTGAAACGGGTGAAAGTAACCATCGGTAATAAGACACAACACAGGTGAGGTGCAAAAAAATGAAACATGCGTGGAGATATGCAATACATGCATAACAGTTTTGTAATTGTGGCTTATGTCGCAGGTGATGCCGCCCCATCACCAGCGACATTTATAGATCACCATGTTCTCACTGTGCCAATAGTCAAGCCATTCACAAACAATACAACTTCCTATGTATTGTAGAAATGCACAATATTAATACTATGGAAACAACACTGGTTAGAGGAAACTAGCAGTGCATTGCAAACTCAAAACTATTTCACAACAGCAGTTTTGCCCTGTGCCCTACCATCCCAGCTGTCACCACCTACAAAGAGGAACAGAGTGCCCAAAACAAAGTCAAAAAGGCAAAGAAACTATCACAAACAGTTAACAAGATCAGCAGAAAACAGACAGAGCAACCGGTTTGCTATCTGCATGATCTATCTGTAAAGGCTGGCTGACAATATATTGATGTGAAATTTCTTTTTCTCTCTGTACACAGACATATGCATAAACCCACACACGTATGTACCTTCTGTCTCCATGTCCTGGCCTTTGGGGGCCTCTCCAATATCAATCGTGAACATGACGATCTTGGGCGTCATGGTCGACATCTTGTTGCTGAAGCAGAACTTGTAGGTGCCGTCCATGTGTGCTGCCACCGAGTATTTCCCGCTGGACTCTCTGTCACCTTTGTAAATCTGCTTACCATCAGGCCCTGTTATCTGGGAAGGACAAAAGAAAATTAAAATATGAGTAAAGACCACTGCTGCATGAGGGCATGTCAAAAAAATGCATTTATCAGAATCCACTATAATGGCCAAGTAAGTGTTTGACTCAGGCTTTTTGTTGCTCTCAAAGTACATCCACAGAGTTATAGACTATGGCTAAAAACAAACAAGAAGCTGAACTATGTAAACAAACATTTGACTACAATGAACAGATATGTCTGTATATAAAAATACATAAATGCAGACTAACAGCCCTATGAGGATTGTAAACGGTAAGGCAACAGGGCAATGCAAAAGTACAAATGGTGCTGGAATAAATGAGGTTGGTGGTTATGACAGTATATCCAGCGTATATTTGACATATATTTATATGTTTACATTGTTTAACACTAATGTATGGCAACATCTGACATGGTTAATTGATGGCAGTGTTGTAACATATGGCAGCAACATCTGTGTACACAAAACACTCCGTTGCACGCTAAAATACAGCAACGTTTCCACAGAAAACAAGTCAGAAGGAGGTGATGTTTTCTTAGGGGATGCTAAAACACCATATTGGCTAACGTTAACGTAGCTACATAGTTTGATGGCACAGTTTAGCCCGGACATAATGCTAACGCTGCACTTCCTGTATCCTTATGAATAATTAAATTAACATGTTCACGCACTTAATAACAGAAAGCTGGGCGAATGATAATTTGATGCAGACATTCAAATGTTTAAATTAAAATCAGTTGATGACCCTCATCTAACGTTAGTTTCAGTTGACGTTACGCAGAGACGTCGGCGGCTAACGTTAGCTAGCACAGGCCTTGTGTATCACTCTCGCACATTAGGGGAAAAAACAAACATATTTCTCCATATTAGGTGGCATGTTTTATTATCTCAGTGAAGTATCTCACCTCGACATCGATGTCCAGGAAGCCTCCTTCGGCAACCTCAAACATGAGGCCCATCTTTGTGCCGGAGTTGACCCGCTCGTAGAAGCACTCATCGGCATGGGCGTCTATGCTAACGAAGTAGCCGGACGCAGTGGCGGACAGGGCGGCCAGCAAGACAACCAGCTCCGACACGGTAAACATGTTTCTAAATGCTTTATTGCGGGCGTCACAACAAGTCTGGTGATATAAAGAGCGTCCTTGCTTCAGTGTCTCCTGTAGGAGTGCAGGATGTCGGTCTGTATGAGTGAGTTGTTGCAGGAGCGGAGCCGCACCAGCCTCGGCTGCTGTGTGTAACGTTAGTCTCTGAATGCCACGTACAGGCTTAAACGGCAGCCGGCGAGGGCCAAATTTAGTAGACTGCGAAGCACAATGCTGTCAAAATGAAGCCAAAAGTGACCCTTTACTTGTTCTGAGCAGAGCATCACACCAACCTCTGTCTGTGGTGGAGTAAGTATTCAGTAGGGCTGTTCTTGTATTGAAGAAATTCTTAGTCAACTATATAACGCTCATTCAATTGGATCGACTAATCGATTAGTTGATTTAATCGACAGATCTGTAAATCTGAGTTTCTCTGCAAAGAGTCCTGCAGAAGCACCACTTTGAATCTTGTGTTTACCAGAAATGTGCTTGTACGTTTCTTGGAAATAAGTCATTCAGGATGAAAAAAAGCATCAAACATGACTAATCGACTAAAGAAATCTAAGTTGACTAACACCAAAACGACCGATTAATCGACTAAGAGGGAGCAGCCCTAGAATTCAGACCCTTTATTCAGTAAAAGTACTCAGTACAAGGAAAAGTTCTGCATTCAAAAAATCTCACTGAAGTTAAGTCTGTATCCGCAAAAATGTATTGATTGTGCAGTTAAATATTCCCTGTCAGTGTTTTACTATTAATTATAATGTTTTTGGATGATCAATTCATCAATTGCATATATAGGTAATTGAGCTGTCCTGAGTTTGCCAAAAAAAAAAAAAAACTGCTGAAAAACAAAATGAAATGTTTCAATTAATATAGCCGGAATACGTTTTAAACTAAATAAGTATAAGTAAGCATAAATCAGTAAAGTAATTATTAGACGATCAACAGAAATGAAATGGCGACTTCTTGGATAATTAGCATCAGAATCAGGTTTATTGTTATTTTGGTGCACATAAATCAACATAGTTTAAAAGAAATAAGAGAGGAGACAGTACCATAACCAGAAATACAAAATACGCTATCAATGAGCATGCGCGAAGAGAAAGTGATAGGACTCTATAATTTATGTCTAACTGTTTGTTGAACGGACAAAACTCTCTTTATGTATTATATTTCTCTGCGAAGAACGGCCGCCCAGTGTGAAATAATGCTGTATTTATGTTCTCCTCGGATGTTCCCTCTCCCGATTTGGAAAGGCATTCTTCCAAATAAATGTTTTGACATTTTCATCAATAACTACATTGATATGGTAACTATAGGAGACCTTAAAAAAAATAAGACGGCAATTGAGACGATTTTTGTTTCGATAAACCTCTCTTTCACCGACTTTCGCGTGAATCTTCCAATTTGGAAGTCACTTTTCCGGTTATTCAGACGCCCCATGAATGCAGCATAATCCGCGCACACTCTGTTTTGTCGCATGTTTGGTGACGTCCAATAATCGATTTGCTGTGAAGTCTCCGGGGCCGAGGCCTAGAGACTTTTTTTTTTTTGTAACGCATACAATTTTTGTTTCGATGCCTATATTTCGGTGCCCGCTTTGACCGGGTGTGAACCGATGAAGCACTTTATTCTGTGATTGAAGCGGAAACGGTCCGAAACGTTAGCCAGCTAATTGTAGCTACTGCTAACTGCCAGCGAGGAAGTGAGGAACGACGAAAATGACATCTCGGAGGTAACGTTAAGTCTGGAAAACAGTGCCTGCTGATTGCGTTAAGCTAAGCGAGCTAACTTTGAACTAAACTCAGCTATTTGGATGTTTGTGTGTGTGCGTAAACAAGCTCAGAGTGTGTCGACGTTTGTGGAGAAAAACTGAATAGCTAGTTAGCTAAAGAGCGCTTCATTTAGCATACACCGGCAACTAAACGTTAGAGCCCAGTCAGAGGATGTTTAGGTTAGTAAACACTGTTACTATCTGTCATATATATACACACAGTAGAAAGTAGATGCAGTAGTAGAATTACAATATGGAGGAGCATAATGACAATATTAGGCAAATAAATCACAATAAACAGTTATTTTAAGTGAAGGACAACAAAATAGCCTCAGGACCAAAATTTTGAAATGAACCCTTTTAGCATAATGAGTACTTTTACTAAATAAATTTAGATGCTAACACTTTTGTACTTTTGTGTTTTGGTGCACATTGAGGAACATAGAAAGAGAAAAATACAGATTTAAAACAAGTACTGAAGACTAGAGCTTGGCAATATATCGATATTATATCGATATCGTGATATGAGACTAGATATCGTCTTAGATTTTGGATATCGTAATATCGTAATATGTAATGAGTGTTGTCTTTTCCTGGTTTTAAAGGCTGCATTACAGTAACGTGATGTACTTTTCTGAACTTACCAGACTGTTGTAACTGTTGTATTATTTGCCTTTACCCACTTAGTCATTATATCCACATTACTGATTATTTATCAAAAATATCATTGTGTAAATATTTTGTGAGAGCACCAGTAGTCAACGCTACAATATCGTTGCTGTATCGATATCGAGGTATTTGGTAAAAAATATCGTGATATTTGATTTTCTCCATATTGCCCAGCCCTACTGAAGACATGGAGAGAGGACACACTGCTTGTACACACACACAACACTAAAGGGTACTGTATTCACGAAGAGGGAGACAACATGCAGTGTAAGGACCGTTATGAACAAAGACTGGCTGAGTGTCAGCTCGGCTGAAGCACAGAAATTAACCCAAACTACAGACAGTCTTGGGTGGGTGGGGGGAAGAATTGGAGAGAAAAAAAGATGCAAAGGAGCCTCAATACTGAAAAAGACAGAACAAAATCAAGTGAGACAGAGTTGGCACACACATGTTTTATGTTGAATATGTTTTTGTGTGTTTTATAATGGTTTATGATACAGTTTCTGTGTATTTTGGGTTTTACCTTACTACAAGACAAATTTCCCTCCTGGAACATTAAACATGTGAAACGTGTAGTTATAGTGCAACTTCAGTTTTTGCATCTATGAATTGTTTATTTTTTTGAGAAAAAGTAGTGTACATGCCACGCACGATGCTTTCTTAGTCAATATTTTAAGAAAGAGAGTGAATACAGAACAGATTGTGGACACAGCCTTGCACTCCACACTGAGGCTGATCGTTGCTGTACTCCTCTTTCAGGTGGTTTCACCCCAACATCACAGGAGTGGAGGCTGAAAACCTCCTGCTGACTCGTGGAGTTGACGGGAGCTTTTTAGCCAGACCCAGTAAGAGTAATCCAGGAGACTTCACCCTCTCAGTACGGTAAGTGATGGCATTCATGAGCGTACCATGCAGCATACACTAGAGCTGTAACAAATCCACATTCAATTGTCACAAAAATAATTGCGATTAACAACATAATTGTTTTGCTTTTTCAAACAAATAGAGTTTTGAATGAATCACAGGATACATCTTTTAGTTATATCACGGTCGTGTGACCCAGATAATGTAGTAACACAAATACACAGCCTTTGAAATAAATGTTGCCTCTTTATTATCATAAAACATTGTATTTCTTTTCTTAAATGAAAATGTTTTTTTAAATTTTTTTGTAGCTAATGTTAGCAATTAATTGCGGGTTAAACAACAAAACGGCGATTATGTAAAAAATCTTGCGTTTAGACAATTCTGTAATAATTGTAAAAGGCCAAGCATACATTACGGGATACAACATGGCACTGTGTATGTCAACAATTTCAGTAAACTTTCTGGTGCGTGGGGCCAGTTAAAATGAAAGCTCACCACCACAGATATTAGTGTTAGCCTGAATGAAAATCTGCAGACTGGTTTGTGATGCAAATGTATACAAAAGAGTGATAAAACAGGCACTAACTCTGGACAAAATGATTTGTTTTAGATCAATAATGTTTGTAAGTATTTCAGCAAAGATGGCTGATGTTGTTCTGAAGAGCTGAGGACCAGACAAAATGAATTTCTAATCCATCTCATTTATTACTATTCTACTGCTACTATTACTATACTTTTAAGCAACAGTGATTGTGTACTAACAGCCAGCAACAAGACAAAAAGCATCCGTAGGGAAAGATAGGAAAGTGTTTGTGTAAGCAACGTTATGACTTCATGTTAAATTATATCTTCTTTGCTTTTAGGAGACCAGTCTTATCGCTATCTTACTTAATGTTGCACTAATACATATTTTTTTAAATAACAAAGGATCAAATTACTATGTATAATTTGAAAGGGGCATCTGGTAGTGCCAAACCCACAGCGAGTTATCACCAACTCTGCACTTCCCTTCAGCTCGGCTGAGAATACAGTACTGTGCAAAAGTCTTAGGCAGGTGTGAAAACATGCTGTGAACTAAGAATGCTTTCAAAAATATAAATAATGATTATTTATTTTTATCAATTTACAAAATGCAAAGTGAGCGAACAAAAGAAAAATCTAAAATCACATCAATATTTGGTGTTACTACCCTTTGCCTTCAAACCAGCATCAGTTCTTATAGGTACTTGCAAAAAGTCAGGGATTTTGTAGGATTGTAGTCAGGTGTATGATCAACCAATAATGGTATATACGTAGTTATACTGCATCAGCCAGGTCTCTCCCAGACAAATATTTCAAAGCAGACTGGTGTTTCAAGATGTGCTGTTCAAGCTTTTTTGAAAAAGCACAAAAAAACGGGCAACATTGAGGATCGTGGATGCAGTGGTCAGCCAAGGAAACTTAGTGCAGCAGATGAAAAACGCATCAAGCTTATTTCCCTTTTGAAATCGGAAGATGTCCAGATGATGGCACTCATCAGCTCAGAACCGTCAGAAACCAGGGACACCCAGGTACACCCATCTACTGTCTGGAAAAGTCTGGCCAGAAGTGGTCTTCATGGAAGAGTAGCAGTCAAAAAGCCATACCTGCAACATAGAAACAAGGCCAAGCGACTCAACTTTGCACGAAAACATAGGAACTGGGGTGCAGAAAAATGGCAGCAGGTGCTCTGGACTGATGAGTCAAAATTTGAAATATTTAGCTGTAGCATAAGGCAGTTTGTTCGCCGAAGGGCTGGAGAGCGGTACAATAATGAGTGTCTGCAGGCAACAGTGAAGCATGGTGGAGGTTCCTTGCAAGTTTGGGGCTGCATTTCTGCAAATGGAGTTGGAGATTTGGTCAGGATTAATGGTGTCCTCAATGCTGAGAAATACAGGCAGATACTTATCCATCATGCAATACCATCAGGGAGGCGTATGATTGGCCCCAAATTTATTCTGAAGCAGGACAATGACCGCAAACATACACATACACAAACATTAAGAACTATCTTCAGCGTAAAGAAGAACAAGTCCTGGAGGTGATGGCATGGCCCCCACAGAGCCCTGATCTCAGCATCATCGAGTCTGTCTGGGATTACATGAAGAGACAGAAGGATTTGAGGAAGCCTACATCCACAGAAGATCAGTGGTTAGTTCTCCAAGATGTTTGGAATAACCTACCAGCTGAGTTCCTTCAAAAACTGTGTGCAAGTGTACCTAGAAGAATTGATGCTGTCTTAAAGGCAAAGGGTGGTCACACCAAATACTGATTTGTTTTAGATTTCTCTTCTGTTCATTCACTGTGTTTTGTTAATTGATGAAAATAAACTATTAACACTTCCTTATTTCCTTCATTTTTGAAAGCATTTTTAGTTTACAGCGTTTTTTTCATACCTGCCTAAAACTACAGTATATCTGTACACAGTACTGTATATCTATTTGAGATTGTTGTTTTGGTTTTCCTGCATTAGACACACTTTACACTTAGTCTCGCTTTGCCAGACCTTGCTCCACAGCGCTGCGGAGGAGGGTCTGGCTGGTCCACACAGCATTCCAGGATGGGAGAACAACGTGCTGTGGTTTATTGGCATTTCTTTAAACCAATCACAATCGTCTTGGATGGAGCCACGGAGCCTCTGCTAAATAGCCTCGGGAAGGAACTTGTTTTGGTGGAACATGTGTACATTCAAAAGTAGTTTTAGTCGTGCTACAGAAAACTCAGATTGGACAGATAGTCTAGCTAGCTGTCTGGATTTACCCTGCAGAGAGCTGAGGAGCAGTTAACCATAGTCCTCAGAAATGGTCCTCATCAATCCAGTTTATTGGAAAACGTAACATTTTCTTGAGGGAGGACCCCCTAAACTCCCACCAAATATGTTCACGTAAGTCTTCCACAAACTGAGGGAAAACCCTGAAAGTGTGAAACCAGCTTCATCCAAAGAAGGTCTGTGGTTTGATCTCAGGGCCTGTCGAGTCATACATTTTTAAGATGACGTATCATTAACTCAGTTTAGCTGATGTAACCACTGCTATTTTTGTCTCAAGTCTCATTTTTTTTTTTAGCTGCACAGTGTCTCATCTCGCCATAATTACTTCATTTGGAAATGAAAGTCACGCTCCTCCGATGGAAAGGCAGACATTTCCAGAAGGGAGACTCATCACTGCTAGTTCAAACCAGCACACGTCTCTTGTGTCTTTTTGGGCTCATTCAGCCAGGCTTAACCAGAAGTCATTGAGGGTTACATGCTGCTGCGTTTCAGACATGCCACAAGTTCTCCTTTTTCTTTTTTCCGAGATACTGGTGGTCACCTACAATGACTCAACACAGTTTATGCCGTCTGTATCTGATTTTGTGTCTTACAAACCCTGGGGTTTTCCTTTTCAAGAAATTGCATCTAAGTGCCTTATGAATATTTAAAAAAATATATATTTTCAGTCGCTCATCTTCTGCAAATAACAGAGATGTCAGCCATGTGGTGCCTGTGACTCTGTGTTAAACAATTTATAACTTTGCTCACTTTAATCATAATACACGCACTCTGCATCTGAAGGGCTGCAGCATAATGATGCAATTAGAGCGGCTAAGGATTATTTTCTTGATTAATCGTTCTATATTCTGTCATGAAGTGATGCGAATGTGAAAAATGGTGGACAAATGTATTTAGTTTAAACTCTCCTCATTGGACAAAGAAAAGAAGCAAATCCTCATATTTGAGGAGCTTTGTAATGTTTGGCATGTGTGCTTGAAAAATGTAACAATCTATTATGAAGTAGTTGCAGAGAATCTCTATCAACAAATCGTTTCATTACGAGATGCACTTGTAAAGTTTTATGTTGAACAAGCCAACTGAGATGTTTTTAGTAATTTCCTGTCAAAATATGAGGTCATTGCGACTGCAGTACTGATATATTTAGAGTCTTCCACACTGAATGAGATATCCTTGGCGGTTCGCCCTCGCTGTATTTCGCATTTTTTCCGGTGCTGTGTCTGTCATTTTTTGTAGCTTCCTCTTGGATGTGCGCTTGTGCATGTGTGGGGTCTACACACCCAGTGCTCTAAAGGCTGACACCCAGAAACATCCCAAACACAGATAATTACAAGCACAGGCCAGGATCTCTATGAGAAGATACGTTGCATAGTGGCTTGATTATCTAGCTTCCTGTTGGAGTCTAATCCTAATCACAATTATTTTGGTCAATATCCAAGTCCTGATTATTTAACACAATTACTCATTGACTTTTGGAAAGATGTTGCATTTATTGAAGTTAAAAAAACGGGGGAAACAGTTAAACGATGATCAAACAGTGAAAACACCTTGAACTGTGAAATTTCCCTTCATACTTTTCCTGTTTTAACTTCTTTTAAAAAAAGAAATTCAGAACACAAGACAAAATAAGAGTTTACTTGCAAAATGTCATGTGCAAAATAGTAATTTTTCTGGATTACATAATTTTTTTCGCCATCAAAATCGATTGATTTCACAGCCGTAGGTTTGTGAGCCTGGTGGTGACGATAATATTGTTGCCCCCTTACAGCAGCTTTTCTCTAAATGATAATTTCGTGTTTTTTTTCTGCAGGCGAAATGGAGCAGTCACCCACATTAAGATCCAGAACACAGGAGACTACTATGACCTTTATGGTGGGGAGAAGTTTGCCACTCTGGCCGAGCTGGTGCAGTATTACATGGAGCATCACGGCCAACTGAAAGAGAAAAACGGAGACGTTATTGAGCTCAAGTACCCACTCAACTGTGCGGACCCTACATCCGAGAGGTGAGCGATGGCGCTGGATGTTGTAGTTTTTGCTTGGATGTTTGCTGTTTTTAGAAATGTATGAGTTTGATTTATTAATTACAGATTCGTGTGATGGTCAGTTTGAAGGAATTGCAACAAAGTATAATAAAAATAGATGGTGTTTGTGTCACGCAGACAGGGGTTGCCATTGAAATTTAGATGTTAAAGCTTCAACGTGTCTTTAGCTGCAGTTTTTACCTCAAGATTAGCTGTGTTTGGGGCCTGAAAACAAAACATTTTTATAATATTGTCGTTATGTTAATTTACAGACAAAGACCTATTAATACTAATAATACTATTAGTAAGAGTCTGCCTCGGCAACATTTAGTTGCAGCAGTGAGGAAGCGGCGGATGCAACTCACAGCAAAACATTCTTGTAGCTACATTTTGACATTAAAAGCAGCTCCATTCAGTGCACATTCTCTGAGGTATTGATATGCAGATTTCATATTTACTCTTCTCCATACATAAGATAAGAAATTGTACATGGCTCTTTTCTCCAGTGTTAAATGTTCAGTACACTCGCCATTCCCGAGCTGGCGCGCGCAAATGTGACGTCATGGGAGCGCCGTAACGGTTTGTACTTGCGCGTGGTGGTCTGGACACTAGTTGCAGTCTTCTCCTAAACAGCGGTGGCGCTAATGAGGAAAGGCTACCGACTTTGCTATTTCTACGGACAAGAAGATGAAGAAAAAGGTAAACAACGGCAGAACTGGCATTGACGTCAGTGTTTCGATTTGATTCGATGACCTACTTTGTCGGATCAATCCTTTCATTCACCATAAAAGAGCTCAGCAAAAGATTTTTGACGTCACATGCTTGCGCGCAAACTCAGCTGTGGCTACTGTAAAACAGCTTTAAAGAAGCAAAAACCAACTTCCCCTCTGGGGACAAATAAGTTTGACTTGAGTTGAACATATAACAAAAAGAAAAAGTTTAAAGATTGTGAGTTTTTGTTAGCGAGTTAAAGTCCAGTGGAAACACGTTTTACCCTTGTGTCTGTCTGTCTGTCTGTCTGTCTGCCTGTCTGCCAGATGGTTCCACGGTCACTTGTCGGGCCGGGAGGCCGAGAAGCTGCTGACGGAGAAAGGGAAGAACGGCAGCTTCCTGGTGAGGGAGAGCCAGAGCCACCCCGGGGATTTTGTTCTGTCTGTCCGGACGGGAGATGACAAGACGGACAGCAGCGACAGCAAACCCAAAGTCACTCACGTCATGATCCGCTGCCAGGTAAACACACTCCTCATCACCTCCGTGTTGTCCTGCCTTCCTACATTTAACCAAAAGAAAATGTGTTACAACACAAGCAGAAGGGCAATATTAATTGAAAGACGCCTAAGGAGGTCCGTGTTTTTCAGTTCCTCTGCGATATGAAGTTTAAAATGTTCCTTGATAAAGAATGCCGGGCCTCAGCTGAAGCAGGTTGAGCCTTACCCAGTCATACATACTTGACTATGTTCACTAGATTATTAATGAGCGATTGCACGAAGATATCCGGTTAAATCTATGATTTAAAGATTTGTTTTCTTGGGGAGCATATACATGACAAGTCAGGGGAAGTGTTGCCCGTGACAGCAACACTTATATACACCTTCACACACTCTCCGCACCCTTGATGCTGGTCTCCTGGTCATTCCCCCTAGTAAACAAAAAATTAGTTTGTTATAGAGCCTTCTCCTACCGTGCCCTTCCTCTGTGGGATGGCCTCCCACTACATGTTAAAGAAGCTCACTCAGTTGAGATCTTTTAAATTTAGATTGAAAACCTACCTGTACCTATTATAGCCACCCATAACACACCATCCTTTCTGGTTTCTGCACAAACCATACTTTATTACTTGTTCTCTTATGTTGCTGTTTTTTTATTGTTTATTATTACTGCTTTAAAGGGGAACTATGCTTAATTTACCTTAACTGAACAGCTTCGGAGTCATTGGAATGGTTATATAACTTTATCGAGTTGATGGTCGTCTCGCTTCCCCCTTTAGCGCCTGTGAGCGGAAAAAACACCTTTGGCAACTCTCGCTTGCCGGCCTCAGCGTCAGGAAGTGTGGCGTGATATCAGGTCTCACGATGTAACTAATTGCTTCACGGCACTGCACACATACACCCATCCAGGAACCGGCTAACAAGGTAGCGATGGAGTTTTTCACACTATCGTCATGGCTGAGCTGGCTAAAAAGAAGCAGAAAGCTAGGAAAGCATCGTCGGAGGAACAGAGAAAGAGGAAACGGCAGACTGACCGAGAGAGGAGTCAGACATGAGTAGACAGAGGAGCTGCCAAATATCTATTCTGAAGCTGTAGGGAAGGGGGGGGTTCTATAGAGAAACCTGCCAGCAAAAAGCGAAGAAATGGCCAAAACTAACCTGACTCCACCAGATGGATTGCTTCGCATTTGCTCGGCATATCCATCTGGGAACTTTCCGTTGGAGAACTTTTAGGAAGGGGTGAAAATCCTGGTTAGCTGATTGGATAAACCATCTGTCTATCACCACATATGTTGGCGAAAGACAATCAACCAATCAGATCAAACTGTTGCCGAAACCAGTCGGGAGAAGAGCAAAAACATCTTTTCCTCCGAGAAAATCCTCCAGTGCCGTTTTTTGCTCTTCTTTCAATGAAGGAATACTTTCTAATTCAGGTAAAATTCGCTGCGATAGCTACGCTCATCTCATCCGTGGAAGACACCACGTTGTTTAGACTGAACAGTCACTTCTCGTGGCGTCACACCAACCAACGCTGATTGGTCGGTCGTTTGGCGAACGGCTCCAAATTTTCTCTATCTCAAGATGCCAGACTGATCTGCGAGTAGAAAACCGGAGCTTGCGAGATCAGGACGCTCTCACGAGGCTAGGACAAAACTGCATAGCGCCCCTTTAATGCTGTTCAATTGTTTTGTTGTTCTCTGTTATTTTTGTGTTCCTTTTTTAATTGTAAAGTGCACTGAGACCATGTTTAATAGTGATTTTACTATTTAAATAAGGTAGGATTGATTGACTGATGTGGCTGTGGCTCCTTCTTTAGCATGACCTGAAGTACGACGTGGGCGGAGGGGAGAAGTTTGACTCCCTCACCGACTTGGTAGAGCACTACAAAAAGAACCCCATGGTGGAAACTCTGGGCACTGTGCTTCAGCTCAAACAGGTAATAACAGCTCTAATGTCTGTTTCAGATGTGTTCACTGTAAGCTAAGGATGCTTTTTCCCTGATTGTAATTTCTGGCGCTGACCCCTGCTCTCTCCTCCCCAGCCCCTGAACACTACTCGTATTAACGCTGCAGAGATTGAAAGTCGAGTTAGGGAGCTGAGCAAACTAGCAGAGGCCACCGACAAGGTCAAACAGGGCTTCTGGGAAGAATTTGAGGTGAGTGGTTCTGTTGTTGTGTAGGGCTGCACGATATGAGGAAAATATGCGATAACGTTGTTGAATATCGCAATAACAATAACGCTTAATAAATAAACGGATATTATAAACCAAGTACATCCGACCAGACAATCTGATTGGTCAAGTGGGCATTAAGAACGTGCTCAAATGACAGCACGCCCAGAGCCATTTGAGCACACCTGGCGCATCACTTAAAATATCACTCTGCAAGTTTTGTGTCAACATACGGAGTTGAAATAAAAAAAGAAACTGTTTCTAAACATTTGTATTCATGTAATGTTAGCGTAATTCTGGAACCACAGTGGAACAAACTCTCCAACTATACAAGCTCTCCAACTAGTATGTATAAAGTGATTCATCTCATCGGAAAGGTTTTGGATCAGCTGTGCCGGTGATGGCGCTATCTTGAAAATTTACGCAGACGTAAAGGAGCTAGCTATATCTGTCGATGGAAAATGTACTTTTTTCAGCAGATATCTTAGTTCTAACAAGATTAAGTTAGTACAGCACTTTGGTGTTTATATGTGCGGTAGTTATTCAGTTTGGGAAACCCTACAGTCTCTATAAAGCTAACTTTAGCTTAAAGGAACACGCCGACTTATTGGGAATTTAGCTTATTCACCGTAACCCCCAGAGTAAGACAAGTCGATACATACCTTTCTCATCTCCGTGCGTGCTGTAACGCTGCCTGACGGTTCCAGCATTAGCTTAGCCTAGCACAGATCCTGCAGGTAACTGGTTCCAACTAGCCTACTGCTCCAAATTGTGACAAAAGTGACAAAATTTACATGTTGTGATTTGTAGAGTCACAGCGTGTACAAAAAACAACGTAACATGAGACACAGCCGTCTTCTAACAGCAAACAAACCGGGAACTATATTCTCAGACAGGCTTTCTGCGAGCATATCACTCTGCCCAAGTACTATATTCTTCCGCCTGAGAATATAGTTCCCAGTTTGTTTACAGTTAGAAGACGGCTGTGTCTCATGTTACATTGTTTTTTGTACACGCTGTGACTCTATAAATCACAACATGTAAATAGGAACATGTTGGTGTTATTTTGTCACTTATTCAGAGCAGTAGGATTGCTGGAACCATTCACCTGCATGTTCTGTGCTGGCCTGATGCTGCTGGAACCGTCAGACAGCCTTACAGCACGCACGGAGATGAGAAGGGTATGTATCGACTTGTCTTACTCTGGGGGTTACGGTGAATAAGCTAAATTCCCAATAAGTCGGCGTGTTCCTTTAAGTTGACTGGCTAACTTAAGCATTTAGTTGGTAACTGTTGTATAATCACAATATTACATTACATTTTATTATATATATATATTGCTTAAAGTATACTCAGTTCTACTGCTTTCAGTATTCTGCTGAAATGCAACAATTTGCTTGTTGATTTCAAAACAAATAATTTTCAATGTTCTTATATTGAATAAATTAAACATTGAACTGAATATAAAATGCAATACTAAAAAAAGAATGACAGTTACATTTTAATGTGCAGTTTTCTGCTGATATTTTCTTTCAACTGTGTCTATCGCGTGTTGCAGACTTTCGCGACGTGTATATTGCGCAAGTTGATATTGCCATGACGATAGAAAAGAACGACCTATTGTGCAGCCCTGTCGTTGCTTCATGCTGCAGCTCACCTGCCAAAGTTTGTGCTTATTTTTTGTCGAGATGCACCGATTGCAAATTTCTTGGACAATTCTGACTTTCTAAAATAAATCTATTGACTATTGACAGCATACACAAACCATTTAGTATCTTATCTTTAGAATTTTTCCGATACCTGATAGAACCTAAAATGTTGATATCAGTATCAGCAAGTCTATGCACCGATCCAATACTCTTTTAATTGGGTAATTTAACCCCGAAAAAATACTTAAAAGTAGTATATTCTGTTCTTTTTTCGTTACTACTGACTGTCAAACTAGATAATAAAAGAGTGTGCTATGTTTTGCAAAGGGTTTAACCTAAGCCAGCAATCCTATCGCATCGATACAGGGTCAGTAGTATACAGCTGTTATTTTTTTTTTCCCATCCAGACGTTGCAGCAGCAAGAGTGCAAGCTGCTCTACAGTCGCAAAGAAGGCCAGAGAGCAGAGAACAAAAACAAGAACAGATACAAGAACATTCTGCCTTGTGAGAAATCCCTGACTGCTCTTTCATTCTATAACAACCTTTCACTTTCACCCAAGGTCTTTTTTTTCTTCTTTTTTTTTTTTTTTAAAACAACTTTCTTTGTTTCTGTTTCCAGTCGACCACACACGTGTGGTGCTGAATGACAGGGACCCAAATGAACCGGGCTCTGACTACATCAACGCCAATCTCATCGAGGTAGCATCTGCTGTCGTGGTAAACTCACTTCATTCTCAGGGACACACACACACACACACACACACACACACACACACACACACACACACACACACACACACACACACACACACACACACACACACACACACACACACACACACACACACACACACACACACACACACACACACACACACACACACACACACACACACACACACAGTGCCCTTGGCCAGCTTGTGTTTCAGTCAGTTTGTGCTCGTGTTTGGAGTGCATGTGCTGTATTTGTGTTCATTTTCAGTATTCAGCTGTCTGTCTGTCTCGTTGTGTGTGTGTGTGCAGCCGGAGCTGGACCCGAAGTGTAACAGTACAAAGGCGAAGAAGAGCTACATCGCCACTCAGGGCTGTCTGCAGACCACCATCAGTGACTTCTGGAGGATGGTGTTTCAGGTGAACTCTCGAGTCATCGTGATGACCACCAAAGAGGTGGAGAGAGGAAAGGTGAGCAACACCGATTACGTACTGAACCGTGACTTAATATCAGTCCACTCTAAAAACCACCACTACTGTGTATGGTGTACTGTTGTTATTCCTGAATACTAGCTAAGCAATGACATGGTTGCATCAATATATTTCCAATGCAGCTACAGTTTATCAATATCAGGTTTTTGTGTCAGTCCCCAGTGGTGGAAGAAGTACTCCGATCTTTTCCTTTGGTATTATATAGCATTTCTACACTTTGGTATTGCTACTTTTACTTAGGTAAAAGATGTGAGTACTTCTTCCACCCCCTGCTCATTTGACAGCAGCATCAGAGAAAACACGTCAAAGTGAATGTTATTGTGTCTCCGCAGAGTAAATGTGTGAAGTACTGGCCGGACATGTCGGCTCTGAAGGAGTACGGCGCGATGCGTGTTCGCAACGTCAGAGAGACGTCTGCACACGACTACATCTTAAGAGAACTCAAACTGTCCAAAGTCGGACAGGTAAGTTGTGTTTGTGCGTTAGAAACAAATGTAATGTATTCAGGTAGATTTTTCCTAATTCCTAAATGGGAGGGAAAGACGTAAGATGCCGTTTCACTAGATGGCACTAGTGGGCGTCATCGTGCTGCTGTTGTTTACCAGCAGCACTGAAGCGATTCTTATGGAGCAGTCCAAGTCTAACATTGATGCAGCATGTGCTCCTCGAAATATCTTGTTTTAGGAAGTGTGTTGTACTGAAAACAGACTTTAAACCTTGTTAAATGAATCCACTCTAAGATGGACTCCATGTGAGCCTACAAAGTCAACAAATTGAAATACAGCCAAAAAAATATATACTTTTCCCATATGTGACAAATATTTATCCACAAACATTTCACAGTATTAATTTGATGGAGGGGGGGAAGGTCACAGAGCTACATAACAATAAATGTAAAAAAGAAAATGTAGGATTATTTTTTTTTTTAGGCCTTTATTTTGACAGGACAGCTGAAGACATGAGAGGGGGAATGACATGATATCGCAAGACAACTTTTTTTTATCATGACAAGAAATATCGTTAACGTTTCAGTCTCACACCTCTGATTGATTATAATAAACTAAACCGTTTTGAATCTATCTTGTCTGTTGAAAGTACCTCTCCACTTGCATGTTTTTTTTTTTTTTTAGGGCAACACAGAACGTACAGTCTGGCAGTACCACTTCAGAGCGTGGCCGGACCACGGAGTCCCCACAGACCCAGGCGGCGTACTCGACTTCCTAGAGGAGGTCAACCTGAAGCAGGAGAGCATACTGGACGCTGGGCCTATAGCGGTACACTGCAGGTACACACATCACTTCAACTAATGAGCCATGAATCCTCGGTAACGCACACACCATGAATGCGTATGGAGGAAACCTGTTAACCCAAAGACGTTCTCTCATGTTTTTCAGTGCAGGGATCGGGCGGACAGGAACATTTATAGTGATTGACATCCTGATAGATGTGATCAGAGAAAAAGGTGAGTCCTGCTAGAGCTGTAACAATTCCTAATCTCACCGTACAATTAATTGTCTCAGATATGATTGCGATTAACTATATCATTGTCTCTTTCAGTCCAATTTTAAAAATATTTATTGATGTATTACTTTTAGATAATGTAGTAACACAAGAATACAGCCTATGGAGTAAACCATGCCTCTTTTATTGTTATTATATGTTTTTCCTTAAATGAACATAAAACTGACGATTACCATTTCAAGTCATACCCCTTAGGGCCTTCGCTAATGTTGGCAATTCATTGCGATTAAACGGCAATTATGTAAATATTAATATTATTATTTGATAATTGTTGAGGCCTAAGTCCTGCAAATGTACACATGTCAATTCAAGTCTCTTGTATCCTGATAAAATCCAGATAGTTTTTTTTTATATCAGAAATATGGGTACAACCATAATGCCCCAAAATAACATGGATACATGCATATGGATCCTAGACAACCTATACATCCATGTTTTTCGCAGGTAAAATTAATGATTACATCCACTGAATTTTGGTTGATTTATTTAATTTCATGGCCTTTGAAAAACATTTTTTAAATGGTTTCAAAACAGAATCCTGATCAAACTTTGACATAAACTGTGTCTGATTCACTCAACATCCTCTGATATCAACTATTAGTCAAAATAATTCATAATATCTGCTTTTTCACATTTGAGCCTGGACAATGTCCAACGAATCGGGCCCCTCCCCCATAGTCCTGAGTTTCCCTTTCACACGTGTAGCACACAACAGGAGGTTATCTGTCAGTGCGTTTACATGCAGTTTAAAAAAAAACCTGATTATATTCGTATTAAGGCTCAAACGCCATGTAAACACCGGTTAAAATCTGAGTTCTCATAACCCGGTTAACAGAGGTAGAGAACTCCTTCAGTAACCGGGTTATCCCCGCAAGTATACACCTTAACCGGGGTACGATCGGGTTGAGCGTCTGCACATGCTTCAGCTGAACCAGACATAGGCAAGGCAAGGCAAGGCAACTTTATTTCTGTAGCACAATTCAGCAGCAATGCGATTCAAAGTGCTTTACACAAGAAATAAAAACAGTTAAAAATATCATACAAATTTGGTAACCGATGAAGAAACAGTTATATAAAAACAATAGATGAATAAAAAAAATAAAATTTAAATACAAAAATGAATTAAGAAAAGGCGGTGTTAAAAAGAAAGGTCTTCAGCCTTGATTTAAAAGAGCTGAGATTAGGAGCCGACCTACAGTTTTGCGGTAGTTTGTTCCAGATGTAGGGACCATAGAAGCTGAACGCAGCTTCCCCCTTTTTTGTTCCAACTCTGGGTATGGCGAGCAGACCCGTCCCTGATGATCTCAAGGTACATACTCCGTCAGCTCGCTAATTCCACCCGACACTGGTTACAGATAACGTTATAATGAGCCGAAAACAGTTGTCAGTCATCTGGCGGGAACATCGCGCTGTCCTACGCTAAAATAATAATGTGTAAATTAAAGTTGTTAAATTTGACTAATTTAGCGATCGGTCTGTGTAAAGTTGACATAGTTAGGTCAACCGGAAGAAAAAGGGTTGTGCGTTGGTAGAGCGCCACCTACTCTACCGAACTCATGGATGAATCGCATTTAGGAACGACCAGCGAGATAAGCGTTTTATACTCTTCACAGGCTCTCAGTCAGGCCGCTGTATGTTACAGACTTGTAATGCCAGGTTTGTTTTTGTCACCAATGCTTAAGATGTTCTCAATGTAAGCTCTTGTTTCCATGCTGCAGGGGTGGACTGCGACATCGACGTGCCAAAGACCATCCAGATGGTCCGATCCCAGCGCTCTGGGATGGTGCAGACCGAGGCGCAGTACAGATTCATCTACATGGCTGTACAGCACTACATAGAAACGTTGCAGAGACGCATAGAGGAGGAACAGGTGTGCAGCAGATAACACCTCACTTTTTCCATTTTCGCCATATTATTTTTTTTCCTGCTCACGTTTTTAACATTTTTTTTTTTTTTTTTCACTCTGCAGAAAAGTAAGATTAAAGGGCGCGAGTACACCAACATCAAGTACTCTTTGTCTGACCTGACTGGAGGAGAGCAGAGCCCTCTGCCTCCTTGCACTCCCATTCCTACTCCCACCTGCACAGAGTGAGTACATCGCTGCAGTTGTAACTCATGTTGCATTGAAAACCACTTGTCAAGAAAGCCTCGCCGGTAGTTTCTCATGCAAGTGTGTGTGTATGTGTTGGCAGGATGAGGGAGGACAGCTCCAGAGTGTATGAGAACGTGGGCCTGATGCAGCAGCAGAAGAGCTACAGATGAGATTCACCTTTGACCCCAGTTCTCTTTCAGTTCCGGGTAAATGAAATATAACTGCTCGTACAGAAAAACCATATGAGACTGTAAATTCTCAAGGAAAAATTTAGCTGGCTGGGGAAAAACAAAGGCTGGACATTGATAAAAAGCATTTAGGGAGTTTAAATTTAGCATAATGTGCATATCGACCACACTCATATCATTCCCGTTTGCTAACTGGTTCACCATAACTTTTAACAATATGGTTGCATTACATTACATGTCATTTAGCTGACGCTTTTATCCAAAGCGACTTACACTTGGTATACAGTACAGGCCAAAAGTTTGGACACACCTTCTCATTCGAATGCGTTTCCTTTTTATTTTCATGACTATTGACATTGTAGATTCTCACTGAAGGCATCAAAACTATGAATGAACACATATGGAATTATGTACTTAACAAAAAAGTGTGAAATAACTGAAAACATGTCTTATATTTTAGATTCTTCAAAGTAGCCACCCTTTGCTTTTTTATTATTAATTAACCCTGACAAAGCACACCTGTGAAGGTAAAACCATTTCAGGTGACTACCTCATGAAGCTCATTGCGAGAACACCAAGGGTTTGCAGAGTTATCAAAAAAAAATTCCATATGTGTTCATTCATAGTTTTGATGCCTTCAGTGAGAATCTACAATGTAAATAGTCATGAAAATAAAGAAACACATTGAATGAGAAGGTGTGTCCAAACTTTTGGCCTGTACTGTATATCTCAGAGGTTGCACGCCTCTGAAGTAACTAGGGGGGTGAACCCCGAAATTCCACCAACTGCGGACCGGCTCCACTGCGTGTCGGCTCCGTGCTTCGCCGTCCTTCAGTACCCACCAGGTCCGGATTTGTTGCGGTATGGCTGTGACCATGACCATACTTGCAAACTCAGAAGGGCTGAAAAAGGTGACACATTTTAAAAGGTGACACCCCAACTCTTCGGATCTACACGATTCAAGTGGATGACATTTTCCCATTCAAAACGGCAATTTTTCGTCAAAAAGCAACTAGTTTGCAAGTATGCATGACTGACCGCTGTAGTCACGAGGACCCACAAGATCTCGTTAATTCAGGTAGAGTAGAACCACGAAACCACCACCAGTTAGTTTCCATTCCGACTTCAGGCCTGTCTGCGGCCATGATGACGTTTTCAAGGTGTGGTGCAGGGAAATATGATCCGCCGTGAGCACGGTGTATTTCATTTAGAAAATTAACCGCTTGTTTTATTTCGCTTCCGTGCTCGACTTCCTGTCCCGCACTGTCTGCTGCCATTCTGCAGTCAGTGAAAATACACACATTGACTTTAATGGAAACCTATTGACTCCGCAGCCGGTGGAAATTGGGGGTTAGTGTCTTGCTCAGATCGAACCCGGGTCTCCCACACCAAAGGCATGGGTCATATCCACTGCACCATCACCACCCCAGATGGTGATTCTATTTTAGATTTTGTGTTTTCACAAAAAAACATCTCATCTCTCTCCCCTTTCATGTCTTCAGCTGTCCTGTCAATAAAGGCCGAGAAATGCCCAAAAATAATCTTTAAAAAAAACAACAACAAAAAAAAACCTCTATAGTATGCAGCTTAACTCCAACTGGATAAAATGGCAAAGTGAAAGCGATTAAAATGAATGAACTCAATGTCAAAAACTGTATTTCTCTTAAAAGGTAAACTCGAAGCAATATATTGGCAAGTCTGGTGTGACTGTGTTGTTGTAGTAATGTTCATTATTCTGCGTTTTCTCGAGAAAACAATGTAAACTCAACACTTCCTTCCAATATCACATTTCCAAATGTTCTCTTTTAGCGGTGTAACGATGCATCGATCTGGATTGATGTATCGTTGAAATCCTCAACCATCGAATATTAATCATACAAAGTGAAAATATCCAGACAGATCGTCAGCTTTAAGACGCGGCTTTATTTTGAAAGTTTTTTTTATTTAAATGTCTGGAAGAGCTTAGTATTTAAATTGACTAATCATATTTGAGTTGCTTTTTGTAAATGTATATAAATGTAAGTGGTTGTGTTAAATGGGTCCATGTATCGCAGGCCCCTGAATCTAATCGTGGCAGACTTTGTGATAGAGACCTGGACTGTTTTTTTAATCCTGCTCCTGCCCCCGCACTGCAAACATAAGACTGATGGTCAATAGATTGACCATGGATTTTGTCTTCTCCCCTCCTCGCAGGGAAACTAGTTATTTTACTTTGTAGTATTAATAAACATGCATATCTGTCAGTAATAAGTAGCAGAATTACATTCTAGTGCAATAATCGCATTAAAGTGCAATAATAAGTTATTCTAGTGCAATATAAGGGCAAAGTGACATTATATTCATTTCACTTATTTTAGAACGTGTTGTTGGCTGTGGTTTGTTTTGCTCAGGTTATTTTATTTCCTTTCATTTCCCCGTTTTTTTAACACACTCTCTAACCGGTGTCATGTTAAAGTCCCTGCTGATTGGATCCCTCAGGTCGCCGTAGGAGAAAGTGGCGGGGCACAGTGCCCCCGGAAAGAAGTGAGAGAGAGGGAGTAAAAGAGTGTTAATAAATAGAGCTGGGCAATATATCGTTATTATATCGATATATTGTGATGTGAGACTAGATATCGTCTTAGATTTTGGATATCGTAACATGGCATAAGTGTCTTTTCCTGGTTTTAAAGGCTGCATAACAGTGAAGTGATGTCATTTTCTGAACTTACCAGACTGTTGTAACTGTTCTATTATTTGCCTTTACCCACTTAGTCATTATATCCACATTACGGATGATTATTTATCAAAAATGTCATTGTGTAAATATTTTGTGAAAGCACCAATAGTCAACACTACAATATCGTTGCGGTGTTGATATCGAGGTATTTGGTCAAAAATATCGTGATATTTGATTTTCTCCGTATCGCCCAGCCCTATTAATAAAGCATTTGGCTGGTGTTTAACTGGATGCTCCATGTGTGTTGCTGATTTTCTGATGAAACCTAGTGACCCAACAGTCGGTTACAGCCCTGATCAGGAGCAGTGCTCCTAAATCTCTTCTTTGTGATATCAGAGATCATTGTATCGTTGACCAAATAATCAATATAATATGGCTACCGCGATCAAACGTGTGATTGACCACCCCTGTTCTCTTTTTGTCTCCTTCAGGATCTTGATACCTGACAGTTTTTTCGCCAGCCACACCGTGACGCCTGAGACTTGACCGTAATGACATGGAACAATGGAAACACACAAAAAAACGTGAGAGAGACCCTGACGCCAGGGTCCTCCTGTTCTCGCTCATCTTACATGAACATTTGCCCTGTAGTTGAATTCTAAACCACTGTGATGATCATCCGAAGAGCCTTTTGAGAAGCCTAACATGCTAAATCCTACTACTAAACAACAGTTTTGGGTTAAGCCTTCGTAAATCTCACCCCAACAAGGGCTGCAAACAGCGAGCACTCTCCTCAGAGGGGGAAAAACCTAGCTAACCTTTGCTCATCTTTATTTTTCTGTTTTACCTTTTTGTTTTTTGTTTAATAACCAAAGGAAGGTTATGTAGATTGATTGTTTGGAGATAGAAGGGAGGGGTTTCCTGAAAAGGCCTGTGCCAAAACCACAAAAGGTTTTATCCACATTTCTCAGCCAATTAGAAGTCTCTATTTGGCCCGTTCAGCCTTTTTAACGCGTTGGGAGACGAGGCCTTATATGTGGACAAAAGTCTGGGCAAATTTTCCAGTGATAGTTGTCTCGTTTTCACTGTGTTATATAGATTAATGTTTCTGAATGAAGAACTATTGGCATTGTAGTGTAATACCATATTTACTGTTGATATTTAATCCACTGACTTCTAAACATGAATTCCTTTTTATTTCTTTTTGCGCCAGAACTGCCTCGAAGAGAAACTTTATTTCAGGCTGTTCGGAGTGTGAATTAACTGTTGTCGTCCACATGGGTTAAATGTGCTTTTTGTATTTGGGATACACCGTGTCTGTTAGTTAACCATTCCTGAACTCAAGCCGAAAGCCCTTATTGCTGCACTTTTATTTAGCAGCGTAACCGTTACAGTCGAGCCTTGATTCACCCGGTGGATTTCATAACTAATGTAATGTGGGCTTTAAAGAGGAGTTTCTTCACGCCTGCATTTCTATGTTAACGTCAGCGTGAGGACATATAATAAGACTTCAGGGGAGTCTGTCGAGTATCTCTGTTGCAGGCATCGCCACAGACGCACGGCTGCCAAAAACACTTTTTTTTTTTTAAGTGCATATTACTTTTTTTTTTTCATTCTTGCTTTTTTTTTTTTTTAAGAGAAATGCCTTTTGTGTACCATTGCCTATGTTGAGCACCACATGTACTTAATTTTAACAGTCACTGTTTAAAGAAGCATTCACAGATCTCTCAGCTTTGGCACTATAGATACTCATCGTTGTGGTTATAAATTATAGATTGTTGGCCCTGTGACAGTCCGCTGGATTCAGTAGTACACACACACACACACACACACATGCGCATGCATACACTTTTCTTTCTATCTTGTCTTTCTGTTAAAGTTAATCCTAATAACATTTAGAAGGTTGATTCCTCTGATGTCTCTACGCTAAATAGGAAGCTACAGTCAGCAGTTGTTTAGCTTAGCTTAGCACATAGACAGCTAACAGGTGAAAACCGCTAGCCTAGCTCTCTCTAAAGATACTAAAATCCACGTACCAGCATCTCTTAAGCTAAAAAAATCACCACAGTTTAATCTACATAAAAAAAACAGTGTTAAAGTGACAAGTCAATCCGAAGTTACGGTCCAAATGTTGTTTCGCCTTCAGACAGAGCCAGGCTAGCGGTTTCCCGGTTCCCTGCCTGTCTTTATGCTAAGCTAAGCTATTACCCGCTAGCCCTAGCTTCATTTTTGGCGTACAGATACGAGAGCGAGGTATTGATCTTTTTCATATAACAAGCAAGTGTATTTCTCAAAATGTCAAAACTCCTCCTTTTTTTAACGTTACCGTCACAATCACCGGCAGTATTTAGGGAAGTCCAGTGTTTTTTATTTCTGCATTATTCTGTGAGAATCCACAATGCTCATAGCACACGCGCAGGGTCCGTGTAACGCTTATCAGTTCAATTTTCTAAGCACAAACGGACATTTCGTAAAAAAACGATGGGTTCAAATATCCAATTTTTCTATAAATTTTTTCCACCTTTACAAATTAAAAAATTGGATATTTAAACTGTTTTTCCAATTTTCTGTTTTTTATTCAGAGGATCAGCAATCTAGAAAATTACAAAATTGCGTCTGAGCTCCAATTATTCAATACTGCAATACGCCCCCCACACACACACACACACTCAAAACCATCAGTTGCACCTCTGACCCCAAAATCTTTTTTTTTTTTTTTTGGTCCATATGCAGTTAATGACCTGCATATTCCGCAAAGTAGAGGGAGAGAATACCATTGCCGTATTGAATAATTGGAGCCCAGACGCAATTTTGTACTTTTCTAAATTTCTGATCCTCTGAATAAAAACAGAAAATTGGAAAAACAGTTTAAATATCCAATTTTTTAATTTGTCAAGGTGAAAAAAAAAATGAAAAAATTGGATATCTGAACCCATTTTTCTGTTTTTCCAAATTACCATTTGTGCTTAGAAAATTGAACTGATGAGCGTTACACTGACCGCACGGCCTAAGTGTTTTCTTTTTGTCTCCGCCTTCCCATCACTACGCCTTGACGAACTGCGGTCTTGCGACTGAACCACAACAGCGCTGACTCCGAATCTCTCCATTTGAGAAAAAGGAGAGGGAAAAAAAGGAGCTGCACGGCTCTCCTCTTTGCCTTGAGGGACAGTTTTCAACAACCACTGATCCAGGACTGATCAGCTTTCTTTCTGTAACAATTTAAAAATCATGAAATCAGTGTTTGTTTGTTTGTTTTTCGGGGTGGGGGGGTCTGCTTCCTCCCACTCTCTCTCTCTTTAACACCTGACTTCACAGCAAGCGTTTCTTTGAAATGATTCCTCTCCTCCCGGGTAAACACCATCTCCTGACTCAGATCTCCTGCAGCGTGGTGTACTGTATGCAGTTTTATCGTCAAAACCAGAGTTTTTACTCTTCTCCTTGTGTGTGTGTGTGTGTGTGTGTGTGTGTGTGTGTGTGTGTGTGTGTGTGTGTGTGTGTGTGTGTGTGTGTGTGTGTGTGTGTGTGTGTGTGTGTGTGTGTGTGTGTGTGTGTGTGTGTGTGTGTGTGTGTGTGTGTGTGTGTGTGTGTTGCCTATCAGCCTATATGTTCTTGGATACGTTTGTTTTTCTTCCCTGATGATAAAACTGCTCTCCATTTATTATCATGTAAGCAATTTTAGATGCATAGACGTGCCTTCTATGCATATGCCTAAGTGTATGTGATAGCTATAAAAAAAAAAACAGCTGTGCTCATCAGTTCCACCGCCATTCAAGAACCTTTAACACTTAAATGTGATTCCTTTTCATCCTGAACAAAAAAAGGAAGGAAAAAAAATATAAATAAAAAAAAAACAGTGCTCGCACACAAACTATATTTTTTAACATGTATATTGTACATGAGTACCTGGTAGAGGAGAATGTACTTACTAAAACATATCTACTTGCCAATAAGATATACTGTATGTATATTCCTACAGCTTTCTCTCTGTGACACAGGAAGGGACCTCTCACACAGCTTAAGAGGTTCATCGTATGACTTTCAATGCAGTTAACCATGTTAACTTCCTCAATAACAATAAATGGCGGCTCCCGCCTCATTAAGACGGTGTCTTTGTCTGTGTGTGACTTACATATTTGTATACGAGAGTTAAATGTCTCCTGTTGCTTCAAAGGTGGTCTATATCCTTCGCGTTCCACTTGGGGATCGCTCCGGCGCTGGATGCATGCGTTTTCTGTTTCCTTCCGCTGGAATTTTAAATCTGGTGGATTTATGAGGACTATCATGAGGACTGTGGTTAACTGCTCCCTCCTCAGATCTCTGCAGATGGGTGGGTGGAGGGGGGGTAGATCGATGTCTACTCCCCAGCATTAAGATTTATTCAACGCTACGACAGCAAAGATCTATTCTGCCCCAAAATGTGTTATTATAAGTATTCCGTTAGTTCATTTAAAAACAATAAAGGAATAGTCTGAAACCTAACATGTTTAAGAAAAAGGCTCACATGAAAAGATTTCACACGTCAAAATATATATATATATATATATATATATAACATATATATATATATATATATATATATATATATATAACATATATATATAACATATATATATATAACATATATATATATATATATAACATATATATATATATATATAACATATATATATATAACATATATATATATATAATATATATATATAAATATATATATATAATATATATATATATAATATATATATAATATATATATATGTTATATATAATATATATATATGTTATATATAATATATATATAATATATATATATATATGTTATATATAATATATATATATATGTTATATATAATATATATATATATATATATAATATATATATATATATATATTATATATATATATATATATATATATATATATATTATATATATATTATATATATATATTATATATATATAATATATAATATATATATATATATATATTATATATATATTATATATATATATAAACGCATAACATCTATGCTTTCTTGCAGAGCGTCAGATGAGAAGAGCAACACCACTCTCACATCTGCCAGTTAGATTCAAAGCTACATCGGGGAGGTGCTTAGCTTAGCTTAGCATAAAGACTGAAAACGGGGAAACAACTAGTATTAGGCTCTGTCCCAAAATAACAGTTTGACACCTGATTGAGCTACTTCTTATTTGAATGGGTGTACAAATGTTCATTACTCATAATCTACTTTATATTTCACTTGTTTGACTTCAGACGTCACTGTCTTTTTAGTTATTTTAATTAACCCTTCAATTCACCTTCTATGCCTTTTATGAAATTATAGCTTAATGTTTGAGTTAAAAAAAAAACAAAGTATGACTTGACTAATATTTGAGCATAGAGGATGTTGATGGATAATCACAGACTGTCAAAGTTCAGTCAGAATAATGCTATCAAATTGAATAAAAAAAAATAAAATAAATAAAAACATCCATAGGTCAATTCTACTTGTGAATAGTGTTTCATGGAATCAGCCGTGTTACTTTTGGGCAATTTGATTTGAAAAAGAGTCAAAACTATTATGCTTATTGGAGACATTTAAAGCACTGAACTGGGACCAGTGCTAGTTTACCTTGAACCTGTTTGCCTCTCGGGAGGGACGAGCTACAACGAAGCTGACCTGAGCTCAGAACTTAACCACATTTAGGAAGAAGAGAGAGAACGCAGAGGAATAATGCCACGGAAAAGACAATTTAACAGCAACAAAGAACCATTTATTTTATTTATCTATATCACATTACCATTCCCTGTACACGATCTTGCACGGGGAGGACTGTGTTGAAGCAGTTTCCCTTCATGTTTTGTAGAAGTCCCCCAACTTCGGTTTAGTCACATGGTTAAGTTTATTATCATGGATAAAACTATATCTGTAAGATACAGGGGTTTCTAGCTATAGAACATGTGTGTAGTGTGTTCCTGGCAGTGGTGGAAGAAGTACTCAGGTCTTTTACTTCAGTATAAGTAGCAGTCAGTACAACATGCATTCTCATAGCAACTCTTCAGACTTGTCATTTCCCATCCGTCCACCAGATGCCCTCACACTGTCTCTTGACTCCTACACCCACCTCATCATTCCTCACTCATTTAAATTTGCACATCTGGGAGGTACGCTGTCTGCTTCCCAAGTCTCTTATTTGATATCTCCTCGAACCGCAATTCCTTCTGGCCCTCCGGTCTCAAAGCTCTTATGACTGCTGAGGATGGAGCAGCGAGGATGGAGGAGGGATCTCTGAGGAGCTATGAGCGAGGAAATACAAGAGCAGCCTTCCCAGAAGCTGAAAGCCATTGCCAACTCCGCCCATACAGCTGACGTAATCACGTGACGCTTCAGGAGGAAAACACATCACCTCGTTTTCCTCTCTCCTCGCGGCTCTCCCATGCTTCCTTGGTGGGGCTGGGTAAGACGGGAGGAAGGGAAGCAAGTGAAGATAACGTGGATGCAATTTAAGGAACTGGGGCATACCCGTAGTACAGCCCGTAATGTTTGATGGAGCGCTGATCTCTCTTGTGCGGTGAAGAAACGCCACGACAATCAGCTCTCGGCAACAAGCGTGGAGATAAAATAAAAGTTGTTCAATCGCTTAAATGACTTCTGTCTATTTCAGTTTACACAGCTCAGCAGTGGCTCCAGGAGACGAGAAAGGAAAGCAGTCATAAAACCGAAGTCCAGCATAGAGCGGCTGAGTGAACGTGGTCTGAACTCTGTAGAGGAGAGTCATGGAGTCAGAGACGCGGTAGAAGGACAGGATACCTGCACTGTGATCCAGGTACACTCCTACTCTGGAGGACACAGGACCCGAGACGGGAGTGTGGACTTTGTCGCGCCAAAATGTAGAACTGTTCTGGAAACAATCCAACGCCCAAGATTTGTCATTTCGTCCGAATACAGATTCATTCGACGCGCCTGTTCTGCTGATGTTCTTGTATGCGACGGCTACAGAAACTCCTCCTCCTCTCCTCTTCACCTCCCAGTAACGACGTCCAGTCAGACCCTCTCTGCTCAGGACCTGAGACCAGTCAGTGAATCTGTCTGCGTGACTAGGATAAGGCTGTTGATGGTACATGAATGTTGCCTTTCTGTTCCCCTCAGATAATAACAGCATTGTGTGTGCTGTGTTTGGATCCAGTGCGATTTTACGTGAATATTTTAAGAACCCAGCTCTAGTCTTAGGCTCTGGTTCTGGTTGTGGTAGTGAAACATCCACTTCAGTCCCTGTCAGTGAGACGTTTGTCCTCGTCTCTCTCAGGACGTCCTGTAGTTTATCTCTTACTTCTGACACGGCTGCTGTCACGTCCTCAAAGCAGCTCAGAGGACAGATATGGATGCTGGATGTTGATTGGCTGAGTGGTGACAGTGAGGGGTAGTTGTGTAGAAACTGGTTGTGATCCTCTGTGTGTGAGAGCTTCTTCAGCTCAGCGTCTTTCCTCTTCAGCTCAGTGATGTCCTGCTCCAGCTTCTCCTGAAGCTCTCTGACTCGACTCTCTTCACTTTTCTGCTGGGATCTGACCTGCTGCTTCACATCAGAGCTTCTTTTCTCCAGGAGACGGATCAGCTCAGTGAAGATCTTCTCGCTGTCCTCCACTGCTTTATCAGCAGAGAGATTGATGGCCTCCGCCTGCTGTTGAAGCAGCTTCACATCTTTCTCTCTGTCCTGGATTCTCTGCTGGATGTTTTGTCGACTCCCCTCGAGCTCTCTCTGCCTCTCAGCTCTCTCTGCTGCAGCTGAGACTGTGTCGTGGCCTTTATGTTCCTCCACAGGGCAGAGATAACAGATAAGCTGCTGATCAGTACGACAGAACATCTTCATCACCTCATCATGATGAGAGCAGACGTTCACCTGGAGCTTCTTGGACGGCTCCACCAGCTTGTGTTTCTTTAACTGAGCGACATCATAATGAGGCTGAAGGTGTTTCTCGCAGTAAGATACCAGACAGATCAGACAGGACTTGTGTGCTTTCAGTTTTCTCCCAGAGCAGATATCACAGGCCACATCTTCAGCTCCAGCATAGCAGTGATCAGCAGGAGAAGCTTGGAGTCCAGTCTTCTTCAGCTCCTCTAAAACTCTAGAGTCTAAAACTGCTAACATGGTGTTTTTCAGCAGGACAGGCCTCGGTGTGGAGCTCTGCCTGCACTGAGGACAGCTGTGGGTTTTCTTAAGATCCTCTACATCCCAGTGGCTTTTAATACAGCTCATGCAGTAGCTGTGTCCGCAGGGAGTAGTCACCGGATCCTTCAGTAGATCCAGACAGATGGAACAAGAGAAGGTTTCTCGGTCCAGCTCAAGTCCTTTCTGCGCCATTTCACCTCCTGAGCTCTTAACGGTTTGTGCAGTGAATGCGCCCAGTCAGCTCGTGCACACGTAACGTGTCTGGTGCTGCAGGTGGAGAGAGCTAGCTAACTAGCTAGCTAGCTAACAGTTAGCCGGAGCTCCGAGATAACCGATTAGCTATTAGCTAACGACAACGTAGCTGATACTTTGTTCTGCGATGTAGCTTGACCATACAATGCCAGGTCTCCACGGCGCTATATATCTACTTATCATACACCTGTCATAACCTAACGTTACACCAAATAGTTAGGAAGTCTCTTCTGTGTGTCGGTCCGACGAGAAAAGCCCGCGGCAGCATCACTGGCCGCACACTAGCTAGTACATCACCATGGTAACAAACGAGGGAGGCACTACTAAGCGCCGCGGTTATAACTCTCAGTGTCCGCGACTACGCTCACATGTAGCTACACTTCGTAACGTTACATTAAGTACTCACTTGTATGCTCTTGTGAGGCGCCGCTTGCTACTTTCGGGCAGAGTGATAGAGAAAGACTACTATCACTATTATGGCTCTGCTCTCGGGTAATCATAAATCGCGCACAGCCGTTATGCACACTGACCGGATATAACTCTTCTTCTGTTTATTGGTAAATTCAAATTGCACCCTGGGCGCACCTTTGGTGCTTCCTGCTTCTTACAGTGCAGACGCTCTACTGCTTGCTCCTGCTTCTGCTTGCATATTTCTGCTGATAATCTTGCTTTTCCTCTGAGAGAAACTATGAGCAGCGGCTCTTGGATACGTATAAATCACTGGACTATACATTTTTTGTAGACATAGTAGGCTATTGTCATATTTGAACATTTTTCTGCGTGACCGAGGCCTACCAATAGCTCAAGCCTGTCCTAAAGTGACTGTAGCTAAAGCTAATTAGCAGCAAGATGCCACCCTTCTCCATAGAGGACTACTACAAACTCCTGCAGAAGATTGCAGTTCTGGAAACCAAAATTTACCGGTTAGAAGTAAACCTGGAAGTGAACGGATCATGTGGAAATGACACCACTTTACCAGTGACCCAAAACAATGGACAAAAGCATGCTAACATACGGCTAACTAGCACCAGCAAGACCACAAAGAAACAAGAGGGCTCTGGAGCGGATAATAAATCAACAAGTGGCAGTCCTCCCTGGAACTCTTTTGGTGCAAAGCCTAAGAGTAAATCATTTTCCTGGGAAATGGGAGGACGACTAACGGGCAGGACACAGCGCCCTGAGATTTGTGATATGACCGGCTGGCCTGCATTACCACCCAGGCAGAGTGCCTCTTCAACCCCTGTACTTAGTAGGACACAGCCGTGGACAGCTGCAAAAGGGAAAATCAGCAACAAAATGCCTCCCCAACAACTGAGTGTGCAGGTGGAGAACAGATTTGCTCCTCTGCTACAGGACCCTGGACATGACCTGGATTACGTCTCATCGTCACACAGCAGGGTAAGGACTGAGAACAATTCTAAAAGTAAAAAGCTACAGGGAAAGCTAACGACTGGGCCCCAAACTCTGATTGTGGGTGACTCTGCTGTGAAAGATATAAAAAGCAGTAAAAACACCAAAATACTCTGTTTTCCCAAAGACATGGTGTCTGACTTGGCCCAAAGAATCCCAGATATCGTAGCAGCACACCCAACTGTGAAGAACATTGTACTGCACATAGGGTCAAATGATGTTGTAAAGCAAGAGTCTGAAGTGCTGAATCGTGACTTTATGAATCTGCTGAGCACGCAGTCAGCTCCGTAAAGCGCAAAGGTGTTTATCAGTGGCCCTATACCGCCAGTCAGAGGAGGAGCTGAGAGATTCAGCAGACTGTTGGCACTGAACAGATGGCTTTCAAATGCATGTACCAACCATTCTCTGCAGTTCATTGACAATTTTAACATTTTCTGGGGCTGCAGACATCTTTTTAAAGCAGATGGACTATTCCTTAACAAGCCAGGAGTAAAGCTGTTCACCTCTAGCCTACTTTACTTTCTGCGCCACACATCTGCTCCCTTGGCCAAGGACACGAGACAAGATGTACCAAAACAAGAGGAAGACACAACAACAAAGTGCGGCAGTGAGCCACCACAGCCCCCACCTGAGCAAAGATTTGACCATGGGAGACCAAAGAGCAGAGATGAGAAATCTCAACCCCCCTTCTCACCCGTGCAACACTCCTCAAGCCCCTGTGACAACCACGACAGCTATGATGACCTCTTTAAGGATATGTCGCTCTCCCCTCTTGCCCACATCCCCATGTTGGAGTTCACTGACCAGATGAAGCAGCTGGTAAATGCTGGAACCAAGTATGCCCCCCTTCCCTCTCCCATCGTAAAACGCCAGGCACCTCTTCCCCCTCAAGGATGGCAGCTAACTCCTTCTCCCCAAACTGATAAGGATGCTTGTGTGCAAAATGCAGTAAGCATTAACTGATATGGGCCGGGTCCAGGCTGCATGCATAGTAGCACTCATGACTCTTTCCAAGATAAGCCTGGGCCCTGCGTATTAGGTTCTTCCACAATTTATGTTGTGATAGGTAATAGAAAAAGAATGGCAAATAAGCATGTAACTGCAAACTTTGCAAATTTAGCATCCATTCCTCGTCAGCCACAGTCTGTCCCAAAAAATGAAAACGCACTAACATTAGCCCTGCTAAACGTTAGGTCTTTGGCAGGAAAATCATTTTTAATCAATGATTTTATTATCAAGAACAATCTTGATTTTATGTTTTTAACTGAAACCTGGTTGGACCATAATAACAGTGCTGCTGTTCTCATTGAGTCAGCCCCCTAACTTTAGTTTTATGAGTGAGAATAGAGTGAATAAGAAAGGAGGTGGAGTCGCCATTTTTGTTTAATGACTCATTCCAATGTACACAAATATCTTACGGAAATTTTGCTTCTTTTTGAATATGTGGCTCTTCAGCTAAGATCCTCCCCTCAAGCTCTACTTCTAAATATCTACAGGCCACCTAAATACTGTGCATCCTTCTTTGACAATTTTAATGAACTGCTGTCTATAATCTGTATTAACTTTGACCGTGTAATTATTGCTGGTGATTTTAACATTCATGTTGACAACCCCCAGGACCGAGGGACCAAAGAACTGTGTTGTGTTTTTGAAAGCTATGGACTGACTCAGCATGTGACACAGCCCACGCACAATAAGGGGCACACTCTGGACTTGATTATCTCCAAGGGTCTGAACATTCCCAAGGTTGTGGTGACTGATGTTGCTCTCTCTGATCATTCCTGTGTTTTCTTTAACGGCACTATCTCTGTGCCCAAAAGTGTTCAAACAAAGTTAATCAGAAAACGGTATATTACTGAAAACACCAGTGAATCATTCATTCAGCTTTTCTCCTCTACACCCACCCTCACTGGGGCCTCAGTCACTGAGCTTGTAGATAATTTCAACTGTAAAATTACAACTGTTATTGATGCTATTGCTCCCACTAAGGTTAAAGCTGTCTCTGGTAAGAAAAGATCTCCATGGAGAAATTTTATAGGTGTGAGAACAGAAAAAAGAGAGTGTCGAAAAGCTGAACGCAGTTGGCGAAAATCTAATCTCCAGGTCCATTATAACACTTATAAAGAGAGACTTCGCATTTATAATCTGGAACTAAGAAATGCAAGACGGTCCTTTTTCTCTGACTTTATCGCCAGAAACAATAATAATTCACGTGCTTTGTTTGCTACTGTTGATAGATTAACTAACCCTCCAGTACCGGTAGCATCTGAACTGTTGTCTACCAAGGCTTGCAACGACTTTGCCTCCTTCTTCACAGACAAAATTCAGAAAATTAGACAAACAGTCAGTGCCTCCTTATCAAGTACAGGATATGTGTTGTCACACTGTGCACGCAAAACAAATTCCAGCATGACACAATTTCATACGATCAACCTTAAAAACCTGGAGGACATTATACAGCATCTGAAAACCTCCTCCTGTTGCCTTGATATTCTACCAACGGGTGTTTTCAAAAAATGTTTCGAACTGTTTGGCTTCAGATCTTCTACAGATTGTAAACACATCTCTGCTCTCAGGTATTTTTCCACAGGCCCTAAAAACTGCAGTCATCAAGCCACTCCTAAAAAGAACAATCTAGACACGACACTAATGAGCAACTATAGGCCAATATCAAACCTTCCATTTTTAAGTAAAATCATAGAAAAAAGTGGTTTTTTAACAACTCAACCTTTTCTTATTGCTAAACAACAGTTTTGATGCCTTCCAGTCAGGTTTTCGACCAAACCACAGCACTGAGACGGCTCTTGTTAAAGTCTTTAATGACATCCACTTAAACACAGATAGTGGCAAAATTTCAGTCTTAGTATTACTTGATCTCAGTGCTGCATTTGATACGGTAGACCATGACATATTGCTTGACCGATTGGAAAACTGGGTTGGTCTTTCTGGCTCAGTACTAAAGTGGTTTGAATCCTATTTAAAGAATAGGGACTACTTTGTGTCTATAGGTAATTATACATCTGAGCATACAAACATGACGTGTGGAGTTCCCCAAGGCTCAGTTCTGGGCCCTCTTCTGTTCAACATCTACATGCTTCCACTGGCTCAGATTATGGAAAACAACAAAATAACTTACCATAGTTATGCAGATGACACACAAATTTACATAACCTTATCGCCAGGGAACTATAGCCCAATACAACAATTAAATATGTGCATTGAACAAATTAATGATTGGATGTGCCAGAACTTTCTTAAATTAAATGAAGAAAAAACGGAGGTGGTTGTTTTTGGAGCAAAAGAGGAACGATTTAAAGTCAGCGCTCAGCTTCAAATGACAATGTTAAAAACAACAGACAAAGCCAGAAATCTTGGTGTAGTCATGGACTCAGACCTAAATTTTAACAGCCACATTAACATAATTAAAAAATCAGCCTATTATCACCTTAAAAATATATCAAGGGTTAGAGGACTTATGTCTCAGCAGGATCTGGAAAAACTTGTCCATGCTTTTATCTTCAGTAGACTTGACTACTGTAACGGTGTCTTTACAGGTCTCCCTAAAAAAATCCATCAGACAGCTGCAGCTGATTCAGAACGCTGCTGCTTGAGTCCTCACTAAAACCAGGAAAGTGGATCACATCACTCCAGTTCTGAAGTCTCTACACTGGCTTCCAGTGCCTCAAAGAATTGATTTCAAAATACTTTTACTGGTTTATAAATCACTAAACGGTTTAGGGCCAAAATACATTTCTGATCTGCTACTACATTATGACCCACCCAGACCTCTCAGATCGTCTGGGACAGGTCTACTTGTTGTCCCCAGAGTCAGAACTAAACAGGGGGAAGCAGCGTTCAGTTTTTTATGCTCCACATATCTGGAACAAACTCCCAGAAAACTGTAGGTCCGCTGCAACTCTCAGTTCTTTTAAATCTAAGCTAAAGACCTATCTTTTTGATGTTGCTTTTCTTTAAATAATCTATTTTATTAACTTTAATTTCTTATACTGCACTGTAACTTTTATTCTTATACTGCACTATCAATTTTATTCTTGTTTTAATTTGTTTATTAATGTTTTTAAATTGTTTTATAACTGCTCTTTAATGTTTTATGTAAAGCACTTTGAATTGCCCTGTTGCTGAAATGTGCTATACAAATAAAGCTGCCTTGCCTTGCCTTGCCTTGCCTTGCCTTTACCGCCACCTACCGCTTGACATAATATAGACATTTTCATTGCAAGGCAACAGCCCATGGATGTATTAACCATAGACAGTATATAAATGTATTAACCTATATGGTATTAACCATAGACAGTATATAAATGTATTAACCTATATGGTATTAACCATAGACAGTATATAAATGTATTAACCTATATGGTATTAACCATAGACAGTATATAAATGTATTAACCTATATGGTATTAACCATAGACAGTATATAAACGTATTAACCTATATGGTATTAACCATAGACAGTATATAAACGTATTAACCTATATGGTATTAACCATAGACAGTATATAAACGTATTAACCTATATGGTATTAAGAGAGCAACAGCCTGCATGGCCCCTTGTTAACTTCCTGTCAGTTGATACCAGTCACATAAACTGCAACAGGAAATCAACTTGAGTCCATTTAGCATGTTTATGTTTACATCTCTGTGAAAAGGGCTTGTTTTCTCAAAATCTTAAGTGTTTTTTAGAGGTATCCACTAAAAAACCACATGTATAGTTCAGTTTTTGCAACTGCTGTAGATTCCTCGTTGGTGGTCCCTGTAGCTTCCGCGTGAGATTATTTATGAATTAATTAATAATTGTGTTATTGTGTCATGCACACACACATGCCCACTGCCCAGGCCAGCCAAACGGGCTTACAATACACTATTACCTATGACAAAAGGACCAGATACCAGAATAGCAACATCACTTAAACAAATAAACCTTCTTGTCTTCTTTGCCATGTTTTAGAAACAAAAGTAGCCAACTTATATATTAAATCTGAACAACATCCACTCAATTTGGTCATGGTATTTATGTATTATATTCGTATTTAAACAAATATTTTATAGAAGGTTAGCCAAAAAGTAAAAAGTGTGGACACAGTTCTGCTAGAGTTGACATTTTAATTGGCGTTTTTGGCGTTGGCTACGGCCCACAGTAGCCCCGTTACCCTGACATTATATTATGTGTTGGGAGTGGGACATATACTGAGTCTAATTGTAGTATGGGCATTGCAAAAATGCCCAGTATCTCCCACTTTTTACAATCTGTATCTCGCTCAAAACGCTCCTCTTTCAGGAATAAACTAAAGCTCCTTGTCAGAGTTATAACTGCAATGCTTAGTAGTGCCACACGGCGGTGCCTCTCTTTGCTTGTTACTAGTGATGTACGTGTGGTCTGTGTTGCTGTCTCTGCTAGGACTGACACCAAAAAAAAAGAAACTTTATTAACGAGTTGTTGCAGGTTATGCTGTGTGTTGTGCTGCTGGTGTATGATAAGTAGATATAGCGCCGTGTAGACCTGGCATTGTATGGTCGACGTTGTAGAACAGACTATCAGTGTGCAATGCAATCTTTCGTAGCAAACGTTAGCTAATAGCGAATCGGCTATCTCGGAACTCCGGCTAACTGCTAGCTCTCTCCCCCTGCTGCAGACACCTAACATGTGCTCAAGCTGACTAGCCGCATTCACTGCACAAACACATGTTGTTCTTATAGATCAGAGCTCAAACTAGCTTTACTTCTCAGGAAGTTGTCACTGAGAGGTGATTATATGGCGCAGAAAGGACTTGAGCTGGACCGAGAAACCTTCTCTTGTTCCATCTGTCTGGATCTACTGAAGGATCCGGTGACTACTCCCTGTGGACACAGCTACTGCATGAGCTGTATTAAAAGCCACTGGGATGTAGAGGATCTTAAGAAAACCCACAGCTGTCCTCAGTGCAGACAGCGCTTCACACCGAGGCCTGTCCTGCTGAAAAACACCATGTTAGCAGTTTTAGACTCTAGAGTTTTAGAGGAGCTGAAGAAGACTGGACTCCAAGCTGCTCCTGCTGATCACTGCTATGCTGGAGCTGGAGATGTGGCCTGTGATATCTGCTCTGGGAGAAAACTGAAAGCACACAAGTCCTGTCTTCAATGTCTGGCTTCTTACTGTGAGAAACACCTTCAGCCTCATTATGATGTCGCTCCATTAAAGAAACACAAGCTGGTAGAGCCGTCCAAGAAGCTCCAGGAGAACGTCTGCTCTCGTCACGATGAGGTGATGAAGATGTTCTGCCGTACTGATCGGCAGCTTATCTGTTATCTCTGCTCTGTGGAGGAACATAAAGGCCACGACACAGTCTCAGCTGCAGCAGAGAGAGCTGAGAGGCAGAGAGAGCTCGAGGGGAGTCGACAAAACATCCAGCAGAGAATCCAGGACAGAGAGAAAGATGTGAAGCTGCTTCAACAGCAGGCGGAGGCCATCAATCTCTCTGCTGATAAAGCAGTGGAGGACAGCGAGAAGATCTTCACTGAGCTGATCCGTCTCCTGGAGAAAAGAAGCTCTGATGTGAAGCAGCAGGTCAGATCCCAGCAGAAAAGTGAAGAGAGTCGAGTCAGAGAGCTTCAGGAGAAGCTGGAGCAGGACATCACTGAGCTGAAGAGGAGAGACGCTGAGCTGAAGAAGCTCTCACACACAGAGGATCACAACCAGTTTCTACACAACTACCCCTCACTGTCACCACTCAGCCAATCAACATCCAGCATCCATATCCGTCCTCTGAGCTGCTTTGAGGACGTGACAGCGGCCATGTCAGAAGTCAGAGATAAACTACAGGACGTCCTGAGAGAGAAGTGGACAAACGTCTCACTGACAGGGACTGAAGTGGATGTTTTATTGCCAGAACCAGAGCCCAAGACCAGAGCTGGATTCTTAAAATATTCACGTAAAATCACACTGGATCCAAACACAGCACACACAATGCTGTTATTATCTGAGGGGAACAGAAAGGCAACATTCTTTGGGGATTACCAGCCTTATCCTAGTCACCCAGACAGATTCACTGGCTGTAGTCAGGTCCTGAGCAGAGAGGGTCTGACTGGACGTTGTTACTGGGAGGTGGAGTGGAGAGGGAGAAGAGTTTTTGTAGCAGTCGCATACAAGAACATCAGCAGAACAGGATGGGGATTAGGACGAAATGACAAATCTTGGGCGTTAGATTGTGTTCCCAACTGTTACGCCTTTTATTACAACAATGTCCGGACTCCCGTCTGAGGTCCTGAGTCCTCCAGAGTAAGAGTGTACCTGGATCACAGTGCAGGTATTCTGTCCTTCTATAGCGTCTCTGACACCATGACTCTCCTCCACAGAGTCCAGACCACATTCACTCAGCCGCTCTATGTAGGATTTTGGCCTCATCTTCATCGAAACTTCTCTGTGCTCTGAATGTTTGCTGAATGTTTGAATCGATGTATTTGTATGTCGTTGTTTCTCTTCCACTGCATGGCTCTGAAGAGAGAAAGCCTCAGACCTCCTTTATCCTACTCACTTTGTTTTCTTTGTGGACATTTGTAAAGAAATCTATAGTTATATTTATATTTTTGTATGTGTTTAGTTTGGGGGACTAAATGTTAAGATTCTGGTTCAAACAAAGAGATTGTGTGGATGAAGTGAATCTGTTCATGAAATCATTGAACAAGAGTCTTTGAACAGTATTTACTGATGGGATGTGTGAACAAACTGAAGCTTTATATGATGAATAAACTAACATGAACAAAGTCTTTTCTTCCTGTCTTCATTCCAGGGTTTCAGACAAAGCTGACAGAGAAAATGTGAAACTGATATGAGAGTATAACTGAGGCACCTTTCCTCCTGAAACACCACAAAGTACAGTTGTCATGTTTAGAGTTGAATCAAACTTTATTAGGACTGCAACTAATGATTATTTTCATAGTCGATTAATCTGTTGATTATTTTCTTGATTAATCAATTAATTGTTTGGGCTATAAAATGTCAGAAAATGGGGAAAAAATGTGGATCAGTTTTTCCCAAAAAGCCCAAGATGACTTCCTCAAATGTCTTGTTTTGTCCACAACTCAAAGATATTCAGTTAACTGTCACAGAGGAGAGAAGACACTAGAAAAATATTCACATTTAACAAGCTGGAATCAAAGCATTTTTACTTTTGTCTTAAAAAAAATGACTCAAACCGACTAATCAATTATCAAAATAGTTGGCGATTAATTTAAAAGTTGACAACTAAACGATTAATCAATTAATCGTTGCAGCTCTAAACTTTATATTGTTGACCACAATTCAAACCAAGTACACAAAATACATATATTAGTCACTGCTTTTTGTGTGTGTAAAAATTCTATTTTAATGTTAAAAACATTAAGGCTAAACATATAATTCAAATAAGTTATTTGTTGCCGTTCTAAATCCCACAGGACCTGAATGCTTTCACAAGTTTATAAGACACAACAGTTTGTTTTATTTTGTAAAAATATTAAAGAGAACCTTTTATACACTTAAAAGGTGCTGTAGGTAGGATTACGAAGATCCAGGACATAGCCAAACAATTTGAACATCAAGAACTTCTCAGTCCCTCCTCCCCCCTTTCCCCTGAAGCCCAAAACTGTCTCTTAAGCCCCTCCCCCCACAAGGGAGAATGAATGCGTGTGCATGAGCAGTGATTGACACGAAGTTAGACAATCCATATTTGTAGACTTCACCTGTGGCTAAGGCTGCTTGGTACTTACAAAACAAAAGCACTAGATGATACTGAAAATAAGCAAAATAATATATTAATGATGAAACAAGTGTATGTAGTTATATGATTCAAGCAAAAAACGAAATTAAATTAATTAATATTTAACTATTAAATATAACAAACAATGACTATGGCTCTAACAATAACAAAACAATGAATAGCTCCAACACTAGTGGCAGCAAAAATTATTTTGCAGCCTGGGTCCGTCTAGCAACTCTCCGTTGACTTGCGAGCTGGAAAAACCAAACTCTGGTCAGGCCAATCACATCGTGTATAGAGTCGGTGGGCGGGGCTTATGGCTGCTGCTGCTGCTGGTGAACAGAGGTCTTCTGGAAGACTTGGAGTTCAGCTTTTCTTTGAGAAAAGAACAAAGAACGGCACAGAAATCATTCTTAAAAAAGGAAGATGTGTTCGGAGTTTTGCCGACCGGATACGGCAAAAGTTTAATCAACTAGCTTCGCTACCTTCTTTGTTGCTCTGGTTGGTTGTAGCGCTATCCTATTATATGCAGAGGGAATTTGAAAGAACCGTTTATCCGCCCCTCGGATTGAGCCCTGCCATCTTGCTCTCTGTCCTGGATTCTCTGCTGGATGTTTTGTCGACTCCCCTCGAGCTCTCTCTGCCTCTCAGCTCTCTCTGCTGCAGCTGAGACTGTGTCGTGGCCTTTATGTTCATCCACAGAGCAGAGATAACAGATAAGCTGCTGATCAGTACGGCAGAACATCTTCATCACCTCATCGTGACGAGAGCAGACGTTCACCTGGAGATTCTTGGACGGCTCCACCAGCTTGTGTTTCTTTAACTGAGCGACATCGTTATGCCTTGCTTGAAAAATCTGAACCATATTTTACTGTCAAGATATATACAACATTAAGTAAATGGCACCTGTGTGTGGTGTAATTACTTTAAACACTTGTGATGCATATGCTGTGGCTAATGCGTAGTTCTGTATGGTCACCCTGTATGTTATGAAGACCCAAAGCATTTAAAATTAAACAAAGCATGAAATAATTACACAAATAACAGGTGAATATGTTATGTAATATATCAATACAATAGTGAAATAAGCCAATACATTTTCCAAATTCAGCTGAAAGGCATAACATGTTATTTACTCTCACTGCTTCTCACAATAACAAAAGTTTATTGCAGGTAATTTCATTTTTCTTCATATAAAGGCCCCCACATGAATTATCCTGCATCGATCAGTAAGATCTCTTGGAGACAGACAAGTACTTCTGCATGTACACTTTAAAGTAAAACTGGTCCCCCCTCTCTCTGATGACTGCTTTTACCTCCGGGTCAACCTTGATACGCTGCACCAGCATGTCTTCCTGAGCACAAATCACAAAGTCACACCATTGCAGGCCAGTGATCAACAGCTGACCCTGCACCTGCCAGTAGTAAGAGTGGCTTTTACAAAGAGCCAAAGTGCCATCCTGTATTTGAAGGTATTTACAGTCCACATAGTTCTTCACGTTAGGGCACTTTATCTCAACCAGTCCAAACGGTGGCTGTGCGAATGGATCAAAAATCAAGCCATCTGGCGAGGCACCAAGCCAAGGGGCATCTGGGTGGATGACGAGGCCACAGGGTGTGTAGTTGACATTTTTCATCCGGCAGTACTTCCTCGCCGCCTCAAACTCCATGTCTGCACCTCTTCTCATTTCTGCAGTCTGCCTTGTTCCTTTAAGGATTCTTTCTGCAAGAGACTCTGCGGAGCTCACTCCCCTCACAAAACACACCTCTCTAAAACGTGAGGAGGTGATCCTAGGCCTGCGGAGCTGATGCCACTCCTGGTCTGCTGCCTGCTCTCTTGTCGCTTCCTCAATCTTATAGGCCATGTCCAGTGTGACATTCAGGCTTTTAAGATGGAAGTGCTCCTCCTCAGTGCACACATGCACACAGTCTGTCGGGGCAAGCCTGTACTCCCCAATAGGCAGCGGTGGGTAAGGTGGAGGATCCTGGTGCATCTTGACTGACTTTGTGGCCAATACAGGCTGCTGGTATGAGAGGACACTCCCCCTTTATGCTAAGCCAAAAGCTGTCTCAACAAGGGTCTTCTCATCACTGATGCCCATAGTTGCTGCTAGAGGTTTCTCTCTAATGCTGAAGTCTTTGTACATGTCTCCAATCAGTAGCAAAGAGATGTCTAGTGGGTCCCCAACCAAGCCCTTGTAGAGTGTGCTCCTGTGAAAGAATGTAATAGTGTTACTAATATTAGTGTTAGTAGTGTAATTAGTGTTAGTAATATTTGCAGGTTACTGACACCTATGAAATCTCTCTCTTTTATTTATTTATGTGTGTGTGTGTGTGTACATATGTGTGTGTGTGTGTGTATACTGTATGTGTGTGTGTATGCGTGTACATATATGTGTGTGTGTGTGTGTGTGTGTGTGTGTGTGTGTATATATATGTATGATGCAGTCATTGCAATAGCAGCTCACTACCTCACCTGACTCCTCCTTCCATGAGACCGTTTGAGTCTTGGTCTGCTGATGACCGTTTTGTTTATTGGCCCAGGTTTCACTCCCTGACAAAAAAAGGACAAACAACATACAATCTTAACAATAGCAGACAATAACGTTTAAAGGACCCCCCCCCCACACACACACACACACACACACACACACACACACACACACAAAAAACCTAACTAATCTGGAAAAGTATGTGACATATTAAAACTGCCTATGTTAAAACAATGAGAGCAAAACAAAATTGCATTCAATAATACATTGCTCTCCATCTAAGGTTCCTGACCCTTTAAAAGTTGGACTCGGCATTGACAGATTATTCTAATACATACTTCAGTAGATCCAGACAGGTGGAACAAGAGAAAGTTTCCCGGTCAAGCTCAAGTCCTTTCTGCGCCATATAATCACCTCTCAGTGACTCTCACTTCCTGAGAAGTGAAACTAGTTTGAGCTCTGATCTAAAAACAGCATGTGTATGTGGCTGTCAGCTCCGGCACTTCACCACCATGTTGGTTACACCCATCTGCAAACTGTAGATCTAAAGGAGAGGGAACATGGCAATGTGTGGACAGAGTGGAGCTTTGTTTGAGAGTATGAAGAGGAGGGAGGGGTACAAGCATTCCTGGTAGAGGAATGCTTTTCAATGTTTATACTGACAATACCGTTTTATAATAATTTTCTCACATGATTAATTATCTACTTTAAAGCATTTGTGACAAAAAAGTTCAATTTCAGAATATCATCCAGAGGTAAACCAGCACGTTAAGCCTCATAGGGTTTCAACAAATATCATTGCACTAGTTATTTGTTGCAACTGTAATTCCAGAAGGACATGAATAAGCCAAAACTGGGGGGGGGAGAACAGGCACAATTAGAGCGGGGGTCCCTTCAATTTAACATATGTTTTCAAAGACTTTGGGGGAGGGGGGGGTATTTCAGCTTCACTTAAAGGGATAATTCACCGCTGGAAAGATGAATAAATCTTAAATTGGGTCACTTATGTAGTAGAAATGTGAATTTTCTTTTACAAATTGGTGCCTTCAGGGCTGAGCAAAGCAAGAAAATATGTTTTTGGCTCATGTGGATGAAAGCCACCAAATCCCAGAATGCACTTGCTCCGCTTCACTATGAGGCCACCCCCAAGCCACGCCTACCGCTTACAGAGAGGCAGTCAACTGAGTCAAGTCAAAAGTGTGTTTTATTGTCATTTCAACCATATACACAAAACAACATTTCACCGTGGCTCAAGTGGTGTTACACATTTAAAATATATAAAAACGACATTATATAAAAACAACATACGAAACCGGCTACATTTTGTGCACGCACATTATATGCTCCGTGAAGTTCTGCTAACGTATGCTAGCATAGGCGTATAAACACAGCCGTAAATTTGCGTGGAATGTAGCTAGAATGGTTGGCATTTAACAGTCACAAACTCCACCAGCAGTTAGGAGTTAGTTGGATACAAGCACCATTACCCATTTCTGCACCAGTCCGTGTTAACACAGTCCACCTCCACAAGTCTTAGCCGGCGACAGAGCAGGGCTAGCAGGCCTGGTAGCTGGATGGTCCGGTCCACTCTTGTTCAGCCATGTTTCCACAACAACAAAAACACAGCAGTCTCTGAACTCGCGTTGGGAGTTTCGTTGAAGTTGGATGTAGTCCAGTTTGTTATCTAATGAGCTACACTTGCAAACAGGATTGATGGAACAGGTGGCCGGCTAGCGTTAGCTTTCCACCAGCTCTAACTCCTGCGCACCGCTGTCGTAGAGGTCCCTTTCCCCGGCTAGCAGTATCGGGCGACACGGGAGGCTGAGGTGCTGGTCTCCGTAGCAGGCGAAGCTCGCGTAGTGTGTCGAGTATTCCGTCTGTAATAAAGTTTCCTGCATATTCTCCGATCTGTACCGTTGTTCAGATGTGTACACACGTGCGGTAGTTTGAATGCACATAATTGTTGTAAAAGTTTTTCTGCTGAAAAGACCACAGGAAAAGACGGAGCCAGTTTAGCGAAGCTTCAAGATGGCTGACACTCGTTTTGCTTCGGGAACCTTCGGGGAAAGCCGACAGTCCAGCCCCCTATGGGTGGGTTGAAAACATGCGGAAGTAGCTCCTACTACTGGCTGTAGTCAAGGGGGGTAAGCTTCGCTTCAGAACTCAAACCTCCTATGGCGCCATTTTGATGCTACAAGCCATCACCTCCAGTTAGCATCCCATTGACTGCCATTCATTTTGACCTCACTTGACAGTGAATAACTTTACATCTGAAGCGTTTAAAAACTCTATTTGTCCATTGTTTATTTCTAAAGAAACACGACAATGTATAAAAGGCTCCATTACCTTGTACCTCATGTTATGGCTCCTTAGCAGACGCTTTTATAAAAATAGGCTAACGATTGTGTCACATAGTAGAGGAATTACCGTATAGTACAGAAGAAGCTCGCAGGCAGTTTCGACTTACATGAGCTGTTTAAGTTTAATTACTAATGTTAACTAGCATTTTAGTTAGCAATAACTAAAATTGTTCGTGGTGATTGAGTCATCCTGCAGCCAGCTCCCATCGGCTGCTCATTGGCAGCAAGTTGCAATGCAAATTTTCATTCATTTATTTTTGAAATGGAGACTCAGGCTGGTGTCCCGGGACCCGATCAAGATCAAAACATAGCTAAAAAGCAAAAACGTCTCTGCAGGTACGGGGACGACTGGGTAGGGAAATACCCCTGGATTACTGCAGTTTTCCGCGATGCAAACAAAGCGTTTTGCAATGTATAGGAAGGGGTTTGGTGTTTCACACGGGGGGGTCCGACTTCAGGCTCCATGCTTAGAGCAAACTACATATAGCCTAGCGACGTATAGCCACGCTTTCCAAAAAAAACAATTCTTCATCTTGTTTAACACACAACTTTAATGAAACCTAGATTTTTTTAATGGTATATGTTTATTTTGACTCTCAAGTAATTATAGTCTGATAGAACATTAAGAAGACCAATAAAAAAAAACACCCCCAGACACGTTGCTCACGTCACATCTATGTTGACTCTCTCTCAGTTGGAGGCTGCTCAGTAACGCTCAGCCATCACCGGAAAAGTGCTTCTAATATCCTTCACTGGTCTCCGTCCAGAGACACGGGACATGTTGGTCCATTCTTATATACTGTCTATGGCTGTAGTCCATTGCCTCTGGGCAAAAAATCTTCCAATGACACAAAAATCGTCGTTTTACGTCATCGGAAGATTTTTTCAGACCCACAATACAGAGATCTCCCATCTCAGGGACATGAGGGAGGGAAGCACGGTCATTCACAAATACTACCGGGTTTCTACTGATACAAAGCTTAATGCTAAAAAATCCTTGATTATGTGGCACGTTTTCTTAAAAAATGCAATGGAATATGCGGGATATTTATGCAATTTTATGTGATGAAATTGCAGGAACTTGAAAAAAGGAGAAAAACAGACAGATACACAAACATGCCTGCCTACAAACACACACATGCATGCAGCACACACACACACACACACACACACACACGAAAGCATGCTTTCCTTCCAGGCTTACGTCTGACTGAGATAAAAAAAAAATCCAGTTTTAGTTCTTGTATTTTGTCTCTCTATTTTATGAATTCCTTCCATCATGTTTTTTCTGCCATCTCTGCCCTCTCCCTTAGCTCTTCTTTTTCTTTTTTTTCAGTGTCTTTCTGTCAGACTGACATACTGTAGCCCTCAGGGAGACTTTGAGGTTTGCTGCACGGCGCCCTTTCAGACGGCGACCACTCATTCACAAGACTCGGCACTGAGCCCAAACCGCTCTGCTAAGTTGTGTCATGCCACCATCAGGCAGAGAATCTGATGGATTATGACATCCCTGCAAAACACACACACACACACACACACACACACACACACACACACACACACACACACACACACACACACACACACACACACACACACACACACACACACACACACCACGTCACTGACCTTAAGCTCCCAGCATGTGTGGTCATGAATTTGGCATTTATTCGTCATTTGTCATTAACTATGCCTCCCTGTTTCTCTCTGGTTTCCTCTCCCTCTGCTCTTTTATTCCTCTGGTTTCTTCTTGTCCCTATTTTGTATCTTGCCTGCAGTCATTACCAAATTGTCCAGTGAAAATCTTCTATCTTCAAATTTGGTTGATTTTTGGATAATGATAAGTGTTTCTGTATGCTTGAAATTTTTTTTCCTACTTCTTAAGATGAATAAACAATTAAAGAACCCATTGGATTTTCATCACAGAGCTGAAAACAGCTGCTTCTCTGAGCAATGAAGACATTTATACCAGTCCCTCCAGAAAAACGTGATTATGCGATCGCGTAATTCAACGCATAATCAGCCAAAGTATTTTTTCAAATACGCCGCACTTTCGCTGCATAAATTGCCGATTTCCACGCAAAATATGCAGGGCTTGCATGATTTCATAATCCCGGCATTTTTGTTGCCAAAAGTCACATATATTTTAGCAGAAAGTTGAAAAATATTGCGTTTACTTCACACAATAGCAGCCATTTTCCCCTGTTGCCATGGGAACGTTATGAAGTGACGGAATTACGCGATGTGAACATCATCGAAAAGCAGGGTGTTGGGGGGAATCTTTTTTTTTCTCTTTTTTCATCAAACCGCAGTTTTTGCAAGTTCCCGCAATTTCATTGCATAAAACTGCATAAATATCATATAGCATATTCCCTCGCATTTTTTAAGAAAACGTGCCGCATAATCAAGGATTTTTGCCCCGCAATAATCACAAAAAAACTAGGTACGCCGATGTCAGTCGGTCGATCAGTCCACCACTTTTGTCGCCACCATGAGGGTGATCTTTGTGTTTCAGAGTGAAATATCTTGACAACTAATTGATGGATTACTATGGAATTTGCTGCAGATATTAACATTTCCTTCTGATTGTGGTGATCCTCTTTCACTTACTCAATGAAATATCTCAACATCTACTTAGTGCATAAATGTATGGTTCTGAGCCGATGATTCCTACTAACTTTGGAGGTTCCGTAACTTTTCCTCTATTGCCACCATCATTTCAACATTTCCGTTTGCCCCATTCTTTGGTTTCTACGGAAGCCCTAAACTCTCATGGATGCAAATGTTTTTTAAATGCCGTTATCCCGAAAAAATTCGCTCATCGATCTTGAATAACTACATCATTCAGTTATTCAATACAGAGACAATTTAAAATTTTATTTTAAATATATTCCAAATATTCCCCATCAGCTCGATCTGGGCCGTTTTAATGCATTTTACATAAATGTCAGTGATCTGATACATATTATAAGTAATAAGAGGAAATACTCTTTTGTTTTCTCGTGATAACGAGTTAATTATCTCCAAATAACAAAGCTTGTTTTCTCAAGATACAACTTGTGCTCTCGTGATAAAGGCATTTAAACAATGCTTGGATTTATGACCGTTTAGGGCTTCCGTAGGTTTAAGACCAAATACCTGCAAAGCAGGTAAGATCCCCATCAACAGAGCTGTACTTTGTGTTCAGTGCATATGTTAGCATACTAACATGCTAAAGTAAGATGGTAAGGATTATATCTACTAAACATATATCAACATGCAGGCATTGTCATTGTCATGTTTGTGGTTTTCAGTTTAGCTGTTTCCAGTTTTATTTGGTTCTTTCTGTCTCTGTATTCTCGTTCCTTGTCTCTCGTTATCTTTTGCCCGTGTTCTTCTGTTTTGTGTTCTCTGTTTTGTTTTCATAGATCTATTCCAAAGCTGTGTGGGAAACCGTTCCCTATCACGGAAATAGTGCACTATATAGTGTGTTCGCCATTTTGTAGTGGTGTTTGAATTTTCCACAGTTAATTTCATTCAGTATATAGGCTGCATCTCATGAATTATTTGACAGCTCCTCCACTCCTCGGTCCTTGGCTGAACCGGAAGAAGTTCTCTCCCTCCTCAGTGAAGGCCATCTCAACGCTCTTATTTCTGCCCCGAGGAGCGAGCATCGAGGAGCTGTAGCCGAGGATACGTGAGAGTAGCCTTTCCAGAAGCTATTCAGCTGAAAGAGTTGCTAACTCCGCCCAAACAGCCGACGAATTCATGTGACGTCTCATCCCTCTAAAACACATTTGCTCGTTGCCTCTCTCCTCCCGTGACTTGGAGGAGTCAGGGATGCAATTTAAGGGCTACGTACGCCATAGTCCACCATAAAATACCCACAATGCACTGCTAATTTAAGTGTATACATACGATGTAGCCTACATTTGACTCCCGTATACCACAATGCAACGCGGTCGTGTTATCCTGGAGGAGAAGAAGAAGCAGAAGCACCCGCGAAAAACTGAAAAGGAAAATTATTAATATTAATTAATATAAATGTATGTGTGTTTGGAAGCCCTACTTCCTGTATTATTTTGTAGTGTTTGGTTTCATGTGTCTGTCTAGCTTTGTTTCCTGTTGAGGCTGATTAGTCCCTGATGTGTTTCACCTGTTCATCTGCCCTCATGTCACCTGTCTCTCGTTACATCCCTCGTTACCTTGTGTATTTAGTCTGTGTGCTCCCTGTGTTCGGGCTGTCCCTTTGGACCTTTTTCACAGCAGACATTTTGACTTGTCATGGTAGGAAACGCACAGTTGACATTGATAACCTCAACGATGGCTCAATTCCATCAAGTGTCCCAGTAAGCTATTTCAGTGAGTCAGCATGCCCAATACCAAGACCTCTCCTAAGTGGAATGCAGCCATCAGTAATGGTTTAATACCAAGACCTCTCCTAAGTGGAATGCAGCCATCAGTAATGGTTTAATACCAAGACCTCTCCTAAGTGGAATGCAGCCATCAGTAATGGTTTAATACCAGGGCCTCTCCTAAGTGGAATGCAGCCATCAGTAATGGTTTAATACCAGGGCCTCTCCTAAGTGGAATGCAGCCATCATTAATGGGTTTGAATACACCTGTGCTTTTCCTACTATGACATGTCAACATGTCTGCCGTGAAAAAGGTCTATAGTGCAGTGTTTTCTCGTATTCTTGGTTTTCCTATGATTTTTGGATATCCACCTGCTTCCTTGGATTGTAAATTAATTTTTGGTCATTATTTCATTGAAACAGACCCTTTTACCTCCCCTCACCCCCCTCTCTGCATTTGTGTCCAAACCATAGACCGTAAAAGAATGGACACAGCGACGCCGTATACTTCGACGGAGACCAGTGAAGTCACTTTTCCGGTGATGGCTGAGCGTTACTGAGCAGCCTCCAACTGAGAGAGACGACGTAAATGTGACGTGAGCAACGTGTCTGAAAGTTGTAAGTCTTCTGGTAGCTGTGCCAAGAGAAATCTCAATCATTCCCAATCTTACAGAGACGGAGAGTGTAGGTATATGTAAGGAGATAACATGGGAGCAGGATAATTATTGCTAACTAAAATGTTAGTTAACATTAATAATTAAACCTAAACAGCTACTGTAAGTCCAAACTTCCTGCGAGCTTCTCCTGTACTATACGGTAATTTATCTGTGACAGTAAGTCGCGTGGTTATGACACAATCGTTAGCCTATTTTTACAAAACCGTCTGCTACGGAGCCATAACGTGAGGTACAAGGTAATGGAGCATTTTATACATTGTTGTGTTTCGTTAGAACTAAACAATGGACAAATAGAGTCTTTTAATGCTTCAGATGTAAAGTTATTTGATGTCCAAGTGACGCCAAAATGAATGGGAGTCAATGGAATGCTAACGGAAGGGAAGGTGATAGCTTGTTAGCCTACAATCTCCCCATTGCTTACCCTTTTGGTCCAAACCTGTACATTAACTTCCTGAAAACGTGACAGCATGTTGATGTTAGCTCAATTAGCTCAAAGCTAGGCGTGGCTGTAGACTCTTAAAAGCAAAGAGAAATTGACTTCTAAGATGAGGATGATTTATAACGCCTGCAGCCTTCCTGACATTTTCTCTTGTTTAAACATTTGTTATGTTTGCGCTCCCAGTTTGTTATAACTTAACACGTAAAGATGCATCCTGAATCATTAAAAATGGATATAAATGTGTGAAGATTACAACCGGTGGAGTTAAAAGAATGAATCGCGATTCAATATTTAAACGGCCTAGGGCGTAATCTACTTTAGATTTCACTTCAGACGTCACTATGTCTACATGGTTTGTTTATCTGAAGATATGTCTTTCAATTTATTTAATTATTTTGATGTGGGATTTAAAGAAAATGTGTTTTATTTATTTTTGGTTATTTAAGATATAATTTCAGTGTCGCTTTTGATAAGAGGACACATCTCTTCTGCACAGTTTTTATAAATAAAGGAATATGTTTCAGTCATTTGCCTGCAGCTCATTCTGGTAAAACAATCATATGGTGAACTTTAAATCTTGCGTATTGAATAGTGAGTCGTAATAACTTACCCTCACGAGCATGCCTACTGTTCATCTTTTATAATTACACTTTTATCTTGTTACTGCTGTGTAGTATTTGGGATTCCTGTATCATGGGCAGGCCTTTAGCCGTCCTCTTCACTAACCGCTGTACAAACACGACTCCAGTTTTACCCCTGAAGCATTTCTGCATCATTTGCAAATGTGATTCCATCACATCAGAGTATACATCCTCTCGTCACCGTTTATCATGCTCAAGTTATCACAGACAGGCAGGGCTGAGGGACTCCTCGGCTGATACGCAGGTCTTCTTTTTCTATGTAATTAAGGATGTGTTTGCATAACTGGTGCTTAATTATGTAAATATATGGAAAGAATCAGACATTTAACACCTTGGGCTAATAGTTGATGTTTAATTAACAAACTGGTTCATCTGGTGTGGAAACATCTACAGTACACACAGAGATCTTCCTCATCTTGTTTCACGGTCATAATTTGTTTATATATATATCCTCTATGAAAAACAATTGAATTTATCATTCATGTGCAGTCTATAAACATTTAATAAAAACCATATAACACACTATAATGCATTAATAAGCAGCTATGGACATTCCAAGTGTCTGTAAATGTACAGGGAGTTATAGTAGTTGATGAATAGCCTACATGAATAAACACTTTTGTGCTAACATTACAGTTTGTTATAAACTATTTAAGTGCTTCTATGCTGCTTGTTAATGCTAAAAATACAGTGTAAGAACGTGAAAACAAACAAACAGGTGTTTTATTATTTTGCTTGCAATATAAAGCTGCGAAAGGCAATCTGTAAATAAACATTTATGTTTTGTTATCCTGCATCAGTCCCTGTTTGTTGGGACTGAAGATGCAGAGAGGCTCAATCTATTGTTAACACCTGCATCCATCAACTAAGCTTCCTTCCAGATGGAGAGAGTGCATACTAAAGCCTGATTGGAATTTTTTCATTTCCGTTTATTTATTTTTTTAATGAACAAAACTCAAACTCTTGTTCTGCAGAATTAACTGACTCTCTTATCACAACTCGCTGCTTACCATGGCCTGTTTTGGCACATTTTCACGGTTGAGTTAACATTAAATTTTGCACAAATGTCCTGCTCGCCGGCGAAATGTTTGGCCAATTAAGTGTTCAAGGAAGTGTAATTACAGAGCAGGCACAGGGATGGGAGGCCGGAGGCAAATTATTAAACATCACAATAAAGGAGCCACAAGAGGGCCACGTCAGGCCGGAAACTGCTGCCCATACTGGCTGGTTTGATTTCAGTTGAACCTTTGGAGGGCAGAAAGTGATCATCTGGGGCAAACTAACCCCAATTAAAATAAATCAAACTGGCTCCAACTTCGCTCATTTTAAAGGTCCCACATCATGCTCCTTCTTAGGTTCATACTTGTATTTTGGCTTTTGTACTAGAACATGTTTACATGCTTTAATGTTCAAGAAACACTTTATTTTCCAATCCTCATACTGTCCGTCTGAATATACCTGTATGTATCTGTGGGAAACGCTCCGATTTAGCACCTGTCTCTTTAAGCCCCTGCTCTGATTGGTCAGCGTTTCCGGGTCTTCTGCATCTGCGCTCTTGGAGTCTCTGGTTATATTTTGGGTCCATAAATTGCATCCACGTTTCCTTCACTTGCTTTCACGTGGGAAAGAGATGAAAAAATCATGCAAGGAGAGGGGAAACGAGGAGTTTTAGAGGGATGAATGTCCTTTTCTCTGAAGCTTCACGTGAATTCGTCAGCTGTATGGGTAACATGTTTGTACGATATATTGTATGATAATGTATGCACACCAATATGGATGATATCTTACGAAAATAGGTGACAGCCCAGCAGGCTGGTCACGTGATGCCAGCTACAGAGTTCTGTGAGATGTCGCCGAATCAGTGGGAGTTGGGAGTTGGGTTTACCCGATAAAAGGTGACTGTGAGCCTGGTACAGACCACCTTGAGCTGCCGGTATGATTACAGTTAAGTTTAGGCGACAAAAAGCATGCGTAATGCAGCTACCACAGTTTAGTTTAGGCACCAAACGACTAAATAAGTTTAAGAAAAAGATCTTGGTTTGGATGAAAACACTCATTTCCTGGGTGAAAGTCTTTTGTTTTCCTCCGGGAAGCGAGCTCTGCTCCATGGCTTGAAAGCATTTTTTTTCTGACCCACCCAGCCATCCACCTCGACCTCCTCCCTACGCGGTCCAGAGCGTTCTCATACAGCAGCAGTCATTGTGATGCGTCCAGCTAAAAATATATGAAATACGAATTACAGTGCTTTACTTTTACCTAGCTTTTTGTACAAATGGTTCATAATAACAGGCTGTATGGGCGGAGTTAGCAACGGTTTTCAGCTGCACGGCTTCCCGGGAAGGCTGCTCTCGTACGTCCTCGCCTCGGTCGTAGCTCCCCCATCCTCGCTCCTCGGGGCAGAGATGTCTTCACGAAGGACAACAGAACATCTTCCAGTTTGAGCTAGGAGCAAGGAGCTATCCAATGAAAGACTTGTCATCCATCCTCTACGGGCCGTGTGCATTTCTCTGTGGATTGAGCGTTTTGATATTTTCACAGTATTTATAAAGCCCCTCAACCTGCTTTTTATAATCAAACAAGACGTAGAAATGTCACTTTTTACAATATGGGACCTTTTATGCGGGTGCATGTCAGCGTAGCGTCTGTAACGTGTGAGAGTGACGACTCTGTCGATCCAGTGACCGCTCTTCAAAATGGCTAAAGGTTAACTCTTGGCTACGTTTGCTGAATAATAGAATTACATAATCGTTATGGTCTCTAATTGCACTGTGTATGCGGGTCTATTGGATTTGTATTGTATTGTACATAATAAGTGCAGCTGTTTAGCTTCAGGGAAAATAACGGACTAAAAATAGATCTATTAGAAAGTATTCCCATATGGTGCATGAATACAAGCTCTTTTGTAGCACATGATGTACAGGCAGCTGATTCATTCTCAGACAAAGAAGGAAATGAAATAGATTTTTAATTGGGGAAGTATTCAGATCCTTTACTGTATAGCATTATCAGCAAATATACTTGAAGTATCGAAGTTAAAGTACTTAAAATGTCTCCTGTGACTGATATCTGACCCTATGAGACATTATTAAATTAGATATTAACACTGAAGCATCAATGTTGGAGCAGCATGTTACTGTTGTCGCTGCTCCAGGTGGAGCTACGTTAACTACTTTATATACAGTTACTTTAGTCCAGAGGTTCCAAACCTAGGGGCCGGGCTCCTTCGAATGGTCACCAGATAAAGCTGAGGGGTCCTGAGATGCTTAATGGGAGAGAGAAGGAGAAAAAATTAAGTTAATACACAACTTTTTATTCCACATTTTGTGTGAAATATTGGTTCATTTTACCTCTTTGGGCCTCCAAAAGTTATTGAAATAAAGCCGTTTGAGAAGTTAAGAGGGGTCTTTATTTATGGGACAGCTGAACACATGAAAGGGGGAGAGAGAGGGGGAATGACACGCAGCAAAGGGCCACAGGTTGGAGTCAAACCCGCGGCTGCTACGTCAAGGAGTAAACCTCTGTATATGAATGCCTGCTCTACCAGGTGAGCTGCCCAGGCGCCCACAAGATTCACTTTAAGATGTCAGAAGTCCAAATGGTTGGTAACCAGGGTTCAAAATAAAAAAAAGGGGTCGAAAAAAATGTCAACCTGTCAAAAAAGTAAGCAAAAAAAATCTAACAAAAGTCAAATCTTCAAAGCGAAAAACAGAATTGGAAAAAATATGTCAAACACCACGGCACATTGAAATCATTTAACAAGCATTGACTGCTGATAATGCTACCTTATAGTAATCTTATCTTCAATGTGTAAATTAAATGTTTTCTTTTTATGAATAGGCCAATTTACCTTTTTTTAATTTATATTAATATGTTGGATTTATATGAATGTATACTTTCAGACACAATTTTTTTTTTTACATAATTTGGCGGCCCTGTAACAACGCATTATGTAATAAAATGTCAAAATGTAATAAGATCATACTTCATTATGTAATAACACCCCCATTATGTAATAATCTGCCACATTTTGTTATAAAAACCCCGATCGCAATATGTAATAAATGTAGTGATGTGTATTGACCAATGAAAAGGTTATAATACTAATCTACTGAACAAATAGTACATTTTTTAAATTAATTTTGAGTCAACACGATTCACGCTAGAATTCACAAAATATACATGACAGTGTTATAAAAAATGAAGGAAGACATCCATTTAGTTTGGTTATTACATAATGCACCATATTACATTTACGTTTCAAAAAGTGCAGCACCCCACATTTTGTAAGACCCCTTTATTACATATTGCGTTCAGGTTTTTATTACAAAATGCGTCAGATTATTACATAATCAGTGTTATCACATATTGAAGTGAATATTTATTATTTTTGACATTTTATTACAAAATGCGTTATTATATAACGTGTTGTTACAGGCCCCACTGCACTAACTCTTGAGGACCCCCAAGGGGGTCCCGGACCCCGTGTTGAATATCTCTGATCTATTGCGTGGCTGGTAAAATTTGAACATCCACTAGCCATTTGGCTGGTTGACAAAAATGTTAGTTTTGAACCCTGTTGGGAACCACTTTAATTTGTAACAATTACATATTTTATTGATGTATTATCTCAATAATACAAAAATAAACTCTGAAAAGTAAAGGTAGTGAAGGAAATACTCAAATAACATACATTTTATACCACTAAAACCACCAGAACGAATACATGTTGTAGAGTACAGAACAGTATTTAAGCTGCAACCTGTTTGTTTTTTCTTTCTTATAGTTCACTTTGCCAGCAATGGTGGCGTCACCATTTTGTCTTCTGCTGACGAGATGAGTGGACGGATGACAGAGAGAGAGAGAGAGAGAGAGAGAGAGGGGGAGAGAGGGGGGAGGCGGAGTGAGGCTTTTACTCGGTGTGTGCTGAGGAGGCTGGCAGTGAGGAGGAGAGTACCGGAGAGGATGCTGGATGCTGACACGGAGCTGCTGGCGTTTCACTTTCTGTCACACTAAAGCAGCTCGAATCCTGACAGAAAGACAAGAATAACAACATATCTGGGTGAACACCAAAGGTAAGACCAGACATCTATTTCAAAAAGGATAAATGTTCCAGTTTCATTGATGTTGTTTTTATGATCATAATTGACCTTTTTAGTTTTAACTTTTTAAATTTCACGTTGGTTCGTAGCCGTGTGGTTCAGTAACACTATAATGTCTCAAACAGCAATGCTCATCCGTTGATTGCGAAGAAATGTAATACAAAAAACTGACTAATTTAAATGAACATTTCTGATATTTCCCAAAATACCTGTTTTTATTCCTTGAAATTATAAAAAAAAAATGTTTAACTGACTTTGGATTGCACAAAAGGATGATTTTTGTCACTGCGTTCAGATATTTCTTTGAGGTTTACGTCTTATTTTTGAAACGATCATTCACAGATAGCTGACGTCATTTAAGTTACAGACTATGATGCACATCACCAATTTAAGAAAGATGAATACCATTCAATTAAATAGAGCACAACTGATACTGGATTTTAAAAGTGATACAGATAGCAGTATGTTTTATATTAGAAAACATCTGAACATTTCATAAAAGGCCAATATTTGTTCTTTGTTGTTGTTTTTTTTTACAGTAAACATTTTCTCAGATTTTCAAATATTGTCATAGATTTGATTTTAATTCAGCGAGAAAACATGACGTGTTTGACAACAGACTATAAAAATATAATCTAAAATTCAATATCTGAAGCTATGTCCGCTAAAACTACAGCTTGTCATTGTTACACATGTATGTATGTGTTAAACAAATATGTTAATAAACTAGCTTCAGAGATGCTCAGAGGTGGATTTTGAACCAGGCTAGCTGTTTCCCCCCCGTTGCCAGCCTTTATGCGATGCTCCAACATAATCCGCTCTGTGCTCCATCCAAAATCCTTGTCTTCACGCTTGCTCACGCTCCACTCCCGCGCAGTATTGACCTTCTTAGCTAACTCCCTACAAAAAACATAATCTAAAATAATGCAAATGTAATTTCATGTAGGCTAGTCCTGCACGTAATGCACCCTAAAACCGCAACTAAACAAAGATTTTTAATCAGTGAGCTTTAGAGGTGCTGTTTGGTGGATTTTGTTACTTTAGCAGAGAGAGCCAGGCTAGCCGTTTCCCCCAGTTTCCAGTCTTTGTGCTAAGCTAAGCTAAGCGCCTCCTGGCTGGGGCTTCATTTTTAACAGCCAGATGTGAGAGTGGTAGCGATTTTTGCATCTTACATTTCGGCAAGAAAGTAAATAAACAGATTTCCCAAAACATTGAATTATTTCTTCAAAAAAAAAGCAGCAAATCTGTTGCATCGTGGACAGTGAAGGTGCGAGTGTGTGCAGCAGAGATGAGGAGTCTTTATCGCCACGTTAAAGGCGTTGATCAGCTCCAGAGAAAGCGCCAGTACAGCGAAGCAGCTCACTGGCTAACATGTAGGCTAGTGGCAGCAGTGGAGTCAAAGCTGAGATGGAAAGAGAAGAGGATGAAGAGGAAGTGTGCTGTTTGTGTGTGTGTATGTGTAATCGATTTGCAATACTCACTTTTTATTTGCTCTATCATCCTCAGCCAGTTGACTATTGAGCCCCCTCTTCTTTCCCATGCTCCCTGTAATCCCTGCTGAATGCTCCTTTTGCCCCCAATCATCTGTATTGACTGTAGTGTGTGTGTGAGGTGGGTGGCGGTGGATTATACAGGCTGCTGAGCACTCAGGTGCTGACTGATGTGGTTAATGTGCTTGAGAAGAAACGGTTCACGCCGACTCAACACCCCCCTGCCTGCTGAACTCAAGGGAAATATTTCCTACTCTTCTGTTTTTTTTCTCCTTGTGTCTGAGCTTTTTCAGATATTGGCATTCCAGACTTAATTGTCTTAAGTGCTGCTATTAGTAGAAAACATCTCAGTGGCAAAATAACTGCTGTCAGCATGAGGTTAATTAGACATTAGGCTCTAAGTTTAAGTAAATGAAATGTAACCCAGTCTGTTAAAGGGTCAGTTTACACAAATTGCAAAAAACCTCACAGGAATTGGGATAGGAGTGATTTACGTCCAGTGCCAGCGTTCATTCATTAAATGATGTTCATGCAGGCGATCAGAGTTCATGTCCTGTCAAAAACATTTCCATTAATGTTTGACTTTTTTCTCATAACTATGTTCTTTACTTTCAGTGTTTCAGTTGCCTATTTCTGAACATTACTTTAACCATTTAAACAATCTGACACCAAATGATACTTGGTTCAGAATCACAGATATTGATACCAATACAGATACATTTTAATATTAAATAAGCAGCTAATGTATAGCGGAGGCCCATGTATCATGATTTATGAAGCTGTTCAGTGAAAACCACGTATCTCCAGATGTGTTGATGACATTGAATGATGCTCGATGATGTTTTAAGCCCCCAACGTCTCCTTCCAGGCAGCGCTGTGACCGTTGACTTCAAGGCACCTAACTCTAACCCTAACCATAACCATAACCATTGCCTAATCCTAGTGCCTTCCAGGCAGCATTGCCTGCAAGGAGAGATTGGGGGTTTAAAACACCGATAAACTTGAATGATCAGCTGGAAAATGCATCGTCACAAAGCTTAAGACAGGGCTGTTTATCTGAAACCATGACAATTTGGTGGTTCTCACAGGACAGTGAGGTTACGAACGTGTGATGATCTTATAGACCATGATGCATTGCTGTAGATTAAACTACCCAACAGTATATAAAGGAGTTAAAATGAGCACAACCATAAACATCTACAGCAGTAAAATGCAACATAAACATTAATGCAGCGGGAATATTAATCCAGAAACATCAGATAGAAGGAGAGGAAAACACTGACAGGGAACATTTTATATGAACATATATACTTTTATTTAATTCTTCTGATAATACTCAAGTGGAGGATCTTCTTCCACCACCAGAAAGCGGTTTTATATTAATAGATTTTATGAGGTCAAATGTCCAGTTTAAGTGGGCGAAAATTGCCTCTTTATTCATAAAAAAGGTGACAGTTTGGGGTCAGGTCCATTCTGACAGAATCCATCAAAGCAATCAATTGGAATTTATGGATTTCCCATTTTCCCATTACTTCCAGTGGGAACTGTTCCACATGAGCTCATTCAGTTGAGCGTTTTAGCAATTTGGACGGTTGAAATGTACAGTAATTGACTCTCCTCCTCCTCCTCACATCTGCAGCTGAGGCATGATTGTTTCCGACGCTCGGGAATTCTCTCAGCACAGCAGGAACAGCAGATGTGCCGTACAAACCCACGGTGGCCCAAAGTGTTTGATTAGCTGAGTATCACGGGCACACTTACATTGTTTACAGCCAGAAAGGAAGGGCAGAGGCAGATGTGTATATATGTGTGTATGTCACAGAAACACAGCTGTAGACAGAAAACCACTACGGCACTAATAAATGCTGGTATCTCCACCTGCATGACCCGGATATTTTGTCAGGCGCCTCAGGGCAAAAAAATGTCAAACACACACCGCCAGCGTTTGTCTTACGTGGCCTCATTTGAACCAATGTTGGTCAAAATTGAAAATGAACACGTTTTTTTTGGCACAGATAAAAAAAGCATAAAGTATTGATTATTTTAACAAATATTTAAGATCAGAGGATGTTGTTGGTTGATCACAGACTGTCCAAGTTTAGTCAGAATAATGCTATGAAATGAAATAAAACACCCAAAAGTCAATGATACTAGTGAACTGATCCCTAATTTGACTTGTGAAGAGTGTTTAATGGAACCATCCGTGTTACTTTTGGGGCAATTTGGTTTAAAGAAACCAGAATTTGTGCTACAGCAGGAGGGTTAAGAAAATATAATAATGGTGCAAGGGCCCTGATACAATGATGTCCGAGTCGGAACTGTATGTTTTTTAAAAAAAAATGATTAAAAGTTGAATTTTAAGGCGGCATCAGTGCAGTGTTAAGTTTAATTTATTATAAGGAACCCCGTTAGCTGACGGCTAGACAACCAGCTGGTCTTCCTGGGGTCCAAAACAACATTAAATCAGACAATATTAAAACGTTTCATCAACACATATAGGAAAAGAAACAAACTCTCACAATTATAAAACAACATAACAAGAAAACTTTAACTCCTCCAAGCTCAGCTGCTAGTAAATGGACCTCGTGGTGAGAGTATTTTGTCAGAAAGTTTTGGTGATTGCAAAAATCTGCTTTGAATTTCCCCCACATATTTTTTTTGTTTGCCTTCTGTCGCCGAGTATGACAAATTAAACAACATGACGTTGGCCAATAGGAGCACAGAGCGCTTTTCAACTGTAAACATGGCGACGAGTTAAATAATTGACGTTGTCGATGCTGCGAGGTGGAACCAAGGGGGTAAGAGTCTATCAACAACCCGTAGAGATCCTATGACGCTATTTTGATGCTACCAAGCCATCACCTCCGTTAGCATCCCATTGACTCCCATTCATTTTGGCGTCCCTTTGACAGCGAATAACTTTACATCTGAAGCGTTTAAAGACTCTATTTGTCCATTGTTTATTTCTACAGAAACACGACAATGTATAAAAGGCTCCATTACCTTGTACCTCACGTTTATGGCTCCGTAGCAGACGCTTTTATAAAAATAGGCTAACGATTGGGTCATAACCACGAGACTTACTGTCACACAGTAGAGGAATTACCGTATAGTACAGGAGAAGCTCGCAGGTAGTTTCAACTAATGTTAGCTGTTTAGGTTTAATTACTAATGTTAACTAGCATTTTAGTGATCAGTAATTAGCCTGTGCCCATGTTATCTCCTTACATATACCTACACTCTCCGTCTCTGTAAGATTGGGAATGATTGAGATTTCTCTTGGCACAGCTACCAGAAGACTTCCAACTTTCAGACACGTTGCTCACGTCACATCTATGTCGTCTCTCTCAGTTGGAGGCTGCTCAGTAAAGCAAGAGATCACCGGAAAAGTGCTTCTAATATCCTTCACTGGTCTCCGTCCAGAGACACGGGATCTGGTGGTCCATTATAAACTGTCAATGGGTGGAACGGTAAAACAGACCAAAGATGTTTTTCCTTAATTTTTTTTAAATGATTGTCCAAACACAAGACCCACCATTGTTTGTTCACGTTCTCGCTCCTGGAAGTCAATCCCTAGCACCTGCTTCTTGATGACATCACGCAAGCTATGATTCGGTCGTGGGACCAGCGTGTGGTATGTTATGTCTCTTGGCCGAGTCACAGCAAGAATTTTTGGCTCTATAATGGCCTGATCTGACACAGAGACCACCTGCTGCACTGTAACCGACAACAATATCGTGCTGCGTGAAACACTTTAGATTGTTTCATGGCTCAGTGAAAGTCAAACACACGGACAGTGATGACGTTCACAGACTCGGTTTAGATGCAAGATTGAGTGTTGACAGGTGAGCGTGTCATATGTGATGACACCTCTCACAGGACATGGCGTTGGTCCATCTCTGACCTCCTTTCTCCTCATTATTCTATCTCTGTCTTTCCTCCTGCAGCTGACGACCTCATCCTAAAGTCAGACAAACGCCCTCAGCCAGCCGTCTCGCACACAAACAGAGAGAGAGAGAGAGAGAGAGAGAGAAAGATAGAAGAGACAGACAATTATCCTGAGGTTTGCATTTGTTTAGTGGCTTCAGTGCTGCCTCTGGTGTATAAACACACGCGAAGAGACGCACAGAATCTGGGATTTCCACTCACCATATGGGTGTTTGCTCTCCTGTCATACGCACACGCAGATGGCCACAAGCTGCTAATTATAACTTCCATTTCTTTTTAATTCTTTTATAATTTTATGCTTTTGGTTTGCAGAAAGTCTGCCGATGATCAGTGAAATCAAAACCGATTTCTTCAAAATTGTCCTTTGGGAAAAGAGATGACAGGAAATGAGAGACGAGAGAGCGAGAGGGAGAGAGAGAGAGGATTAGATGCAACAAAAGTCCTCCGATGGATTTCACTTCATCAGCTTTATCCCCGAGGCCACCAGGGCGCCCCAAATCCAGACAGATCCAAACAGCCATGCTAGCAACACTGTACGTCTGTAGTAAATACTAAATACTAGAGTCAACATGCTCACAGTGATATTGCTAAAATGCTGATATTTAGATGTTCAGGTAACCGTGTTCATCATCTTCTTATTTAAGCGTGTTAGCATGCTAATGGCTGCTAATTAGCAGTAAACACAGTACAGTTGAGGCTGATGGGAATGTCATTAGTTTTGCAGGTATTTGGTCATGAAGTGAGAAAGCATTCAATGATTTGAAGTAAAAAGTTAGGGGATCCCCCAATGTTATTACAGTATTAAGTTGTTACAGTTAATCCTGAGGAGGTCATGACCGAATGTTTGTACCGAATTTCATGGCAGTCCATCTAATAGTTGTTGACATATCAAAGTCAAAGTGGTGGACGGCCCAACTGATATTTCCATCCCTGGAGCCTCACTGTCGGTGTTGTAGGAAATCAACCCCATTCTTACTCTTGTCTCTGTCTCCGACAAACACAACTCAGGGTTTTATTTCAAGACCACAACTGCAGGGATATCACTAAATTGCCTGTGCATCGTCTGATTTATGAGTTAACAGCATAAATGTGATTTGGATGTAAAATGTCCTGCTTCAAATGCAACCAATAACTTGACTCTAATTTGAAATTTGTTACTGTTATCCCCCCTCCCCTGCCCACTTAACCCGCATTACCAAGTAAGTGAACGTGGGATACAGGAGAAGAAGCAATGGCTGCCTGGGAGATGTCAGCCAAATCTTTGGAAATACATTACTATCCAAACCATTAGGAGATTATTTGCAAAACAGCATCTAAAAGAAAACACACAGCAGTTTGTACATTCTGCAATGCCGTTGACTGAGACAGCTGGCACCACCTTGTATTTTTCAATCAATTTGAGGAGTGCCTAAGGTTAACATTTTTTTTTTTCCCATTTTATCGTGTCATGCAGTGTGGGACTCCCACTGGTCTGTTCTTGGTCTTAACCCCTCAAAGTCTCGGTCTTGTCTCAATCTCAATACACTCTGGTCTTGGTGATGACTTGGTCTCAGGTTTAGGTGGTCTAAACACTGCTTACCGTTAGCATCGCTGAACAAATGCACAAACGCTATTTTCCTGCTTTCCTGCTTTCAATCCCTCGACCTACTTATGTACGATGTGCTCTGAAAAGCCATCAAGTGTTTCCCTCTCAAACGTTTTGTTGTACTGCCTCTTCCTCCACTCACTAAACCAGGTAAAGCCATTTCTAGAAAACTCTGTGACGTCAAAGCTTTCAGACATGCTGGGATTGAAGAACAGATTACTCTTATATCTACGCTTGGCTTTACCCAGGAGTCATCGTGTATGTATGGATGTGTGCGTGTTAATGCAAGGGTTAACCATCCCCAGAGAGTCATCATCAGACAGGGGATAAAGTAGGTGGTGATGCCTCTTTGCAAGACTAAGCTCCATAAGCTGCTTCCTCATGAGTCTGACAAGCCTCAGTGGAGGAGTGGAGAGTCGTACAGTATGGGGGGGGAGGGGGGCAAGAAAAAGCAGAGCGCATGAATGGACGGATGACGATGAACGCGTGATGGTGGATTGATGAGAGCAGCGACAGCTGTAGGGACAGTGTGAGGAAAGGAGTGGGATGAGTTGGATGAGTGTGTTAAAATGTTCCAGTCTAATTCAGATGGGAGTCAGTGTTTGGACTCCTTGGGGAATGTTCTGTGTACCGTAAATAACCGTTGTCGTGGATGAGGCAGCCTGAACACAGTTTACAGAGATGACTAACTTCCTTTTTAAGGTCAGACGACCGATCCAATAGAAAGGCGAAGCCCCTCCCGTTCCGGTGGACCACCATGGGATCTTATTTCGGGAAAACAAAATTATGTATGGTAGTGAACGGGGGTGAGACAAATAATTATTTTATCCTGTTTGAATTGAGCCATGAATTACACATGATGTTGATGATGTAGGTTTGTCGTAGTACCACTTGGTTTTGTGTGAAACCGCTCAGCCTCACAAGATCGGTGGAGATCTCAACCCCCCCCCAATGTTGAACCTAAAGTTACGCCCTTGGTAGAATTGCACGACATTTTTGTCAGCATGCGGTTGGCTAGTTGAAATACACTGTATTGGATTAATGACTGTAGAAAACCGACTGGGGTTTCTACATTTATGTTTCAGTGTGAGCTCCACGTCGTGGGCCGCTCAGGTGATCCGTACAGTTTAAACACAAAAGTCTCAGGTTCTGGTCGAGCCGATTTCAACTTTTTTTCAGGTCAAGATGTCCGTTCATACTAAAACATGTCAACAACAGAAAACCGAGCATCACAGCCCACATCTGCTGATGATTGGGACAGACAGTCTGACTCTGCTGAGCCTCAACTGTTCAAACCCCAGTTCTGTCCCGCTCTGTTGACAGAAGACTCAGATTCGACGGTGGCTCATCAGTGCTACCTCTTTGCCCAGGTGACCAGTTATTCTTGCAAATCGCTGCTTCATGCTGACCAAACAAACACGAAGCCTGATAACTGCTGTATTGTTTGATCACAGCCACACAGCCTCTGATGTGTGCAGACCTTGCCTCACTTTTTATCCCGTACACCGGCGATGTCACATTTATCTACTCTGTAGCTTGTTTTTCATTCTTAATTGTTGGAGAAAAGAAAAGGGTACACACTGTGTGTCTTAAACACCAGTCAAAGTAAAACCATGCTCTGGTTTTATGATGGATATTTCCAAAATTGTAAGTGTGCACAATTTGGATTCCAAATACAGAAGTTAAGATAATCTGACTAAAATGTTTACAACCTGTTTGATTATTGGCCTTATCGGACTTTGTTGCAGTGACGCATCATGTTCCAAAAGCACAGTTATTACTGAAATGTTGCATAAAGCTATCAAAATAAGACCCAAATTGTAATAAACCTGAATTTCCTTTCAACCTGAGATTACATAAAAAAGCTTTTTCATATTTCCCTCTTGAGTCATGACTATAGACTTAGATAACGTATTTAATGGAGCGTATACTATGTATTTATGAAGTGCAAGCACATTTTTGTTTTGCTCCTGAAACATGAATGTGAAATATTAAAAAAAAGAAATCCAACGTGAACCCAGTCTGACGTAGGGAGGACTCTCGGCGTTACGGGACACACAGGAAGATGACGCAGTCTGTCAGAGTTTTCCTCCCTGCAGCGCTCACACAATCTCTCCCACTCTGTGTGCATGTGCGTGCGCGTGTGTGTGTGTGTTTGTGTGTGTGTGTGTGTTTGTGTGTGTGTGTGTGTGGCCCTGCAGCTCTAAGTCAGCCCACATAGTCTCATGGAGCTAAAATGCCCTGGTTTCCTTTTACTTCATGTCAATTTGCAGTGCTTTTCTCTGAGCCACTGACCATGTGTGACAGGTCCTCTCTCTCCGTGTGTGTGTGTGTGTGTGTGTGTGTGTGTGTGTGTGTGTGTCTGTGTGTAAGTCAGGGGGAGAGCCATGTGTGTAAGTCAGGGGGAGAGTGTGTGTGTGTGTGTGTGTGTGTGTGTGTGTGTGTGTGTGTGTGTGTGTGTGTGTGTGTGTAAGTCAGGGGAGAGCCCTGTGTGTGTGTGTGTGTGTGTGTGTAAGTCAGGGGGAGAGCGTGTGTGTGTGTGTGTGTGTGTGTGTGTGTGTAAGTCAGGGGGAGAGCGTGTGTGTGTGTGTGTGTAATTCAGGGGGAGAGCAGTATGTGTGTGTGTGTGTGTGTGTGTGTGTAAGTCAGGGGAGAGTGTGTGTGTGTGTGTGTGTAATTCAGGGGGAGAGCAGTGTGTGTGTGTGTGTGTAAGTCAGGGGGAGAGCGTGTGTGTGTGTGTGTGTGTGTGTAATTCAGGGGGAGAGCAGTGTGTGTGTGTGTGTGTGTGTGTGTGTGTGTGTAATTCAGGGGGAGAGCGTGTGTGTGTGTTTGTGTGTGTGTAATTCAGGGGGAGAGTGTGTGTGTGTAAGTCAGGGGGAGAGCGTGTGTGTGTGTGTGTGTGTGTGTGTGTGTGACATGTTTTGCATGTCAATTTGTGTTAATGTTAATGCCAAGTTGGTAAAGGTCTTAATTACAGAATACCTACTTTACCAAGCCGGCAGATGAGAAACAGAGAGAGAGAGAGAGAGAGAGAGAGAGAGAGAGAGACGGATGGACGGGTGATTAGCTGAAAGATAGAAGAGCTCCTCGCAGTTCCACTTCTCCTTATCTGACCTCAGAGAGAGAGGTGTTTTTGTGTTGGATGGAACAGAAGAAGAATGCAGCCATGCTCGCAGCTCTCTGTGGCTGTTTGAATGCTCAGACGGGCTTTGAGCTAAACGCCGACATGCTCACAATGACAGCTGTGACAAAACGTTGACGTTAAGCAGGTCTGTTTACTGCGTTTTAGTTGAGCATGTCAGCATCCGGAGACATCTGGAAGCTCCCAGGATCATATATCTTCATATCGGTTTGCTTTCTACGTAAACGTTGTTTGTCTTTAATACTTTATGTTGGCTGTTCTGTACACACAGCTATTGCATGTCTTGGAAGAGGGATCCCGCTTCTGTTGTTGTTCCTAAGGTTTCCTCCATTTTAAACGTCCTGTTAAAGGTTCTTTTGGGGCGAGTTTTCCTGACCTGAATAGAGGGTCAAAGGAGAGAAAGTGTACAGTGATGTACAGGTTCTAAAGCCCCATTAGTGTTTAGTGGTATTGGGCTATATTGACTTGACTTTACATTTGCTAATTAGCTCAAAACGCAAAGTCTAACCGAGGCTGATGAAAATGCCATTGGTTTTGCAGGAAGTTAGTCATTAAGATCTTGACCTGATGATGGCGCTACAGGAAAGGTAAGACCTAAGTCATTAGGATTAATCTAGTCTCGCAGTGCCAGACCTATCTCCACAGAGCTGTGGAGTAAGGTCTGGCTACGCCACAGATGCATTCTGGGATAGTAGAAAAAAAAACGCTCGGGTTTGTTTGCATTTCTTTAAACCAATCACAGTCGTCTTGGGCGACGCTAATCTCCGGACGCAGAGACGGCGACTCTGCAGAATAGTCTCAGGAAGGAACTTGTTTTGGTTGAACATTTGCACCCCGCAAAAGAAAACGCCACATACGATATTAAATGAAGTTAACTGTTGACACAATACAGTAAGGTGAGCTATTTAAATGAGCTGATACATGGTTAATCCTCATTGGTTCTTACCAGTGTATCTCCGTGTGTACTTCGTCCACAGTAATCCCACCAATCGGTCCCTAAACGTCCCAGTTAGAGAGGAAATGCCCTAAACCTATTCTTTGTCAATCTTTACAATCATTCCCCGAAAGAACCAAGCAGGCCTGCCTTGTTTGCACGATCCAAATTTTCTTCAAAACCATTTTCAGTGCGCTTGGCAGCTCAAAGTTTGTCGTTGTTTCCCGAAGCGAACCAAGTTAGACAACGGCAACACACGGAGAGCGCCTCTGTCGGCTTTATCCTGGACATGTACTTCTGTTGATCCAGTCTAGGATTCATCCTCTGGGAACCATGAAAGTCTGTACAAAATTTCATGTCAATCAATTTAAAAAAACATATTTCAGTCTGGACCAAAGTGGTTGACCGACCGACTGACAGACAGAAAAATAAAACCTCACAACTTCTTTCCTAAAATCTACATCTTGAATGTGCAACGTCTCGAAAATGATTGATCTCACGTTATTCCTCTCAGATGTTATCCCTTCCCTTCCCTGCAATGATTTATATTAAAGTTTATAATGATTTAAATCCTTCTCCAATTTACATAAAAACAACCTGCGAGTGGGTAGATGAAAATGAAAATTGCTCCGTTACTCCTCTCCTCATGGAGGACCTCAAATGGACACACACACACACACACACACACACACACACACACACATCACACCCTGGTAAAATTCCTAATACAGTATAAGATCCTGTTGATTACCTTCAAAGCATTACATGACCTTTCCCCCCATTACATTTCTGAGCTCCTTGTTCCTCACTCCACTACACGCCCACTCAGGTCCTCCAACCTTGGTCTTTTATCTATCGCTCACTCCATCTACAAAACCAAAGGTGATCGTGCTTTTGCCATTTTAGCACCAACCCTCTGGAATCTTCTCCCTCTGTCTGTTAGGTCTGCTGAATCTCTTGACTGGTTTAAGCGTCTTTTAAAAACCCACCTTTATACTTTAGCCTCTGTGGAAAGTGCTGCACCCCAATTATGCTGTCTTCTAAACTTTGTATTTTGTAACTCATGTTTCTTTTTATATGAATAAAGTGTTACTTATGTACGTGCACACAAACACACGCACATACCCCTGCTCCCCTGAGGTCGTTCGGCCTCTCAGTCAGCTGGCGCGATAAAACAGGTGTAAATCAAACCAGGCTTCATGTGATGACATGTGTCCTTGGCGTGGCCTTCTCAAGAATTGCTCGCAGGAAGCCACATCATCCCCCACATCATCCCCCACATCATCCCCCACATCATCCCCCACATCATCCCCCACATCATCCCCCACATCGTGGACAAAGTTCAGTACGCGCAAGATGAGTATTTGACATTTGTCATACTGTACAGGCCTGAAGTAAACACTGGATACAAAAAATGAAAAACTGGACTACTTGTTTTTGATGCTCGATGGTGTTTTAAGCCCCCAATGTCTCATTCCAGGCAGCACTGCGCCCGTTGACTTCAAGGCACCTAACCATAACCATAACCCTAACCTTAACCCTAACCTTAACCCTAACCATAACCATAACCATTGCCTAATCCTAGTAACGTGGGGGCTTCAAACACTACGATTTTGATGGTGGAAGGCACTGGAAGAACCACACTACAGCACAATGAACACCATACAAATATGTTTATTGCTGACAAAAACAGGTGCAGTGGGTGAATGCAACCAAGTACATTTACTCAAGTGTACTTGTACTTTACTTAGTATTTCTATTTTCATGCAACTTTATACCTGTACTCCGCTACATCTCAGAGGTAAATATTCTACTTTGTACTCCACTACATTTGTCTGACAGCTTTAGCTACTTTTCAGATGTTTTCATCCCCTTCCTGTCCAGTGAAATGTATCTCCAGATGTGTTCTCCTTCTTAAGCTAAATACAGTAAAGTCTTTAAAAAGCCTCTCTGATCAGCTGGAAAATGCATCGTCACAAAGCTGAAAACAGGGCTGTTTTTCTGACGGCGTGAATTTTTTTTTAACTTTTAGAGATATGTGGTTCTCACAGGACAGCAACGCTACAAACATATGATGATCTTATAGACCATGATGCATTGCTGTAGATTAAACTACCCAACAGTATATAAAAGAGTTAAAATGAGCACAGCCTTAAACATCTACAGCAGTAAAATGCAACATACACATTAATGCAGCGGGAATATTAAGTGAAGTACAGTTAAAGTACCTCGACTTTGTGCTCAAGTACAGTACTTGAGTAAATGGAATTGATCTGCTGCACATTCGATCTGCTGATTGAGGATTGGAGGGTGAACAGAGGCTGATATTGATACGCTGTCGTGTGTAAAGCAGTTTGTGTCCTCTGACTTTGAGAATCAGACAGAAGAGTGATGTCCTGCTGCAGAGCTCATTGATCTACTGTAAAGGCATCAATGGCTCGGGGTCAATAGTCAGCTGTGTGTGTGTGTGTGTGTGTGTGTCACACATGTGACAGTGAGGCAGAGAAACAAATGACCCTGACTCTAATTCTTGGCTGACATTATATAGGCCTATGGATTACAGTCTTTTATAGCCGAGAATGTCATATTTGTTATCTACTTTAAAATGTAATTTCATGTGACGTGAGCAACCTGTCTGAAAGTGTGAAGTCTTCTGGTAGCTGTGCCAAGAGAAATCTCAATCATTCCCAATCTTACAGAGACGGAGAGCGTAGGTATATGTAAGGAGATAACATGGGCACAGGTTGATTATTGATCACTAACATGCTAGTTAACATTAGTAATTAAACCTAAACAGCTAATGTAAGTCGAAACTGCCTGCAATCTTATCCTGTACTGTACGGTAATTCCTCTACTATGTGACACAATCGTTAGCCTATTTTTATAAAAGCGTCTGCTACGGAGCCATAACGTGAGGTACAAGGTAATGGAGCCTTTTATACATTGTTGTGTTTCTTTGGAAATAAACAATGGACAAATAGAGTCTTTAAACGCTTCAGATGTAAAGTTATTCTCTGTCAAGGGACGTCGAAATAAATGCTAGTCAGTGGGATGCTAATGGGGGTGATGGCCAGGTAGCAACAAAATGGATCCATAAGAGGTTCGAGTTCTGCGCCTGTTCCTAGCGGAGCAAATCGCTTATCATGTCTAGGCGGCTTAACCGTCTCTTGGCTTTATATTGTCACTGTCAGGCAAATACCTTATATGTCCAAAAATTTGGTTTTCACAAAAATAAGCTATTTTTCTCAGACGCAGTCACCTTAGAATCACCTTCATCACTGTTTACATTTTTGTAAAACCCACAGACAGACAGAAAGGGGGACCAATCTCATGATTTATGGAAAAAAACAAACAAATGATGGGGCGACCTTTAGCTCACCCAATAGAGTGTGCGCCCCATTGTAGGCTGAGTCCTTGGCAACGGCCTGGGTTTGAATCCGACTTGCGGCGCTCTCCTCCCTTTCCTGTCTGTCACTATCACTGTATAATAACATGATACAAATAAACAAAAAGCCCCCCAAAAATAATCTTAAAAATAAAATGATGAAATATGGAGATACGAAGGTTTCTGCCCTACAGCGACGATATATTTGTGTGCGCGTATGTGTGTGTGTGTGTCTGTGTGTGTTACATTGAGAGGTGACTCACAGGCTGAAAGTGTCTGCCATTTCAGAACATTTCCTTTCTTACTGACCCCACCTTTCTCTCTCTCTGAACCCTCCATGATACACACACACACACACACACAGACACACACACACACACACACACACACACATACCAATCTGTCAGGTTGCTACATTGTCCACAATGATACCACCCTGACATTTGCATCGGAGAAAGGACAGGGAGGGAAAAGAGGGCAACGAATGAGAAAGGAGAAGAGCACTCAGCCGTTAACTAAGTGAGGCATTAAAATATTCGCACTCAGCAGCTACTGCCTGATCTCATGATGTTTATCGCTCTGACACAGCCCATATAACAGCTCGTACCTACACTAGATGATTCTTCAGACTCTTCAGGGCAAGTTAAAAGTGACCGGTCATGTAGATCATACAGATAATTTGGGGTTGGCCACCTTCAAGACCCTTAAAAATAGGGAATAAAAATGTGCTTACGATAGAGAGGAAATGCTGCATATATAATTTAATGTTTTCTCTCCATACTGTCAGCGAAAAGAGTGCAGGATCAGTCAACAGGAGAGGTGGCGTCTGTCTCAGCAGCCTGGTTTGGACCAGAGGCGAGAAGTTGAGGTCAAGCTTTTCTCTTAACAACGTTCTTGTCAAAAGATAATGAGTGCGCTTCTCCGCAGTGAAAATGTCTTCAGGCATGCACATTGCAGACCACACTTCCATTACACATCACAGCTTGTCTGCAGTCAGCAGTCAGCCTCAATTAACGCACTTTTTCAAGCAGCTGCACAAGTACTGTACGTGCACTCAGACATGACTGGCAGATGTATAACAGAGGCGCGGGTACAGCAGTAGGTGTGTTAGAGCTGAAATAAATCATGGATAATCATATTAGCTTCTCTCAGAGCTTTTAAAAGGAGTGCCTCTTCGTCTGTGGCACACTGTTGGGCAGTTAAGTGGACGGTGAAATCTCTGTACTTCTTCTCTCTTACAGGCAGAATAACGCTCAGTGCTTGTACAGTTTTCTGTTGGGAGTCTGACTCGGCCATTGATTTTAATCTGTAGCCTACAATTGTGTTCACATGAATTGACGCCAGTTTGTACATTTCATACTGCCATTTTTTTTTTTAAATCCCTTTAGTGTACAACACAAGATTTTAAACTAAATATAAAAAATCTGTAATCTGTAACAGAATGATACATATTTCATATTTTAGAAGAAGCAGCATTGCATCAAAACACTAAGAGTCGACTACAGCCATGCTAGCCGTCCTGTGAGCTTGTACTTATTAGCTACATTATCCTAGGTAATATTTCCTATATTTCTAAGCACATTTTCTATGCTGTATTCTGGCCTTGACCAACTGCCACTTTGCTCGTTTGAAAGCCATGATGTCTCTCTCTCTCTCTCTCTCTCTCATAGGCGGGCCAAATTCTCTGGGTGGGTAAAGCAGAGAAAGGGGAGGTAACCTTGCTCCTTATGAACTAGAGATGTTCCGATACCGATACCAGTATCGGTATCGGCTCCGATACTGCCTTAAATACTGGTATCGGTATCGGGAAGTACTGGAGTTTATGCACCGATCCGATACCACGAAATAAAGCCCTAAAGAAAATCTACGTTAAAGTAGTTTATTTATGTTCTTTTTCCGTTATAACTGACTGTCAAACTGGAGAATAAAAGAAAGTTCTGTGTTTGTTCATGTTTCACAAAGAGTTTAACCTGAGCCAGACCGACAACAAAGATAAAAATCACATCCATACAGGGATAGTAGCATACAGTTGTTAAAACATAATTAAATATATGACACACTGGTATCGGATCGGTACTCGGTATCGGCCGTTATGCAAGTTCAGGTATCGGAATCGGTATCGGAAAGCAAAAAATGGTATCGGACCATCTCTATTATGAACTCATAAGGAGAAGATTCCAGATCGGCCCATCTGAGCCATTCTAGCCACTGGGGGACCAGAGGCAGGCCGGGGGGAACTCATATTGATGTTAAAAAGAACTCATAAAGTGAAATTTTCATGCCATGGGACCTTTAAGAGTTTACAAGTTATCCTGTGGGCAACATGAATGTCTGTCTGTACAACATTTTATGAATCCATCCAAGACTTTTACACAAAACCCCACACATGTTGATCAACCTCAGTGTTCATTTAAAGCATTAGTGCCTAACTTTTTTATAATAATGAACGTCCGCTACATTCACGCCGTTGCCAAATGAGTGGCTACAAAGCCAATTAAGACGCGGTGTGCGATCACGGAAGGTTTGTATCATGTGGATTTGCAGAGACTTTTGTTGTCATTACTTAGAATTCCCCACGGGGGAGACAGAAACTACGCACTATAGTTTTAAGACAAGTTGACAATTATTCACACAATACACAGGAGTATGAAGAGGTAATTCCCTTTACTAATAAAGAAGAAATAGAAAGGTTTAGTAGCATTTCAGGAGCCGTGGTCAAGCTGGGCACATGTCTGCCTCGTTCCATAATGTGCACGGACACTCTGCAGGTACGCAGGTAGATTAAATCTTCATAACCATACCAAAGCAGCAGAGCTGCTATTCAAGTCCCAGCTGTAGCCTGAAGGTCTGCACTTCACAATTATGCATGCAACAAATTTAGCCGTCTTGATCAAATCTCTCATGACTTAAATCTCTTGCTGCACAGTGGGAGTACAGGCTTCTTTACTGTGTTTCTAAAAACACCAAGTAGATGGCTGGAGTTTGTGTATATAATATATATTAAATAAATATATATATATATATTTGTGTATATATAGTGGTGATAAAATACAGAATCTTTGCTGTATTGTTTGAATAAATGTCGGCACACTAATAAAGATTTATTTTTAATAAAAAAAATTTGCCGGTGCAACACAGATGTCTTCTTACTTGATGGTTTAATTTCTTAAGGTGCATAACGGTGACTAACGTTTCGATGTAATCATACATACATAAAACCATCAAGTAAGAAGACATCTGTGTTGCACAGGCACATTTTTTTTTTATTTTGTGCTGTTGTGTCCTGCCTTGGCTGCACCGGATTGTTGTGGTCTGCAGAAGCGCAGAGAACTTCCCCCTTTTTCCTAAAGATTTCTTTTTGTTTTGGGGAAAAATCCAAACTCAAATTCCTCGTTATCTCTGAAACATTGAGACAAAAATGATGTTTTTCCCCTCATCTCATTGTTACTCTTTAACAGTTAAATCAAGTGTGTCAGTAACTGATTTTGTTCTAATGTTAAAAAAGGCAAAACACACTTAAAAGTGTTGTAATATTTAGAGCTTTATGCTGGTGCATCTTCCCCCAAATAAAGCCACGGTAACAGAACAGATCGTCTGCATCCTCTGGTAAAACGACTAGCTCATCCCTGAAGCCACAGTTTGACCCGTGCATGTTGCTGCCCATCATGGCAAACCACGAAATGATCAAACGGACACATTTGAGGGAAAAAAACTGTTGCATTCACTTCACAAGTTGACAGCATTTGATTATTGCTGACAGGAAATGTGGCCTCTGCTCTGTCAGTTGGGGGATTTTAAAATGCTTTCCAAACATCCAGCAACACATGGAGGTCAAGAGTCGACTGCTTTTTAAAATGTGAAATAAAAAGGAAAGATTACGCAGCTTTTTAAAATACAATGGAGAAAATCAAAATCGGGGGAAAACAAAAATATTTTATTTCATGACGCTGAATTCTTAGCACGCACTTTGAAAACGTTTTTGTTGCTAATGTTGGAATAGGAACTTTTTCTGCAGGATTTCTGCCTTTGAATCAGGCTTTCATCATCCGAAGTTAATGTGCTGAAATATTATATTATGAATATTATTATGGTTAATTTTGCTCAATTCCCACCCATATTAGAGAATGCACAAGCTTCAGATTTAAAAAAAACAAACAATTAAACATGGCTTGAGACAAATCAATCATGTGATCACTGATCACAAACTTTGTATGCAACCAACTCTGAGACTGCGTATATTTAATATTTTTGGAAGAATTTTTATATGCGATGTACTGTTATTGACCAAAGTCTCCCGTCACAGACTATAGAGTTTCTAAAGCATGCAAACAGTTTTCTTTCAGACCACTTGAATCGCAAAATGCAAAAAGATTATTATGGAATTTTTTCCCAATAATGCAAAAAACTTTGCTGCCCCCGGTATATGTGCTGTATAATAACTTGACAGCCAGCTAAACGTGTTCCTATCACCAAGACTCTGAAGGTGATCCCTTATCCACACGTTTATAGACGTTGCAAGGAAAGGGTAAAACTGAAACATACAAAAAGAATAATCAATATACACTTGCTTTTAACATGTACAGATATACACAATGTAAATATATCAACTTTTACATGAAAATCTTTTACATGAATTAAATCCTGATGCCTTTTTACTGTTCCTCTATTGTAGATTCAACTTCAAATGTAACGTATTTTAACTTGTATGAATCATCTGTTCATTTATGTATTGTAACTATTCTTATATGAACCTTCAATGGCTTACAAACAGTGTAATCACAAGCAATTATAACTCGGTACACCTGCCTACCCCCAGCTTCAAGGCCTGAATTAGAGAAATTGATCAATCGCCTACAGTAATTAAACATTTTATTGAAGTTTGTTGCTTCAAAACATGTTCTTGTTCCGGCTGCTAGTTTAAGACAATGAACAAAACGCGTGACACATGCTTTCAGATGATCACTTGCTTTCATGTTTCATTATTAAGATAAGTCATCGTGTAACCCACCTGTGAGCTACTGTTTGTGACAACGTTTGCAGTCGCTCAGCGACCCAGCTGTGCTCCTGTCCTCAGGCATCAGTGTCTCGCTCCCCTTACTGATGCACTTTTTTTGGCCTTTGTGTCCGAGCTGCGTTTTTACTTTGCATGCCACTTATACTCTGCTGTGAGTGTGTGTGTGTGTGTGTGTGTGTGTGTGTGTGTGTGTGTCTGGATGTGGAGGTTTTATCTATATTCGTGGGGTCCAAAAACCGTGAGTCCAGTATACTTATATAGCCAAAATGCTGGACCCTAGTTTAAAGGGCTGTTTGAGGGTTGAGACTTGGATTTAGGATTAGGGTTAGAATTAGGTTGTGTGTGTGTGTGTGTGTGTGTGTGTGTGTGTGTGTGTGTGTGTGTGTGTGTGTGTGTGTGTGTGTGTGTGTGTGTGTGTGTGTATGTTTGTGTGTGTGTGTTTTCAATTATTATTATAATTTGTTCTGCGATAAACTGATGAACCACATGCTTGTCAGATTCTGGTTTAAAACTGCACTGACACCTTTAATGTATCGTGCTAAAGAAATGTGTGTGTGTGTGTGTGTGTGTGTGTGTGTGTGTGTGTGTGTGTGTGTGTGTGTGTGTGTGTGTGTGTGTGCGTGTGTGTGTGTTTTGGGTTCAGGATCGAGTGGATGATGAACATGTCTGGCGGCCCCCCAGGGGAGGAGCTCACAGATGAGGAGAAGGAGATCATCAACAGTGTCCTGGCTCGGGCGGCCATGATGGAGGCCATGGAGCATGAGAGGATTGAGTGAGATGGAAAACTATTGTCTCTGTTGCACATCAGTGGACCGTGCTGAGATGCTCGCTGTGCCGAATGACTTTCGGTGTAAAACCTGTGCCAAGTTTGTGTTTTGTGCTCACATTTATTTACATGTGTTTTCTCAGGCGTCTCTCCAGTCGCCTGCATAACATCAAGAAGACGGCGTGTGGCGACGGACAGTCGCACTGTCTGCTGTGTGGCGCGTCTTTTGGACCACAGGGGGTCACAGCTGTCCTCTGTGTGCAGTGTAATAAAGTAGGTGGATATCTGTATTCCTCAACAAGTCCTCCAAACCATCGTGTATTCCTACCCTCTAATACACATGTGTCAAACTCAAGGCCCGCAGGCCAAATCTGGCCCCTCGCAGATTATGATCGGGCCCACATATCAATTTAGGTTCACAATACAATTTGGCCCACCTAGTTTTTGTCACTTTTTCTGACATTTTTGTCACTTTTTCCGACATTTTTGTCACTTTTTCTGATGTTTTTGCCACTTTTTCTGACATTTTTGTCACTTTTTCTGACATTTTTCGGCACTTCTTTTCTATGATGGCTGAGGAACTTTTTCCTGACTTCTTTAGGACTTTATATCGACCAAACTGTATACAAGACTATATGACACATGCAATAATACAGTCAAATATATTTTACTTTTCGATTAAATAAAAGCCTATCAATAAACTAAACATGTCTGGCCCTCGATGTGATTCTTATTTTCCAGTGTGGCCCTCTGGGAAGTTGAGTTTTTGAGTGATTCCTAAATAAGTCACCCTAGCGGTGGCAGGAAATACCACCTCATATCTAAACCAGAGAATGTATCGGTTCTGGTGACAAACACGCAGTTTGGTTAGGCTTAGGCACAACTACTACTTGGTTATGTTTAGGCACCAACACTTATTGGTTAAGTTTGGAAAAAAAGATTGTGGTTTGGGTTAAAAACTCAGACGCTACTTCAATTCCGGTCAAACATGTGACGCAGACTGTGACGTAGCTGCATTTGTTCTGCAAGATTAAAAAAATCGTTAAGCTTATTTTCAAACCGGACTCTTTTCAAAGTCCCGTGTTTGTTTGACCCGTCCACCACCCCGACCTGCCTCTGTTAAGTTTAGAAGGGATATAGCTACGGCAACGACAGTTAAGTTTAGGAAAAAGATTGTGGTTTGGATTAAAACACTCCCAAGGAACAAACCAAGTTTCCTGGGTGAAAGTATTAAAATTATATTATATTAGATTTTGTGTAATTTTTGCATAATGTCTGGCTGTAGCTGTATCCCTTCTAGCCACAACCAACCACCTCCTTATGTGGAAATTTGGCGCTCATACGCTTCGTCACCTTCCTTCCTGCTTTGCTCCCGTCATAACTACTACAGCCACTAGAGGGCGCCGCCACTATAAACATAAATATAAGTCACATTTGATGCTTGAACTAACGACTTGAGTGGGCGTTTTTGGGGGAAGGACAGTCTCAAATTCTTTCTGCTGGAACAAAAAAAGAAGAGACAGTTGCAGAAAGTCCCTAGAGGATTTCAGTACTTCTGTTTACTGTTCTATAGTGTTGTGTAGATCCTGAGAGGTTTCCTATGGCGATAAGCAGCCAGTGGGCCGTGTGTTAACGGCTCCTGACATACACTCTATATCTCCTGGTCTCATGCACATTCTGCTTCTTGTTGATCTCAATAATTATGTAGAGGTCAATGCTATCTGAACTGTGAAAATATATGTGCTCTGTGCACCTGCCATCAAGAACTGTGTAGGATTGTTCCTCTGTGTATGCGTCTTATAGTAAGTTTATTTAATAAAGCACCTTTTATTACTTTGACTTAAAGGATCTGAATACTTCCATCCACACATTGTTCTTATGTACTGTATTTTTTGTTTGCCTTTTTGCAGCACATGTGCAGCAAATGTGGGATTTCGAGCAACAGCAGGACGAGTCCTGTGTGGCTGTGCAGAATCTGCAATGAACAACAAGAGGTGAGAGGATGAGAAGAGATGAAGAACAGAGCAGGTTTGATAAAATCATGGGGCGAAATTATGTCATTATGTTGTTCATCCGTCACCAGAACAGAAGCTTTTCTCATGATATGAACCATTTTCGAGCTTTTAGACTCGTCTTTTAGCACAGAATTGCATTTCACTGTCCAGTGATGTGGAAAATTACCTTCTATTGATAGCCCCTCAATATCCCAAGACGAGTGATGACTTATTTCCACGCCTTTTTAATTGTTAGCATTTTGATCAATATGAACCATGAAGAATAAGGTGTGCTTTCGGTTTTTCTCACTGTTACAGTTATACAATGCTGTTTTGATGATGGCGCTGCAGTTTGTTGAGGTCTCTGCCTCGGGGAGCCCAGACTCTTTAAATAAATGCTCCCTCCTGTCACTCACACACAGAATAACTTCTCTGTAAAGGACCGTCCACACCAAGAACGATAACTATAAGATAACTACAAATATATAGTTTTTTTTGTGATTGTAAATTTGTGTTGATTTTAAAATATATAGTTTTAAAGATTGTTCTAACTACAGTGGATGGCGGAGTCCACACCACAACTGTAACGACAACGACAGTGGAGAACGATATCGTTGGGATCACTTTCAGAGCGATTTGATGAACGATAGAAACACTGAGAGCCAATCACAATCTATCTGAGTTTACAACATGACACGGCACGCTGCTGACAGATGTGTTTCACACAGGTGGTCAGTGGTGTGACTTTTTCCCTTGGCGGGTCTACGATCTTAGATCTCTGTATTTTAAACATTGTTTCCTGGAGAAGGCAGCGGTGCCGGCGTCCCAGGGAACACCGGTCTGACTTTTTTTGGTTCATAAAATGTTAGGCTATAACTACAGACATTCCTGTAGGCCTAATCTTACGTTGCAACGTCTGCTGTATCAGATCAGCGTGTGATGAATTATTAGCTGGAGCATGCAGCGCGTCGCTGTTTGCAGAACGTTATTGTTCAGCAGTGTGGATGCTCACATTGTTATAGTTTAAAGATACTTTTTTGGGGGCTTTTCCCTTCATCCTAGAGTGACAGTGGATAGACAGGAAAGGGGGAGAGAGATGGGGGATGACACGCAGTAAAGGGCCGCAGGTCGGATTCGCCGCTGCAGGACTCAGCCAACATGGGGCGAACGCTCTTACTGGGTGTGTTGTTGCACACTTCCTGCGCAGAGCATACACTTCCTGCACAGAGCCAGCAGAACAGTTGAGTGTGGAGAGTGCAATTTTTAAAAAAACAGCACAAAGAGTAGGACAAGAGTTAAAGCTAATATGGACACCATCGATCCGGCAGACATTCTTCCAATGTTGTATGTTGCTGTCCTCGCATAGTCCCCGGTTGACAGTCTAATGAAGTTGCTAATGGAGATGGTAAAAATTCAAGCTGTGCTTAGAGTGAGACGAACAACATCCATGGCTGAAAACTAGCGGACGTCGTTGAGTACCTCAGAATAAAAGCTTTATATTGTCTTCGATAGCTGGCCTGGCGTTATCTCCTTTGGTAGCCTCTGTCCTGATTGACAGGTCAGCATGTAGCCACGCCCCTAAAGCATCCCCTGCTTTATCGTCTATTTTAAAATATATGGGACCATAATTTGCTAAATTAACATCATGCTGTATTGAGGAAGACTTGAACTTAGCGATTGAGACTGTAAACTAATTATGAAAATGTTTACTGAGGTAATAAATCAAGTGAGAAGTAGGCTCATTTTCTCATTGAATTTTATAGACACAGATTTCTTTTTGGAGCCAGTGGAGTCGCCCGCTGATGGAAATTAGATAAAATGCAGGTTTAAGGAGCTTCGTCCATTATTTGTCGTACGCCCAATCTCATCATCTCACCTTTTACTCTTTAAATTCATGTCAACACACAAGTAAACATCTGTGACTCCAGTACAGTATTTGCCAAATTGCAAGCTGTAAAACCAAAAAACTAACTTTAAAAGCTGTGGATGTGATGGGACTACATAACTGTCCGTATTTGTTATTGTCTATGGGCAAATCCTCTGTGTTTGTAGAACTAGGACTAAATGTATCTGAATTGTTCCTGCAGGTGCAGAAGCGTTCAGGAGCTTGGTTCTTCAAGGGAAGAGTCCAGCAGGGTCTGCCTGCCCCTCTCCCTCTGTCCAGATCTCAACAGTCCAGCACCGACAGTTCTGGTCCAGGAGGATCACAGGAACCTACAACACATCATCAGGAATATGGTATTTTATACAAAGATACAGAGTGTGTATGCATTAGGCCTATATACTGTAGAATAATATGTTTTTTATATATATATATATATATATATATATATATATATATATATATATATATATATATATATATATATATATATATATATATATGGTTGTGAAGAATTGCAAACAACCCAGAGTGTTTTTTCTCCTGTCCCAGAATGCATCTGTGGTGTAGCCAGACTTTACTCCACAAAGCGCTCTGGAGATAGAGCTTGAAATGGGAGACTAGAGTAGCACCAACTGTATCGGTTTTGGTGACAGTGATATTCTTATGTCCTCTCTACAGAGCAGCAGCAGTCCTGTGGATCAGAACAATGGGAGCAGACAGCAACAACAACAACAACAACAACAGCTGACCGCTATAATGAGAGTCAGTCCTGTCCAGCAGCTGTAATGAAGACTGAGAGACATGTGTTAGCCTCCAAACCACCTCGAGCAAACGCACAGCAGGTCACCCCCACCTCAGGTAAAGCAGCGCTGCTCCTTCTAAGAATAAGCCCCACGCAACAGGGCTGCTTTCAACAGTTTGACATTGATAACAACGTTATAAAAAGATGTCTCGGACTGTATTCATTGCTGATTGTAATGTCGATAGCTCCTGCCGCAGATGTGAAAGAGACCGTGTCCCCTCCAGCTGTGGAGGAAAAAAGACAACCTGTTGTCTCTAGCTCCATTTCATCACATGTTCCTGCAGCCAAGATTAATCCACCCGTCAACAACACTGCCCCCGCACGACCCCCACCCGCTCAAACAGAGGACGAGGACAACGACTACGACTCAGACGACGCCAGTAAGACTGATTTTATGTCAGGATTCTTGCAGGCTTGGACCCAAAAATGCTGACGAGGAGGCAACATAAGGTTTTGTTAGTTTATGAAATAGAAACGGTTATAACAAATGTGTCCTGAAGCAAGCAGTTAGAAAACTAGCAAAAGGAATATCCAAAAACATTCAGGAAACAGTACATTAGGAATGACCAAAAACACTAGGAGGAATAAAACTTCACAGGGAGAGACAACGGAAAAGACTCGCGTAAAGACTCAACGATCAGACATCAGAAAAAGAAAGCACAGAGACTAAACATACAAGGTAACGAGTGTAGTAACGAGGGACAGGTGACAGGAGGGCTGATGAACAGGTGATACAACACATATTCTCACTCCCATCTCGTAAAATATGGATGCTTGGTCAGGTGCCTTTGTCATTGTTGTTGACTCTAAAAGTCTCCTTTAGCGTCATATAACATGCTTTAACTAAACGCGCTTGGTCGGGACTCTTGGCGTCTCTTTTGACGCAGTTATGTTAAAGGTTCCATGGCATGAAAATTTCACTTTATGAGGTTTTTTAACATTAATATGAGTTCCCCCAGCCTGTCTATGGTCCCCCAGTGGCTAGAAATGGTGATAGGTGTAAACCTAGCCCTGGGTATCCTGCTCTGCCTTTGAGAAAATGAAAGCTCAGATGGGCCAATCTGGAATCTTCTCCTTATGAGGTCATAAGGTTACCTCCCCTTTCTCTGCTTTGCCCACCCAGAGAATTTGGCCCACCCATGAGAGAGAGAGAGAGAGAGAGAGAGAGAGAGAGAGAGAGAGAGAGACATCATGGCTTTCAAACGAGCAAAGTGGCAGTTGGTCAAGGCCTCACCCCCACCCTCCACGTTGGGTGGGCTTACGCTTCCGTCACACGCGGGAATAACGGGACAGTTAAAGAAGAAAGCGACTTTAGGAAAAGCGGGACACGAACCCCAATCTCCTTGGTGAAAGTCCAGTGTCCTGTGTTCGTCCTTACATACTACTCGCTCAACCCCGTGTAGCTGCTGCTCTCTACAAACACACTAAAGGGTGCTTTTTCCGTCATTTCAGATCCTAACAGCCCAGCAAATTGGGCCCCCTCTGCGCAGCTGTTGTCACCACATCTTTAGGACCTAACTGTCCCATCAAAAGTTTTACATAACTCTAACTAGACAATGCATTTCCTGCAGAAAATGTGTGGGAATGCTGAATAGCTGAATTGCTAAAGCTAAACTGGATGAATAGCTTAAATCTGTAAGAAGAAGTTGAAGTAGTGAGAATAGTTGAAAAAGTGGAAATTGTTTTAATAAATATGAATTTCATTAAAAAGTTAAAAGCTTATGCCTAACTGAACTGTTCGCTTTAAAAGTTGAATGACAAAAGACGTAGAACATTGTGAGGTCTGAGTATATTTTCTAACTGATAATGACTCAGAAATGCAGACATATGAAACAAATTGTATGAAAAATCTTAAAGCTCAAACGCACTGCACTGCTGAAACATCTGGAAAATTGTCAGAGATGGAAGCTAAACAGCACTACCTAAAGGAAGAGCTAAAATACATTGTTAGAAAAGCTGGAAGCTGAACTGTAATACTGTCAAAGATGAAAGTTGAAATGAATTACCTGAAAATGTCTTAATATTTAAAAAAGTATAAATAATAGAAAAAATTTGAAGAAGCCCTATTATTATCTGAAAGAGCTGAACATTTTAAAAGTTGAATGGTTTTAATAGCTAAACGTTTGCAGAAGTTACGGAGAGCCAAAATAAAACATGAATAGCTGAATTGCTAAAGCTAAACTGGATAAATAGCTTAGATCCGTAAGAATAAGTTGAAGTAGTGAGAATAGTTGGTAAAGTATGAATGGTCATGAAATTCATTAAAAAGTTGAATAACACTACTAATGTATAAAATATGTGGAATTTTTTTTTTAAAAGCTGACGCTAAACTGAATTGTTGGCTTGAAAAGTTCAACAATGCCAAACGATGTAGAACATTGAGGGGTCTGAATTTATTTTCTAGCTGAAAGTATAAAGAGAGAAAGAAAACGAGGAAGAGAGAAAAAGATAAGAAAATTGAAAAAGAGGAAGACAGACAATATCTAATAACTTTCATGTCTGGGGAAAAGTGCTGTGTCATGCTATAAAGATTCTCACAACATTACATTACATGTCCTTAGCTGACACTTTTATCCAGAGCGACTTCCAATTGCTATATGTCAGAGGTAAAACACACCTGAAGCAACTACGGGTTAAGTATCTCGCTCAGGAACACATTGGTTGATGCATTACAGCGAGATTCAAACCTGGGTCTCCCACACCAGAGGCATATGTCATATCTACTGAGCCATCACTACCCAATGGTGGCAAGTGTTCCTTAGCTCTAATAAAACTAATCACCACACCTGCTGCCATTGTCATACAGTGACATATGTCACCTGTGGCACGCTGCAGCTATTCAGAGAAAGATTTTTTGAAAAAGTGTAAATCGTTTTAATAAGTATGGATTTCATTAAAAAGTTAAAAGCTTATGCTAAACTGAACTGTTGGCTTTAAAAGTTGAATGACAAAAGACGTGGAACATTGTGAGGTCTGAGTATATTTTCTAACTGACAGTGACTCACAAATGCAGAAATAAGAAAAACATTGTATAAAAAATCTTGAAGCTCAAATGCATTGCACTGCTGAAACATCTTGAAAATTGTCAGAGTTGGAAGCTAAACTGCACTACCTAAAGGAAGAGCTAAAACACATTCTTAGAAAAGCTGGAAGCTGAACTGTAATACTGTCAAAGATGAAAGTTGAAATGAATTACCTGAAACGGCTGAAAGAAGAAATACTTTGTATTATTATCAGATATATACACTGCATAGAACGGAAAAGCTTCAATCTAGCTGAGATATGAAATATATTAGGTGAAAAGAATGGGGCTGAACAAGAGGAAAGAGAGCAACTTCAAATAGCTACTAGTCATTAACTGGGACACATTGATGCATCACAGTGTGATTCAAACACAGGTCTCCCACATCAAAGGTATGTGTCATTACCACTATGATATGACACTCAATAGGTGATAGGTGCTCCTACAGCCCTAATAAGCCTTTCTTTCTACCACGCCTTCTGTTAAGATGTCACCTGTGCCACACTGCAGCTATTCAGAGACACTGACCGCAAGCTCTCAAATAAAGGCTCGGACTGCCAAAGCGGTAACTGCTATCAGTCAAATGACGTCATTCTGAGCACCACAAGGCCTTTGTGAACGTATCAATATAAAATTTAACTTAAAAATGTGGGCATATCAGCAATTTTAAAACGTGGTTCGCTCTGCATTTTCGCTCAGAAATGTGGAGAATTTTAAACAGGGCAGCGAATGGAGCAAGGTGTGGAACTCTTGTCATTTGGAAGCTCAACAAGCCAAAAGTAAAAGGCGTATCACATAACTGAGCACATTGCCTGAAACCAGACAAAAATACTTACGTTTTGATGTATAAATTGTGTATGATAAGTAAAAATTGTGGGTGTGTGAGCAATTTATAGAGAAGGGACAAAGATAATTTTTCAAGGCTCCACACTCTCCTTGATGACATCACTCACTCTGGCAGATGCAATACACACTCTGTTTAATCAATAAAATGTCCTGAAATCATTAAACTGCGGAAGAAGAGTTTAAGGATTTGAAGCCTGCTCTCATTGACTTCAATGTTAAAACAAAGTGTTAAAAAGCTTAATATTTTAAAAAGTATAAAAAAAGTATAAAAAAAAGTTGAAGAAGTCCCATCATTAGCTGAAAGAGCTGAACATTTTAAAAGTTGAATGGTTTTAATAGCTTAATGTATAAAAAAGTTACGGAACAGTACAGAATAATAAAAATGGCCGAACAGAATAACAATATTGCTGTTGAAAAGCATTCCCACTAATAAAGAAAGAACAGAATAACAATAGTGGGAATGCTGCTGAATCAGCATTCCCACTAATTAAAGGCTTGCAACTGTCTTGCTTCTTGTAGTTACAATACTAGTACTAGCACAATATTTACTGCTGGTGATTTGTACATGCATGCAAGTCTAGTATGCAGTTCACTATTTGATGCAAGATTAAAAGCAACCATAAAAAATGTGCTGAAGGCCATCTTTTACAGTCTCAATGTATTTTATTGTAAAATTTGACAAAATGGAAATTATCTTAACAAAATAATATTAATTATTATTATTAATTATTATTATAATTATTTATGAAAGAACTTAAATATATATTCACTTTTCAATCAAAATAAATTAACATCCTCTCAAAACAATGAAAACAGCAGATTTTTTTTAACTTAGCTGCACATATATGCCAACAAGAAAATAAAGTGGACATGTAAAATGGAATTTCCACACCAGGGTTATTATAGTGACACAAAACAGATCAAGTGATCACTAAATCAAACGGTTTTGAGGTTTGGAATATGGTCATAACAAACTAACAGTACCAGTGACATCAAATTAAAAGGTATGAATAAGAACAAAGGACTCCTGGAAACCCAAACTTTTCTCTCAAATAACAGGCATGTCATTGAACTCAATGTTGCTCACCTTCTTCACTGGGACAGGGAGGGGCTCAGTTAGGGAGAGACTGGGGTGCTGCTGACTCATCTGTTAAGTCTGCTAAAAGGGGCAGGGACAATGATTTAATATGAATATCTTGCTAAATGTTTCCCTGCACTGATTAAATGGTGATTAAATGTAGGCTAACACTAGTCTGTAGCTAGCTAGCTAGCTTTTTTCACTATGGACATTAAGCCAACAGGTTAATACAAATTTACAGATATAAATATATATACTTAATGATGATGGTTTAATAATTTTATATTAGTTTTTACCTATTTTGTGGGGCCCCTGTCAGTCATGGGCCCTTGGAATTGTTCTAACTTTTCAACTGTCCAAATGTTCGTATTTCACAAGTTCGGAGTGAGAACGGGTTGGGTGGGACACATCAGGGCAGGGCAGACAGTCACAGAGACGGGAAAACAAAGCAAGACAGGAAGTAAAATAAGACAAAACACAGGAGAGAAAGACACAGCAAAGTAAAACAGGATGGAAAACAAAACACAGAACGAACACGGGTAAAACATAACCATGAACAAATAACAGGGAGACCGTAACATATATAAAAAAATAGACAAAGTGAGATGTTTAATTCTTTACTCTATTCTTATCTCTATGGATTTATAAGTTGTGCCCACAGCAGTGAAAGAAATTCCCAGTGGAGCGATGAAGAGTAACAAATCAATGTTTATCTGCTTTACGGGGAAATTGGTTTCTCTAACAGTTCAGATTGAGTTTTCCTCTTAGGTGTCTGACATGTTCCTGTTTTTTATTCCTGCAGCCACTCTGGGATCTCTGGAGTTCAGTCTGCTTTACGAACAGGAGAACCACGCCCTTCACTGCTGTATCGTTAAAGCCAAGGTAAACACATGCACGCATACACACACATACACACACACACACACACAAGATGTGAAAATACAACATGAGACAAGACAAGACAAGACAACACTGACAGAATGAGACAAGATGAGACAAAATAGGACAAGACAGGACGGGACCAGACAAGAAGGGATGAGACAAGACAATCAAAGACAAGACGGGAAAAACTGAGACAAGACCAAATGGAATAACACGAGAAAAGACAAACTAAGATGGGGCCCAACCAGACAAGATGGGACAGCGCAGACGAGATGGGACAAGATGGGACAAGATGGGACAGGATGGGACAAGATGGGACAAGATGGGAAAGTTAAGACGAGACAAAAAAAGATGAGTCAAAAACGAAAGCAACAAGACGAGAAAAAATCTTGAAGAAAAGATGCGACAACACAAGACGAGAAAAGAGAAGATGAGACAAGACCAAACAACAACGTTTAATGTGTGCAACTCCCACTGACTGTCACCATTATCTTTCTTTGTGTCTCTCAGGGTTTAAAGCCGATGGACTCAAACGGACTCGCTGACCCGTATGTGAAGCTGCACCTCTTACCTGGAGCCAGTAAGGTACAGACACATTATTAGATTATAACGTCAAGGTGTTGATTTGAAAACCGTGCAACTGTTGTCATAATCAATTTTTTTTTCTTAAATTTTTATAAATTTTGTTCTCAGTCTAACAAGCTTCGCACCAAGACACTAAAAACCACTCTGAATCCTGTGTGGAATGAGACTCTGGTCTACCACGGTATCACTGATGATGAAATGTCACGCAAAACTCTCCGGTAAGAACAACCAACCTTTCCTCCAGTGGTGGAAGAAGTATTCAGATCCTTTACTCAAGTAAAAGTCCTGCATTCAAAACTGTACTTAAGTAAAAGTATGTATCTGCAAAATGTACTCATTGTTTTTTAAGATTATTTTCATGGTCATTTCCACCTTTAGTGATAGGACAGCTCAGACATGAAAGGGGAGAGAGAGGGGGAAGACATGCAGGAAACCATCATAGGTCAGACTCAAACCCTGGACCTTCTGCGTCGTGGAATAAACCTCTACATTATGTGTGTGCCTGCTCTACCAACTGAGCTAACCGGCCACAAAAGTACTCATTGTTGCAGTAAAATGTTCTGTCAGTGTTTTCCTCTTCTTCTATCTGATGTTTCTGGATTAATATTCCCGCTGCATTAACGTTTATGTTGCATTTTACTGCTGGAGATGTTTAACTCCTTTATATACTGTTGGGTAGTTTAAGCTACAGAAATGCATCATATTCTATAAGATCATCATATTTTTGTAGCATCGCTGTCCTGTGAGAACCACGTATCTCTAAAAGGTTAAAAAAGTTTCACGGCGTCAGAAAAACAGCCCTGTTTTCAGCCTTGTGACGATGCATTTTCCAGCTGATGCAAGAGGCTTTTTAAAGACTTTATTTATCTTAAGAAGTAAAATTTCCTCAGCACATGAAGGATAACTTCATCCCTCAGTTTATCACAAACATTCAACATCAACACATCTGGAAATACGTGGTTTTCACTGGACAGGAAGGGGAGGAAACTTTGTCATCTGAAAATCTGAAAAGTAGTCTTTATCCTCGTCGTTCCACTTCCGTGATCGCTCCGGTGCCGCAGGAAAATCTGCCAGATGTACTCCCACCTACTGTATATTGTACTAATTAGATAAGAGTTTCATGAGACACACTGTCTGTCTGTCTTCAGGCTTTCGGTGAGTGACGAGGACAAGTTCGGACACAATGAATTCATCGGAGAGACGCGCGTTGCTCTGAAGAAACTGAAGTTCAATCAGAAGAAGAACTTCAATGTTTGCTTAGAGCGAGTGATCCCGGTGAGTCTGAGACCAACACTAGTCACGTTTCCATCTAAAATAGTGACACAATTGAAATCAAAAGTTTATTACGCCCAGTGACGGATTGGGATCAAAAACCGGCCCTGGCATGTGCAACACATGGCCCTATTTTTGTCAATAGCTAGCTTGGAGTGAATCTTTCCACCCAACCCACTCCAATACAATCTTGAATATTTGTGGCTGCAAAATAAAATAAATAACTTCAAAATCAACCAAAGACAAATTATCAGTAGTGGCCCATAGGGGTCCATAGGGAGGCGGCCCTTCTGGCATTTGCCCAAATTCCAGATGGCCAGTCCGTCACTGATGACGCCCAGGGCGTTTTACAGTACACATTTATATTGATTCATCATTACATCCCCACGTTCTACATTGTCTTTTCATTTGCTTTGAAATTTAACACTCATAGAAAGTGATGATAACTGGGTTTACAGGTGAAGAAAGCTGTGGGAGGACCGGCCCGTGGCATGGCTCTCTATGAGGATGACGTAAGACCCTCACATGGATCTCGTACCACTATGCATTGGATGTTGTTGGACTTCTCTGCTGAATTTAAACGCCAGACGCCAGCTTAGTTTGTGTCCTTTTGGTGCATCCCTACATTGTTGTCCAACACCTATTTAAAAACACATCAATGAGCCACACTGTTGCACTGGGTGACATGTTCCTTCATCAGGATACACCTACTGTAGTTTATTTTGACTCAGTCCCGCACTCACACCGTCTCACTGCTACAAATACTCACTATAGCACCAAATGTGGATTAAACCGCTGCTGAAAAATAGTCCCAAACAAATGTCCTACTGTTGGTTTGATGACATTTAAAATAACCAGCTGTTTTTGGAAATTACTGAGACTTGAAATGAAGCTATTACATATTCATGAGTCATTTAAAAACAATTTACATCTTCAGTAGAGCCACATACATGAAGCCAGAAAGTATTTAGAGTCTATTTGCTAATGTAATGTACAGCATGTTAATGTAAATGGAGTTAAGCCTAATGCATAATGATATACATATACCATTTTGTAGCACGTACGTTATCCTCCATTAGAAGATATTATGATAATCACTGTGTAATCCCTCTGGATATCTTCAGAGGGTAAAGGAGCATTTAGATTAGTGAAATGAAATGCTATTACTTTGTGTGCATGTGGGGTATCTGTTATGTGTCTCTATATATGTGTGCGTGTGTGTGTGTGTGTGTGTGTGTGTGTATGTGTGTGTGTGTGTGTATGTGTGTGTTCATGTTCTTGTTTAACTACATTCGTGGGGTCCAAAAACCAGGAATACACCATACTTGTGGGGTCCGGACAGCTTTGTGGGGCCAAAATGCTGGACCCCACAACTGGGGCTTGTTTGAGGGTTAACACTTGGTTTTAGGATTATAGCTAGAATGAGGTTATGGTTATGGTGAGGGTAAGGGTTAAGGTTAGGCATTTAGTTGTGATGGTTAAGGTTAGGGTAAGGGTTAAGGTTAGGCCTTTAGTTGTGATTGGTTAAGGTTAGGGTAAGGGGCTAGGGAATGCATTATGTCAATGGCGGGTCCCCACAAAGATAGTGAAACTGTGTGTGTGTGTGTGTGTGTGTGCAGCTGAATGAAGGTGAGGATTCAGAGGAGAGGGGTCGTATCCTGGTGTCACTGACGTACAACAGCCAGCAGGGTCGTCTGATGGTGGGCGTGGTCCGCTGTGCTCATCTGGCTGCCATGGACTCCAACGGATACTCCGACCCATTCGTCAAAGTGTATGTGCACCATTCAGCTGAATCCTCTAGATCAGAGATCTTCCGCAGGGGGTCCTCAGTGTTGCTGTAAAAAAAAATTTTTTAAATGTCTGAAAATATACATTAAGCAGTCAGTTTTTTTGTGATTGTTGTGGGCAAAACTCCTTGATTATGTGGCACGTTTTCTTAAAAACTTTAAAATGCGATGGAATATGCGGGATATTTATGCAATTACTAAAATGCAGGGATTATGAAATCATGCAAGACCCGCATATTTTGCGCGGAAATTGACTTTGGCTGATTATGCATTGAATTATGCGATCGCATAATCGCGTTTTTCAATGTACACAACAATGATCGTAGGCTTACTGGCCTAAAGCTAAGCTAGCCATAAGGTAGCCATCCACAGATACAGTTAAGCTTAAGGATTTACTTTTACCACATTTTATCATTAAAACATGTTGTAAAAATATATGAATATACAGGGGCGTAGCACAAAATTCTGGGCCCTGTAGAAAGGCATTCTCTATGGGCCCCTCCCCGCATCTACAGCTATTCATTCTAGCATCTTTTTGGGCCCTTCTCACATGAGGGCCCTGGGTACTCCCATTCCCACCCCCAGTCCGACACCCCTGTGAATATGTCAACTATTTTTATTTTAAAAGCTTAGTATTATATGCACAATAAAGGTTTTGGGCCGCTATACACATTATTGTAGGCCCAGTTTAATATGCAACACAATTTGATACCATATATATAGTAGGGGGTCCTTACTTCGTCTCTCTTTCAGCTAAGGGGTCGTTGTCTTAAAAAACGTTGAAAACCCCTGCTCTAGATTATTATCAAAGCAATAGTGTGACATTTATAGGAAACATGGTTATTTGCTTTCTTACTGCGAGTCTCTCAGATACGCTCACGTCTGTACGGTTAATATGAAGTTACAGCCAGGAGATGGTTAGATTAGCCAACCTTTGGACAGAGACCGCTAGATTTTCCTCCCTCCTTCCAGTCTTTGAGCTAAGCTAAGCTGTAGCTTCATGTTCTACGTACAACCTTTCTTGCCAAGAGTTAAATCAGAAAAATGTATACCTTCTCATGCATGATAAGCCATAGACTGTACGTAAAGATGGACGGCTTGACCGCTCCCCAAAAGTGAAGTCAAAATATCTGGATTGCCCCCTGGTGGCTAGCTGCAGTATAGGTCATAAACCCCGCCCCCTACACGTTAACGGATGAGACATGGGTCAAACTTTTCCTAAACATGGTTTCTGTCATTTAAGGTAGTTGTGATAATGCTGATATTTGTTATTTTTTCTGATCAGTTTGGTTTTATGGGTATTTGAGTCTACAAAAACAGGGTGAAACGGATGACGGTGATTGACAGCTGTGATTGACTTGTGATTGGTCGGGCGGTTGTATGGGCGGGACTTTGATACCGCGCCCGATCTCTACTGCACAGACTATGGCTCCAAAATTACAAGATGGAAGCGCCCGTATCCGTCAAAGGGGGTAAACTTCGCTTCAGAATTTGAACCTCCTATGGCGCCATTTTGATGCTACAAAAATATTACCTCCTGTTAGCATCCCATTGTGACTCCCATTCATTTTGATGTCACTTTTACAGCGAATAACTTTACATCTGAATCGTTTAAAGACTCTATTTGTCCATTGTTTATTTCTAAAGAAACACGACAATGTATAAAAGGCTCCATTACCTTGTACCTCACGTTATGGCTCCGTAGCAGACATTTTTGTAAAGATAGGCTAACGAGTGTGTCATAACCACGAGACTTACTGTCACACAGTAGAGAAATTATCGTAAAGTACAGGAGAAGCTCGCTGGCAGTTTGGACTTACATGAGCTATTTAGGTTTAATTACTAATGTTAACTAGCATTTTAGTTAGCAATAATTAGCCTGTGCCCATGTTATCTCCTTACATATATCTACGCTCTCTCCGTCTCTGTAAGATTGGGAATGATTGAGATTTCTCTTGGCACAGCTACCAGAAGACTTCACACTTTCAGACAGGTTGCTCACGTCACATTAACGTTGTCTCTCTCAGTTGGATGCTGCGCAGTAACGCTCAGTGCTCACCGGAAAAGTGCTTCTAATATCCTTCACTGGTCTCCGTCCAGAGACACGGGATCTGTTGGTCCATTCTTATATACTGTCTATGGTATCCGTCCATCTTTATCTACAGTCTGTGTGCTAAACATGAAACTAGCCAGTAGGTGAGTAGCATAGCTTAGCTTAGTTAAGCTTATCATAGTTAGCTTAGCATAAAGACTGGAAACAGAAGTAAAAAAGCTAGCCTTTGTTTTTTTTTGTATGGATTAAACAAATGATATATAACGTGTTAATTTGTAACTTTAAAGTTGCTGGTAGGGGACAGCCAGGGTAGCTGTTTCTACCTGTATCCAGTCTTTATGCTAAGCTAAGCTAAGCTAACCAGATACTGGCTAATAGCTTCATATTGAGGGACAGATGAGAGTGGTATCAATCTTCTCATTTAACTCTCGGCAAGAAAGTGAATAAATGGTTCCCTGAATGTTGTTTTTTCAATGAAAAAGTCTCAGAGCTTTAAACACCCCATTGGTGGGGATTTTCTTCCTGGGTTTAGTCTAAAGTTTTTACATGTGATTGATTATATTGTGTTTAATAATATAACATATTTTTCTTTTGTGCTGTAGATGTCTGAAGCCCGATATGGGGAAGAAAGCTAAAAACAAGACACAGATAAAAAAGAAGACCCTCAATCCAGAATTTAACGAGGTCAGTTATTACTTAACTGTTGCTTTCTATTTGCACATGCTGAACTTTACAGTCTTCTGCTCACTCAGATCTCAGCCATAGATTTTGTAATAACAAATGTTTCATAACTGTGTTTCAGGAGTTCGGTTATGAAATAAAACATGGTGAGCTAGCCAAGAAAACCCTCGACATCTCAGTCTGGGACTATGACATGGGAAAATCCAATGATTTCATTGGTAAGTGTGGATATTGTCTTGCAATCGTATTTCTTTATTAATACACCACTTGTCAGTCCACCACTTTAGTCCAGACTGAAATATCTCAACAACTTTTGGATGGGTTGCCATGCAATTTGGAACAAGGTTCCAAGGATCATGGTGCCCGCAGGATAAATTCTAATAATTTTGGCGATCCTCTGAGTTTTCTTGTAACGCCACCATTTGTGGCTTTAAGTGAATCATGTTAACCAGTATTGGATGGATTGCTATGAAATTTGAAACATCCAGGCCCTCGTCAAAATGAAATGATGAAATGTAATAACTTGATCCCTTTTCATCTATTGCCACCATAGTTAATAATTTGTGTATTACTTTGGTTTGATTATGACTAAATACTTGCAAAAAAATGACATTCCCATCAGCCTCAGCTGGAGTGCAAATTAGCAAACATTAGCATGCTAACACACTTAGCTGAGATGGTGAACATGGTAAACATTATAGAGGGCTTAGGCTGCATCCACACTACGTTTTCATTTTAAAACAGCACTTTAAAATGAAAATGATCTCCGTCCTCACGATCATTTTTGTATGAATTGTGCCATGAGTTTCACATTTGATGTTGATGTCAATTCAAAAGATAATTTTGCAAGTCAAGAAAGTCACAGACAAAATATCTTGACAACTATTGGATGGATTCACATAAAATAACTTTGATCATCCCCTGATTTTGTATCTTTGGTTTATGACTAAACACCTGCAAAACTAATGACTCTCTCATCAGCCTTTTTGGCGCTAGTTAGAAAATGTTAGCATGCTAACACGTTAAAGCCTAAGTACAGCCTCACAGAGCTGCTAGCATGTCTTAGTCTAAGATATTTAATTTTTCATTTCATTTATTTTATTTATAAGGACAATGCACATTAATCAACACTTCTGTAAGTGTGCCAGTGTTAGCCAGTGGGCTAATTTTCAACTGTAGTCTTTTGGCGAGGCCAGAGCAACAGTAAACAGCAATACATTGGTAGGCTGCAGGTAAAAATGTACAGACAGAAGTCAAGTCAATAAAGGCAGCTATAGCAACAAAATAAGCTTTCTCAAGGAGCCTTGCAGAGCGACAGGAAGCAGCAAGACATTAGTACAGTCACACATCAACAGTATCCACATTCTGTACGTGAAGCCATGCAAGCAACAGAATACAGCCACACAAAACCGATTATAGCCATTTTCCTGAGACATGCAACCATGCAAAGCAGTAATAAGCAATGACACAAACAAAAATGAAAAAAAATCCATCATTCATGATGTTAATAGTTTTGACGCTCACTTAGTCTCGCATTGCCAGACCTTCCTCCACAGCGCTGCGGAGGATTGTCTGGCTAGTCCACATAGCATTCCGGGATGGGAAAAAAACGTGTTCTGGTTTATTGGCATTTCTTTAAAACAATCACAATTGTCTTGGGTGATGCTAAGCGCAGAGTGGAGTCACGGTGCCGCTGCAAAATAGCCTCGGGAAGGAACTTGTTTTGGTGGAACGTGTATGTTGAAAGGTTGTTTTAGTCTTGCAACAAAAAACTCAGATTGGACAGATAGTCTAGCTAGCTGTCTGGATTTACCCTGCAGAGATCTGAGGAGCAGTTAACCATAGTCCTCAGAAATCCATCAGAGTTTAAAATTACAATCAGGGTTCAAAATTAGCACCGTTTACCAGCCAAATGCTGGTGAAATATGCAAGTGGCTGGTAGATTTGCTTCACTCACCAGCCACAAATCCCAATGGTAATCTATTGAGTGGCTGGTAATATTTGAACATTCATTAGCCATTTGGCTGATAGACGAAAAAGTTAATTTTGAAGCCTGATTACAACACAAAGTAAGCGTAAGGTAATGGACATCTGGCCGAATGAGGGACATCTGGCAGAATTTCCGGAGGCAACGGAGCAATCCTGGAAGTGGAACGTCGTGGATAGAGACTAACGCTGACTTTTCTCTCTGCCTCCAGGAGGATGTCAGTTGGGCATCCAGGCCAAAGGAGAGTGTTTGAAGCACTGGTACGAATGCCTCAAGAACAAAGACAAGAAGATTGAGCGCTGGCATGTTCTGCTAAATGACAACACTGTCCAGTTTGAGGATTAAAACGTCTTCCCACTCGTCTAGATGTATTTTCTTTCTCTATCATTCCCCCCTGTAGAATATTGTTTTCCTGTGAGCACAGGTAGACGGATATTACCCCCTTGCTTTTATGTAGTTTGTTGTGCAATGTGCAGGCTACATTTCAGTTTTCAGGTGACCAACATGGATGTTGACCTCTGGGCTTTTTTTTTTAAATAAGGCTCTACCACTTAACATAACTTTTCACTGCAATTATATCATAAACTGTAATACATAAACCTTACCTGACATGCGGTAATGATTGAACAGAGCGATTATCATATTTTATGGCGACGATGAAACCCTTGTAATCATTATTGCCTTTGAACCAGTTATGTTGTAATGACATGTCCACCCTCCAGGGGATTCCCACGTTTCTGACCTGTTTATGTTGATCTGTGTTCCTGTCATATGGGATCATGTAATGTGATAACAGCAAGTGCTTGCATCACCAAAACACTCACTGTGTTAATGCATCGTGCTTATGTTAAATATTAAATAGGACACTTAACAGATGTTTGGCTCCAAAAATGATGTAAACGAACTAACTTTTTGTTGGTGTTGATGTGAAATCTATTCTTTTTTTGACACAGATAACGTGTTGGTTTCATTATCACCTTCACTTTGTGCATGTGTGAGCTCCCTCTGAAGACATCCCAAAATGCTTCTGCATGATAGTTTATTATGAAGAACAAATTTGATTATGCAACGTAAGCACACTTACAGAAAATCTATGAAATATTCCTCCAGATATATATTTGATTGATGAATTTAAATCTGAAGTGTTTTGAGATACATAATGGTCATTTTGCTCTCTGTATTCATGTTGATGCATGCCATATTGTAGCATACACGTGGCTAATAAATAAAAACATCATGGCACTTCCTTTGCTCATCAGCCTGTTCGATATGTGTTGTGACATGGCAGGAAACTTTGTCTGAATCAGGCGAGGTTTGAGCCAATCAGCTCAGACAGACACGCAGCGGAGAATTTTATGAACTTTGACTTCTCTTGATAAAACTTGCCTTGTGTCCAAGTGGGTGAAAGTTGACGGACTTGACAACCTGAAAAGTCTGTCCTTGAATTTCAAGCTGAGACATAATCTACCTTTCTCATAAGTAGTCAGATAAATCCAAACAAAGGCCTGACAGGAACCCAAACATTTATATCTGACAAAAAAGATCAATGAATTTGTTTATTTTTTTGCACAATAAAATCAAGACAACAGTAACACAAGAAAATAAAGTAAAAAAGAATATATATAATGAGCAATTACAATTACAAGAGTCCTAAACAAACAACAAATTGAACGCAAGTAAGCACTGAAATAAATGAATACAGCTGATCTGACTTAAACTTACAATATCTCATTTTCTGCCGCTACAGGGTCTCTCACTCAAAACCATGGATGTAAACACAGACTTGATGACATTGTGAAGTCGCATGGGGTCATAGGAGTTGTCTTAATTGGCGATTAAAATGTATCTGTTCACTGAGGAGTTAATCTTAAAGTTTTATTCACTTAATGTTTAGTAACGTTTGTTCATGTAATTTCATTCGAATGATGCAGTTATACAGTTTCCCACATAGGTACTTAGATTCTATTTGTGGTGGTAGCTGACCAGTTAGCAAAGCTTGCGTTTCTAGGATGTCCTGTCCATTGACTTACCTTGATATTCTTACCCTACACTTGTGGAATTTGTTGCCAGTTGTTGTCCAGAGAGTGTTACTTTGCAACAGTTTAAAGTTAACCTCAAGAAGTGGTTGAAAGACGATCAGATTTGTGATCATTAATACAAAACTGATAAACTAGGGTACTGTTAAAATTTTAGGTAGGCAATAATAAAAGTAAAAAAAAAAAACTGTAATAATTGTACATACTGTAAATATTGAAATTGCATGTCTGTTGAGGTGATCCTTGTGTAGGTGCTGTATCTGTATTTTATCTGTATTTTATATTGTGAATTAACTTATTAGTAGGAATGCTCATCATCCACTGTATATACCTGCTGTCACTTTGCCTCTGCCCAGGGACTACAGATGAAAATTAGCTTGTAGCTATCTCTGGTCTGTGCAGCACATTTGTTGTGCAATGTCCCTGTCAAATAAATAAAAATAAAATACTTACCAATATCACTCCTCATGCCTAAACTTAACCAATCCAACCAATGAAGGCAACGAGGACTAGCCAATAAGAGGCAGAGTAGGGCGGGATATTCCTTTGCCCGGCGACCAAACGACACGCTCCGTGTCACTGATTAAAATGACAGACTTTTAGACATTTTAATGCAGAAATATTACATATCATCTTTAACATCAAGGCCTCCAGACAGCAGAACAGACTTGTGGATAGCTTATCTTAAAACTAACTACTTTGGCAGCATGGTGGCCCAGCGCATGGCACTGTGACTGTGGCCTCACAGCAAGAAGGTTCAGGGTTTGAATCCCAGTGATCCCGGGCCTTTCTGTGTGGAGTTTGCATGTTCTCCCCATGTCTGCGTGGGTTTCCTTTAGGGGCTCTGGTTTCCCCCGCCATCAAAAACATGTAGATTAGGTTCACCGCCCACCGCTCTCTGGAGGGATGGGTTAAAGTGCAGAGAATAAATTTCACTACATGTATGGTATTTGCAATAAAAGTACCTTTCTTTCTTTTCTAATGTCTGCACGTTATTTGGTCAGAGAAAAAGCAAGAAATGTAATGGAAATCAATACTGACTTCACTTTTAGCATGGAGTTATATTTTGACAAAATAAATCTAGTGGGGTGGCTTCTAGATCACTCAGTAAGAGCGTGCGTCCCATGTAGGCTGAGTCCTGCAGTGGTGCGGGTTCGAATCCGACCTGCTGCCCTTTGCTGCATGTCATCCCCTCTCTCACTCCCACTTTGACGTCTATCCACTGTCTCTACACAATAAAGGGAAAAGCACCCAAAAAAATCTTTAAAAAAAATAATAATCTAGTAACTGGTTGTAAAGTGTCAGGATGCAGGTGGCTGTCCTGATGGACCAGTGGTCTGGGGCAAAGGTCGCCTCAAGGGGTCCCAAGGAAATCTGAAGAGTCACTATGATTAAAAGAAAAATGTATATACTGTATTTCTCATTTGTTCTGACTTTTTTGGGGGAGGGAGTTCTGCATGTTTTCTGTACCTGTGATCAGAGGTCACAAGTTGACACTGTGAAGGATTCATTTGCAAAATGAGATGTATCCATTTTATTTATTTTCCTAAATTATGTTTAATTTTTGTGTATGCAATCCAGGAAATATCCAACCTGGGTTGTTTTGATAAGATATTTTAATCTACATTTTCATCAATCATGTTTTTTGTGCACTCAACGGTATGTCAATGAAAAATGTTTATTCATTTTAAGAATTACTTTTTTGTAGCCGTTCAGGTGTTTTAAGCCAGCCAAAAAAGGATGGGAACCATTGGTCTGAGGCGTTTAATCTTAAAACAGTACTAGTAGTAAAAATGTAACATTGGGCTTCTATATCATTGTTAGATGGATAAGTCTGGGGAAAATTGCTTCAAAATTGATGCAGCTGAACCAGAGATATTGTCTTTGTTTATTCCATGCATTCTGCTTTCTTGTCAAAACTTGCCTACATTACCCAGAATGCAACTCCATTCAGGTGGGTTATTCTTGTAGCGGCGAATTATTAGATTTTGTGAAGCTTCCTCTGGAGACACAAACAACTTTACACAGCTTTTTTTCACATAAAGTAGAACAGTACGCGCCAACGCCTAGGAACAGGTGTAATTTACTGGGATGGATGCAGAAAAGCCACAAATTGTTGCAGAAAAATTCACCACAATGCAGAAAATGAAGTGTTTGACATCACAAGTGGAGATCTCAATTCCCCCCCCCCTCCCACACACACACACACACACAAATCTGAACTCAATGTTACACCCTTGCTTGGTGGAGTTCTCTTTTAAAAGGGCAAAATCCTCCTGGCTTAAAATTAGATTAAAGACCTTCATGGCTTGTCCTCCCACGCTGGTCTACTGTCACCGCGGCAACGTGTCAGTAACCATTAAGATAGTTACAGCTGATGTTTTCCTTTAGGGGAGTAACATCTCTCTGAAGAATCATGATCTTAACATTCATTTACTGAAATAAAAACAGAAGCAATTAATATCATTTTCATTCTTGGTATAGGCATAGAATACAAGCGTTTTCCGTTCATAGTCTACATCAACACTCATAAATATACCATATATTGTTCTATAAGCTACATGTTATAAATTGTACCAAGGTTTGGGGTTGAATCTTGTTTCACTTTGCCCTACCCAGCAGTATTTATGTTTCCTTTGAATCTCCTCTTGACACTCTTTCCCACAACATGTCCAAATAATATTTGGGCCGAAACGTTTTGTGTGCCTGATTCTGCACTATTAATTAATACTTTTTTCTGAGCATTTAACTGTTGTGAGGACCTCACCTTTTTTAACAAATAACATTTGGATACATGATATATATTTAACAGAGATGGGGGACTCAAGTCGAACATTTGAAGACTTGAGCTATGATTGACCCACATTGATAACTGAGTTGACTTTGTCTTTCAATTGAGACAGATTACTCGAAAGGACTTAGCTTTTTATCAGTGTAATACGAGGCCAGGAGGAGAAAAAGGCGAAATCTCTAGGAACGGTTGATGTTTTTCATTTGTGATTATGTGTTTAACGCCACCTAGAAGCTCTGATTTATTCTGTTAAAGTGCTCATATTATGCTCATTTTCAGGTTCATAATTGTATTTAGAGGTTATATCAGAATAGGTTTACATGGTTTAATTTTCAAAAAACATATTTTTGTTGTACTGCACATTGCTGCAGCTCCTCTTTTCACCCTGTGTGTTGAGCTCACGGTTTTAGCTACAGAGTGAGACATCTCACTTCTGTTCAATCTTTGTTGGGAGTCGTCACATGCTCAGTAGCTAGGTAAGGACTACTAGCCAGTCAGAAGCAGAGTATGAGGGCGTGTCCTGACAGTACCTAGGTAAGGACTACTAACCAGTCAGAAGCAGAGTATGAGGGCGTGCCCTGACAGTACCTAGGTAAGGACTACTAGCCAGTCAGAAGCAGAGTATGAGGGCGTGCCCTGATAGTAGGTAAGGACTACTAGCCAGTCAGAAGCAGAGTATGAGGGCGTGCCCTGACAGTAGGTAAGAACTACTAGCCAGTCAGAAGCAGAGTATGAGGGCCCTGACAGTACCTAGGTAAGGACTACAAGCCAGTCAGAAGCAGAGTATGAGGGCGTGCCCTGACAGTACCTAGGTAAGGACTACTAGCCAGTCAGAAGCAGAGTATGAGGGCGTGCCCTGACAGTAGCTAGGTAAGGACTACTAGCCAGTCAGAAGCAGAGTATGAGGGCGTGCCATGCTAGCAGCTAGGCGAGCATTATAACATGTGTTACAAAGTGACCACGTTGGTCTCTGAAGTAAAGGCTGGACTACAATAGAGCTGTTTGGAGCAGTTGGTGAACAGTGTTTTCTGTTGGAGATGGTAAGTCCCTTTGGGGGGGGACTTTGGGCTTTTTCACTTTGTAAACCAATAACATGCACAAAAAAAGATATATGACACAATAAAGGAAAGGGGAAAAGCCAAAAAGCATAAAATGAGCACTTTAAAGGATGGTAATCCTCATCACTCTTTCCACTAGGTGGCAGTAAAAAATGCTGTGTTCTCACAGAAAGAAGAAGCAATGTTGTCTTTTGTTTTGCTCAGGTTCTTCTGAGGTTACATTTTTAAGTTTGTATGATATTTAGCTTTCGTTAGTAAGTTTTTATTTGTTATTTGTTATATTAAATAAAACAAATCTTTTGTCTTTTTAAACTGATTTAAATGTGGAAACTGGGGTAGATCATCAGAATTTTGTATGACTTGACTTGCTCGACTTAGGGAGTTGGCTTGACTTGCTAGATTCTCACCACAAGTGACATGAGACTTGCCTGCGAGTTGAAGGTTAAGACTTGCTTGTTACTTGCACATGTGTGACTTACTCCCACATTTGATATTTAATCAAACAATGTTAAATTAGTACAACTTGTTTAATCCTATAACTTGTAATGTGCACATCTTATTTGTGGTCTCATCGGAAGTTGAAGAAAGTGAGAATAAACTATTGGAAATAAAAAAGCAAATGGGGAAAAAAATATGTATCTAATATCCCATTTATAAATAAATATAAATTGATTAGTTTGTCACATTTTCTTTGTAGTGTGTAATGAGCACGTGTCTCTGAGGCGAGCCGGTGTCCTATAAATATATCAGTCACATTTGCAGATTGATTAACCTGACTGGCTTGTTTGTGTGTCTGAGCCATGGTCTGACCGGATGTGTAAGTGTGTATGTTTGTGTGTGTGTGTGTGTTAATCAATCTACTTATGTCATGGCACTGTGTGTGTATGATGAGACACACACACACACACACACACACACACACACACACACACACACACACACACACACACACACACACACACACACGCTTTGGCAATATTGTTATTTCTGACATTCATGCCAATAAAGCAATTTGAATTGAATTGAGACAGAGAGGGAGAGAGAGAGAGAGACAGATAGAAAGAAAGAGACAGACACACACAAAGAGAGAGAGAGAGAGAGAGAGAGAGAGAGAGAGAGAGAGAGATTTGGATATGTTTTTTTAGATCCACCGGAAAGCCCCGCGCGCCTCCTCCTCCCCTTCTCTTTTAAAACCGACCTGTCGAGTCTGTCAATCTGTCATTTGGTCCTGAGTGACTGGAGGAATTTGTTTCACATATAAGGTGTTCGACCTCTCTCATTCAGCGCCAACATGACGCACATCGCTCCTCTTCTCGCTCTCATTTTCACATCATCACTCCTGCGCTGCGCGGCTGCAGAGGCATCGATCCTCTGCACCTGGACTAAAGTTTTGCCTAATGAAGAAGTGCATTTCAGTTTCCTCCGGAGAGACCCCCGGCAGGCGTCTCCATCTCTGCGGCTCTACCACAGCGCCTGGTCCGGGGAGCGCGCTTTGCGCAGCTGCGCGTGGAGCGACGACGCAGCAGTGATCCAGAACTATTTATCTCTGTGCCGGGAGCGCACGCACGAGTTCTCCGACCATCCGGATGGAAAGCTCGATGTGGACTCCATGTTGGAGACAGAGGAGCTATGCGAGTCTGTGGCTGCCCTAGGGGACGGTGGGCGCCCGAGGCCGGCGAGGAGCGTTGGTGGACATCATCAGGGTCCAGCTGAAAGGTCAGAGGTCAGGAGCCATCAGCGCGTAAAGCGCGGTTTCATTGTGCCAGGGACTCTCTGGTGCGGCTCCGGCAACAAGGCGCCGTCATATGCAGATCTGGGTAGGTTGATACTTATGTAAGACAGTCACCACATGATTAAAGGGATAATAACACACATTTCTTTAGTACTTTTCTCAGATTTGGCTTACTTTCATGAGAAGTATCAATTTCAATTCTATTTTCCATTTTTTTGGACATGCACAAAATAAAATATGTTGCCAAAGCTGTTTACAGAAAATGCATATACATATCACTACATTTGTGTCATGCATATTCTATTCTGTAGAAATAGAAGTACTGAATACTTATACTGTAAATAAATTGACGTGTCTCTACAGAAGTAAAATTCGCTCTCTTGTTGAATGGTTTACAACGCAATCAGATGGCATAACATAGAGGTCACATAATGAAATCACAAGCCTCATAATAGGCAGTAAAGTTCAATTCATATACATGTTCACACTGTATGAACAAAAAGTCACAAAAGGGAAACTCTCAGAACAGGAGAGGGAACTTAAAGAGGCACTCAGTGATTTAGTATTGCATTTCCATAAAATTGGGGGAACTTGCAAGAGGCAGATTTGAAAAAGATTTGCTAAAATCTAAGCAGCACAGGCTGAGCTATAAGTCTGTAGTGTAAAGGCTTCAAAATCTCTGGATCCTATCCCTCATTAGATCTTCCCTGTCAGTTAAATGCACACATCTTTTAAACTGATAACACAAGCTGTCTGTGAAAACCTTGTAAGCTCAAATCCTGAACATTTTATTTATACAGCCCAAAATCACAAATTGGTCTGAAATGGCTTCACAGTCTTTTTCGGCAGATCCTTCACCTGTAGACCCTTGAAACATCGAAGAAAAAAACTTCCCAGAAAAAGCAACTCTAGAAAGGACAGACAGATGCAATAGATCGTGATGTGTTTAATCTGCTCTTTGCATTTGATGACATATAGCCTATAAACCTAAAAGGGCACTGAGTGATTTGGTACTGCATTCCATAAAGTTAGAGGACTTGCCAGAATACAGATTTATGAATGAATAGTCCAAATCAAAGCAGCAAAAGACTTTTAGCTCCCAAACACTGAATCCTACATTTCCCATAATGCAACTCAATAGCCAAGCAAATTGAAGTTACTCAAGTGATGTCACTTGAGGGTAGTTTTCATGTAAACAAACAAACTTCTGTTTGCATTCACTGTTTCTCCCCAAAACACATTGTGTGAATCCTTGAGATCTAACAAATGTGTTGACGATGTTTCCTTCCTTCTAAAACATTTGCAAAGCCTATTTTTGGGGGGATTTGAAAGTTTGAAACCTGCATTGTATACATTCCATCGATGTGTTGTATTGACCCAGTTACAAGATTACAAAGTGGCGCCCATTCAGTTAAATGCAGTTGCAGTTGTAGAGGATCTAACACATCCTTTTCAAATGGGGTCAGCAGCATTTTAAGACTGGGTGAGGGCCCATTCATCGCTGCTTGCAGCTTTATTAATAATCTTTGTATTGATCCCGTCTCTGTCCCTCTCCCCTCATCTCTTTCAGGAGTTTTTGCAGAGACAGACAACTGCTGCCGTGAACACGACCAGTGCAAAAACACCATCCTGTCCTTTCACTCCGAGTTTGGTGTCTTCAACAGCAACATCTTCACCATGTCTCACTGTGATTGTGACAACAAGTACGCTGTTATAACTGTCGCTAAATGACATGTCGTGTCCATATCAACTTATCTGTAATTGATTTATTTATTTTTATCAACGATGTAACCAAAATGATTTGTGTTGCAGGTTTCGCTCTTGTCTGATGGAGGCCACAGACCGCATATCCAATGTGGTGGGATACACCTTCTTTAACCTGCTGAAGATGCACTGCTTTAAGTTCTCCCACAAACTCCAGTGCAAAGAGAGAAACTGGTTTAGCATGTAAGTAAAGTTCTTGTTTATTCATTAACACTGCGGTGTATGTCGGTTTGTATTTTGGGTACAAATTAAGTTTTGTGAATTTATCAATGATTTGGATGACTTTCTTTATTTTAAACTACGCTAGCAGCTCTGGAAATGTTGATTGATCAATAGTCTTGATCCTCGACGTTCCACTTCCGTGGTGCCGACGGAAATTCCGCTGGATTTCACTTATTTAGGGCCGGATGCCCGTTGCCTTGGGCTGCCTTTGTGTTGGCATTTTAAATAATTTATGAGGACTATGGTTAACCTTTTCTCAGATCTCTGCAGGGTGAATCCAGACAGCTAGCTAGAATATCTGTCCAATCTGAGTTTTCTGTTCCACGACTAAAACAACTTTTGAACGTACACATGTTCCACCAAAACAAGTTCCTTCCAGAGGATATTTTGCAGAGGCAATTTAGCTCCGTCCGGCGCTTTGCACCACCCAAGACGATTGTGATTGGTTTAAAGAAATGCCAATAAACCAGAGCAAGTTTTTCTCCTGTCCAGGAATGCTGTGTGGACTAGTCAGACCTTCCTCCGCAGCGCTGTGGAGGCAGGTCTGGCAAAGCCAGGAGGTAGGAAGGTTGGGTTGTTGGATGGGTCAACAAACAAACGCAAAAAGTAAAAGGCACATCTTTTTATGGTGTGCCACGTGCTTAACCAGAAGTTAAGTAACGTAATGAATTTGACCCGAACCGTGATCTTTTTATAAATTGTTTTGTGCCTAAACCTAACCAAACTGCCAAGGTCTCACAACGTTAACACGTTTCAAGTGGCGACCATAATTTACAAAATGAACATCATGCTGTGTTGAAGAAGAATTGAAACTAGCCATAAACCACAAGACGATCAACTCATTCTGAAAATGTTTATTGAGCTAATAAATCAAGTGAGAAGTAGGTTCATTTTCTCATAGACTTCTATAGAAACAGACTTCTTTTTGCAAATAGTAGAGTCGCCCCTGCTGGAAATTAGATAGAATGCAGCTTTAAGGCACTTTTCAGGTACGGAAGCGTTTTTTTTATTACAGTCTATGAAGTGGTATTGACCTAAGATAAGATAAGATAAGATAAGATCAAACTTTATTGTGTTCACACAGAAATCTTTCTTGCATCACCTGCTCCAACAATCGACAGAACTCTTCTTAATTCTCGGCAAGAAAGTGAAATATGTGTCTTTCCCAAAATGTCAAACAATTGCTTTAAATAATTGAATCTTCTGTTATGATCTACAGGTGCAAAGACACCCAAATGGCTCTATATGCTGAGGTTTATCCGCCCATGGCGTACGAGTCCCCTGATCCAACCGAGGCCAGCATGAACAGCTCCTTCACAAACACCACCATACCCACAGACTCCATCAATGCTGCAGCGTTCACAGCCCCTACACCGTCAACGAGAAACACTTTACCGACCAAAGAACTAACTCAGTCTGAGCTGGATATCACAGGTATTCAATACATGTCTCCTGTATATCAGTTCATATTTCTACATCACCGTGATGCAACTGAATACTATCAGAAACTGACTTTTCCCATCCTACAGAGAAGCAGCTGTCGTGTGCCGTCTATAAGGATCTGGACCAGTGCAGGAACAAGATCCTTCCCCAGCGGAAGAGATATGGCCTCCACAACCCAGACGACAGGACGCTGTACCACTGCAACTGTACCACCAGGTAAATCCACAAACAGGGGTGAAATATAACCAAGTACTGCAGCTTTATAGTGCGCTCCATTTGCCTCGGAACTCGGAAGCCAAAGCTGGGAATGACGTCACACCCGAGTTGAATGCGTTCCATTTACAAGTCGTGCTAGTGCATACAAAAACAGCGTAGTAGTAGTAGTTTATTTTGAACATGTAAAAAAAATATATATATATATATATATATATATATATATATATATATATCTACCAAAATGATTATAAGTAATTCAAATAAGAAATTCCCATTTTCACAAAGGAGTAAGAAGAAGTTCATGAACAAAATTTTCTAGTCCTACCCCTTTCTCTTTTTTAATCATTTAGTTAAATACAAAATAATTCAACACAATTCTTCTTTACATACACGTACACCGTATATCTACCTAAATAGCTCACATATACCCATGCATACACAGACAGCACTGTCTGTACGACTGATTTAGTGAGACACAAATAAGACAAAAGTTGCTAATAACTGTATGTTAGTACAGCTTTTACAACTGTTGATGCACAGTTGGATTTTAGCTCGGGGTACTCAGTGGTTTTCTGAGTTATGAGCTCGGAAAATCCGCGGTCAGGGGGTGTGTTTCCGGCTTTGACTTTGGAAAATCCGATTTCCGAGTACAAATGGAACACACTATTAGTTACTGTCCAGTTGAAAACATGTATCTCCTTTCTTTAAAAAGCCTCTTGGATCAGCTGGAAAATGCATAAAGCTCAAACGATTAGTCAATCAGTGGAAAAAAATAATCCCAAATTATTTTGATAAAAATAATGAATCGTTAAAGTCATTTTTCATGCAAAAATGGCTGAAAATGCTATTTTTAGCCTCTCAAATATGGAGATTTGCTGCTTCTCTCTGTTTATTAATCAGATTAAACTGGATATCTTTGACAAAACAAGACATTTTAAGACATCACCTTGGACTTTGAGGAGCTGGGATGGACATTATTCACTGTTGTCTGACATTTTATAGACAAAAATTAGTTGCAGTCCTAATCTTCACAAAGGTAAAAACAGGGCTGTTTTTGCTGTGGTATTAGTACTTTTACGGAAATAAAAATATCTAAATACTTAAAAAACGATCACCAATCGTACTGAGAATTTATCGTTTTTATTAACATTGTGATTATCTTATAGGAGTGTAATGATACATCGATCTGGATCCATATATCGATACAATCCTCAACGATACAATATTATCAATACAAAGTGAAAATATTGATATCGACATCTCTAACCCTTGTGTTGTCTACCCGTCGTTTAAATAACTTGTTTTCGACACTTGTCACTTATCCTGATGTTTTGTCCATTTTTTGTCACTTTTTTCCACGTTTTTTGTCACATTTTCCAATTTGTTTGTCCATTTGTTTCCCTAAGAGTGTACTTACTTGTGAAGAGCGTTGTATGGAACCATCCACGTTATTTTCTTTGACAATTTGGTTGAAAGAAACCCAAATTTGTGATGAAAATGGGTCAAATTTGACCCGAAGACAACAGGAGGGTTAAGATGCGCTTTTATGTTGAAATTCCCACTTTATATTTATTCTTTTTATTAAAAAGAGTAGTTCGTTTTTAATTGAAATGTCTGGAAGAGCTTTGTAATGAAATTGCCAAATCATATTTTAGTGTTTTGTAAATAAATAAATGAAACAGATTGTGTTAAATGGACTTATGATATCGTCTCGTATCGATCGTAGGCCCTTGAATTGAATCAAATTGACATTGTATCGTGGCAGACTTTGTGATATCAGTTATTATCGTATTTTCCAAAGAATCAATATAATATTGTATATTGTAGAATGTGTGATTTACGTCCCTTTCATCTTAGCGGCAGGATCAGCTGTTCATGACGACATTCAATGACGTTGAAACGTGTCACACCATATCTAGATTACACAAACCGATTACCCCCCACCCCTCCTGTAAATATTTACAGTGCTATTTGCAGAGTACAGACGTGATAATGGTGCACTCACATTTATTTCTTTGAAGCACAGGCAGACGTAAGGTTTCAGAGCACAAACTCGGTCACAAGCAGCGACACACACACACACACACACACACACACACACACACACACACACACACACACACATTCAGAGTGACAGAAGGTGCACAGAAACAATTTTACGGTCTTGGACATAATAATCTCATATATGCACATGTGGTCTCTGAATGGGTTTCTTAGAGCTTTCAAGGTTTTTTGGGGGGTTTTCTTGGCATGTCTGTTGATCTCTTGTGTTTGTCTGTCCTAGGTTATTCCAGACTTTGGCTAAACAGAGACAACTGACCGAAGTACAGGCTCTTCTGCTGGGACATGTGTCTCAATCCTGCTTCATGGCGCAGAACTGCACAGCAGGCAAAATGTAAGTAAACAAACACAGACATTCATGTGTTTACATGGCCTGGCTTAAACAAACTTGGACATCAAATGACTCAGCTGCTTTTTGCATTATATAATATGATCAATCTGATATGCAGTGATGCAAGAAGAACTCCGATCATTGACTTTAGTGGAACCAATATAACTCTATTGCATGTAAGAGTGAAATTGCATGCAATGCTTACTTAAATATCATTATCGTTGTGCAGTAAAATGTCTCCTGTGACTGATATCTGAGTCTATGTGACATTATTAGATGTTAACACTGAAGCATTAATGTTGGAGCAGCATGTTACTGCTGTAGCTGCTCCAGGTGGAGCTATGTTAACTACTTTATAAACAGTTAGATAGTTTAGTCCAGAGGTTCCCAACCTAGGGGTCCTTGGCCCTCAAAGAGATATTGAAATTAAACCATATTAGATGTTTAGATGGTAAATGTCTCACTCACAGACATCTGAGTTATGTGACAAGGGACCCGCAATCATTTTTTACATAAAAAAAATCGCAATCTGCAAAGAGTGACTTAAGCTGCCACACAAATGTAGTGGAGTGAAAAAAAACAATTTTTTCCTTTGATATTGAGTGGAGTGGAAGTTTTCACATTTGTACTTTTTTTAAGATTATTTTTTGGGGCTTTTCCCTTTATTCAATAGTGACAGAGGATAGACAGAAAAGGGGGGAGAGAAAGAGAGGGCATGACACGCAGAAAAGGGCCGCAGTTCAGACTGAATCCGGGCCGCTGCCAAGGACTCAGCCTACACAGGGCGCACGCTCTTACTGGGTGAGCTAGAGGCCGGCCCCATTTTTGTACTTTTCTCAAATGTAAAAAACATCAAATATTGAATAATTTTGCATCTTTGGGCCTCAAACATTTGTCTAAATGAAACACCTCAGAAGTATAAAGTGAAAATTTCTCTTTGGCAGAACTGCTGACAACAGGTTTATTTTAAAATCAGATCATATTTTTATGTTAAATCTTAGTCTGCAAAGTAACTGTAGCTGTCTACTGCACGTCAGTGAAAAGTACAATATTTTCTTTCTCGGAAATGTAAGCAGATAAAGGCTTAAGTAGCATACAACGGAACTACTCAAGTACAAGTACCTCAAATGTTTAAATGCAGTACTTGAGTTAACAGCAGTGGTGGAAGAAGTATTTAGATCATTTACTTTAGTGAAAGTACTACTACCACGTTCTAAAAATACTCTGTAACAAGTAAAAGTCCTGCATTGAAAATGTTAAATAAGTAAAAGCATGTAAGTATCGTCAGTAAAATGTACTTAAAGTATTAAAAGTAAAATTTCTCAATGCAGAAAAATCCTCACATATTAGAAACTGGAAACGATCCAAACAGTTGTGTGTTTAATGGTCTAATCATTTCAGCTGGACTTGTAGTCCGTTATATTGTTGGCTAGTTTCATTTATAATAAAATATATTTTATAAACTACATGTGTTTTGTGTGCAAAAAACTTAATTTGTAAAGTAACTAAGCTGTCAGATTGATGTAGTGGAGTAAAAAGTACAATATTTCTCTCTGAAATGTAGCGGAGTAGAAGTAGAAAGTGGCATGAAAAGAAAAGACTCAAGTAAAGTCTCCAAACTTTTACTTAAATACAGTACTTGAGTAAATGTACTTACACTCCACCACTGGTTAATAGAATCACAAAACTACCATTTCTTCTTTGTCCAACAGCTGTCCATCAGTTGTGGTGAAAGCTGAGCTTCCTCGGCTGGAGCAGAGCAGCAGAGCAGACACGGAGGAGGAGCAGCGCCATCTACAGGCTGTCCAACTGAAGGTCAGGAGGCCAATCATGAGGAGAGCTAAGAGGAAAGACAGAGCTACCAGGCTTCACAAACTGTGTCTCAGGATGGTCCGGCCCAAACTCAACCAGAACAAGACCAGAACACACGGTCAGGGCGCACATCAGCCAGCTGTGTGAGGAAGAGCGCTCGTCTGAGTGTGAATAGCCTACTATGGAGAGTCAAAGGGTTCAATGTTAAATAGATAAATAACACATTATTTACGTTTCATTCCAGCACTTTGTACGTCACATTTCCCTTCCTCCAAAGTCTGTTGATATCTCACAACATCCTAATGAAAGTTTTACACCACACGTATTTCCAACAAGATGTTAAAATAAAATACAAAAACACTGCTGGCTTGTAATAAAAAATAACCTGCAATAAACTCAGTGATAGAATAATAAGAATGAGCTGAGTTTTAAAATGTTGCATGGTCATACATTTTTTATCTGCATCACATGATTATTTATTTATTTAATATTGAACACTTTGGGTCCCCGTATAAAATTGTAGTATTATGTATTCATATTGTCTACATCAGAGATGTAATGGAACTCAGTTTTGACCAAATTTTGACCAAATTTAACAAAAAACTTTTCACAGCAAAGGCTTGGACGTATTCTAAGAAGGAATCGCACAGGTATGACTTATAACATTAATATTAGTTCATTCAGGTGTGCCAGTTCAAGAGCGCTGCTACAGTACATGCTGGCTCACTGGAATACCTTACGTGATTAGTTACACCTGTGCTTTCTTGTTGGCTTGGCTCCAGACTGAAATATCTAAACAACTATAGGATGAATTGCAATGAAATTTGGTACAGACAGTGATGTACCCCAGAGGATGAATCCTACTGATTTTGATGATCCCCTGACTTTTTGTCTTGCGTCACCATGAGGTTGACGTACATTTCAGTAAAATATCTCCACAACTATTGGACAGGGAATACCTGGAAAACTAATGGCATTACCATCAGCCTTACTTGCACTTTGTATTTAGTGCTGATTAGCACATGTTAGCTTGCTAACAAGCTTAACCAAAATGGTGAACATCATCTGCTAAACACAAGTATGTTAGCGTTGTCATTGGGAGCATGTTAGCATGTTGACATTGGCATTTAGCTTAAAGCGCCTACAGTAACTAGTTATAGCTGCTTGGATGTAGACTATGCTACATGTCAAAATGTCTGCCATGAAAAGGGTCTATGAGTTTGATATCTGTGGCACTTTCCCCTGACATATTGATTAAAAAGGAGGTCATAGTTTACCAACCTTTTTATGTCACTGTGATTGAGGTTTTTGTAAATATTTGTTCTGTGTTGTAGTGAGTTGTATATATGCTAAATATGTAGAAATAAAATGATGTAAATATATGTACATAAGACACATGGTTAAATATTTGGTTTATGACGCAAGAAGCACTTAAAGGAATAATTTGACATTCAGAGATTTTGCTTACTTGCTGAGAGTTAGGAGAAGATCTTCTAAAACATGCCAGATATATATGTCTTAGATGGAAAGAAATGATACCACTGTCATATTTTTTTCTGAAATCTGAAGCTACTTTCAGGTAACATTAGCTTAGCATAGCATAGCATAAATACTGAAAACAGGGGGAAACAGCTAGCCTAGCTCTATCCAAAGATAATAAAACCCACTTAACTCAGTTAACACATTACAGGAGCCTATATCTCGTTTGTTCACTACTTGTGTAAAGTGTAAAAACAACAATTAGCGATTTTATGGGGGTTATGTGTGGGAAAAGTCTCTGGTTGCCCATCAACCTAACAGTGACAAAAGGACTCAAAAAGGTTGCCTGACAATACATTTTTACGCTTCAACTTCAAGCTAGCTGTTTTCTCATTTCCATTTTTTATGCTACTCTAGGCTTCATATTTACCATATAGACATAAGACATAGTCCATACAAACCAAAGTGTAAACACAACACGCTGTGTTAACCATAGACTATACAGTCACTGTGTAGTTAAAATATGTTTTCCCGTTTACAGACTTTTTGCTAAGCTAACCTGCTGTAGCTTCATATTTAGAAAACAGACATGTACGAAAACCGCTAAGGGGAATACGCAAGCCTGTATTGTCCAGTGGTAAAAATAAATCCACTGTCCAGCACCTTTTAAAGCTCAGTTTAATCTGTACAAAGCAAAAAGTGTAAAACAATTGCTGTTTTTTATTATTATTATTATTATTTAACTTTTAGAGATATACTAGCTAGCGGTTTCCCCCTGTTTTCAGTTTTTGTGCTAAACTAAGCTAAATCTGACTATTGTGAATATACATATACAGTGTTTTGTATTAATCTTTCCTTCTAAGAAAGTGAATATCTTCCAAAATGTTGAACTATTTATTTAAAATGTAAAGAGTTTTAAATAGCCTAGTAGTTTGCTTCCTGACATTTAGACTAAATGCCACGTGTTTAATTATTTATTGTTTTGTTGGTGTTTGTTTGACCTAGTAAAAGTTAAAAAAAAAAGAAAAGAAGTAAAAAAAAAGACAAACTGTGTCCATTTATTCCACAAGAAAAGCACAAGAAGCAGCATCACTTTGAGTCTCCATACACTAGCATGCCGACAGTGAGTAAAGGCCTGCTGTAATGAATATCTGTCAGGTAACTCAACTCCTCTCTGATGTCATGAAAAGTAATTGAAACCTTGCTGAAGGCTGCAGCCATGGAGCCGACCGGATCCCCGCCTCTCACCGGACAAAAAAACTTCGCTACGGGGAAAAGCTCGGCGGTGGGAACATGGCGCATTTACTCCGGATTAACTTTCCCCAGGAAAAAGTTTGGAGGGCTGCTACATAGCACACAAGTCTCCTTATCTTATCGATATTTAAAACGCGCTGCAGACTGTGGATAAACTACAATACTGTGAGTCTCGGGTTGTTTTGGATGGTGTGTTTTCCTGTCCTGCCTCAGTACTGCTGCTGCTGCTGCTGTGGGATGAAAGTTGGTCGCTGCCGGATTTAGCCGAGAGCAGGATGGAAAAGCAAAGAACGAGGAAAGAAAAGGTAAAGCTAATGGAAAACTGTGCTGCATGTTTTATTTAGTGGTTTCAACTACCCGCTGTTGGAGCTGGTCTGGGTGGCAGCTGAGGCTAAGAGAGAAAAAAGAAAGTAAGTTCACAGAATAACAGGCAGCTCACATCCCATGATGAGCTGCCATTCTGTAGGATTTACTTTAAAAACCACTGGCAGGAGTCTACACTCCAAAAACACCCCAAAAGTCAGCTAGCCAATTCTTCTGTCTATAAACCGACTAATCCTTTTGTCTATTAAATATACAATCTCTGAACATTGGGACAAATGCCTTAGGCTAATGACAGTGGTGGAAACGTACTCTGAAGTTTTAGTAAAGTAGCATTACAAAAGTGCAAAAAATACTCTTAACAAGTAAAAGCACACAGGTTTTAACAGCATAATGTACTTAAGGTATTTAACGTGTTGGGCAGAATGGTCCCTTTCAGAGTTTTATTATGATATAGTCAGATCATTGGGAAAAATGGAGTGCAGTTAAAGTACAATATTTCTCTCTGAGATGTAGTGGAGTACAAGTATATAGTGGCATACAATTGAAATCAAGCGAACTAAAGTAAAAGTACATCAAACTTGTATTTAAGTACAGTAATTGAGTGAAGGTACTAAGTTACTTTCCACTACTGCTTAATGAGCTGTCCCAAACACCAAAATACTCAGTTTATTATAAAATATGACAAAGGAAAGCATTACTTAAGAGGCTGGAACAAGAGAATTGTTGGTATTTTTTGCTTGAAAAATGACTGAATTTATTTATCGATTATCATAATATTCAATAAACTTCCTGTTGATCAACTAATCGAATAGTTGATTAATCTTCTCAGCTCTAATCTAACATCAGTCCAGAGATTGTAGAGCCGTGAACACCATATTAACTTTGGTCTTGAGCAGCAGTGGAAGAAGTACTTTGATCTTTTACTTAAGTAGCAATACAAGTGTGTGCATCAAAATATGCTTAAAAAGTACTCATCGTGCAGAATGGCCCATTTCATAATGTGTTCATCACTTTATGTTGCAGCTGATAAAAGTGTAGCTTATTTAACTTTTTCTGTATACTCACAAAGGGATAAACAAAGTCGTATCTTTAACTAATTTAATATATAATTTAAAATTACTTGTTGATTATATTTTGTATTAAAGGTGCTCTAAGCGTTTTTTAGGCTACTGCATTTTTTGTCACATACAGCAAACATCTCCTCACTATCTGCTAGCTGCCTGTCCCCTGAACACACTGTAAAAAACATCTCCTCACTATCTGCTAGCTGCCTGTCCCCTGAACACACTGTAAAAAAACATCTCCTCACTATCTGCTAGCTGCCTGTCCCCTGAACACACTGTAAAAAACATCTCCTCACTATCTGCTAGCTGCCTGTCCCCTGAACACACTGTAAAAAACATCTCCTCACTATCTGCTAGCTGCCTGTCCCCTGAACACACTGTAAAAAAAACATCTCCTCACTATCTGCTAGCTGGCTGTCCCCTGAACACACTGTAAAAAAACGCAGTCTGTGTAGACAGCCCAGGCTCCACAAACTGCGCCAACCTTCACCACCAAACATAATAAACAGTGTTCCAGCGTTCCAGCCAATAACCGACAAGAAGGATTTGGGGTTGGGGGGGGTTAGTGCGCGGAAGCACGGAAGGGGGGGGGGGGGGACGGGATGAGGAGGAGGGAGGGGTGAGCTAGCCTCGTTTTGTTTGAAAATACTTTGAACGTCAACAAGAAGTGACGTCACCCAACATCGCTTAGAGCACCTTTAAATAATTTACGAAGTAACACAAAACTATAGGTATCAATAAGGTATACATAAATGTACAGTAGTGGAGTAAAAAGTACAATAATTGACTCTGAGATGTAGGAAGTAAAAAATGGCAGTTAGTGCAAATACTCAAGCAAATTACCTCAAATGTGTACTTAAGTACAGTATTTACTGTAAGTAAATGTACTTAGTTACTTTCCAACATTGGTCTTAAGCCAGCCAACTTCACAAATATGCGTACATAAGCAGGGCTGGCTTTATATAATCAATTCTCCAATTAAAATCAATCTTTGAGGGATCTGATATTGATTCATAAAATCCAGAAATCGATCTTTGCGTATCTGCCTTTTCACCATGATGGATGTAGTAAAAAGTTCTTTTTGGGGGTCAATGCGTAATGTAAATATTAACCTAGTCTCGCGATGTCAGACCCTCTTCCAAAGCGCGCTGGAGGAGGGTCTGGCTACTCCACATTGCATTCTGGATGGGAGTAAAACATGCTCTGGTTTATTGGTCATTTCTTTAAACCAATCACAATCGTCTTGGGCTGCGCTAAGCACCGGAGAAAAGCCGCGGTGCCTCTGCAAAATAGCCTCTGGAAAGAACTTGTTTTGGTGGAACGTGTGTACGTTCAAAAGTAGTTTTAGTCGTGAAACAGAAAACTCTGATTGGACAGATAGTCTAGCTAGCTGTCTGGATTTACCCTGCAGAGATCTGAGGAGCAGTTAGTTCTTATATATCAGCCAGAGTTTAAAATTACAACACAAAGGAAGCCCAAGGAAACCGATATCCGGCCTAAATGAGTGAAATCAAGCGGATTTTCCGGCGGCAACGGAGGAATCCCGGAAGTGGAACGTCGAGCATATATACTAATATTAACCTGGTGTATTATAAAAAAAATTAAGGTTGCTTCTTGCTTGTACAATTTACAGCAGAAGTTCTCTGAGAATCTCCTTTTATATCCAAGACAAATTGGTATTGGAACTGAAATGTCCCTAACTTAATTGATATCAAATAAAAAAATTGTAATCGATTCGGGACCTTGTGAATCGGAATCGAATGGGTTTGGGGAATCATTGGTAATACCCAGCCCTATACATAAGTGTGTCAACTAAATCTTACCATGTTTTCTCAACTACATCCAGGCACAACTTGCTTTTTATATATATATATCTGTGTGTGTATATATATATATATATATATATATATATATATATATATATATATATATATATATATATATATATATATATATTGCAGCTAATAATGCGTTGCCTTAGAGGCCTCAACTTATTTTAACAGATCAAAGCATTCAGGGACAAACTCTACTGCAGGTATTCAGCCACCCAGTTTCTGTCTCTGTGTTCTCCAGGAATGTACTCCCTTTGACCTGGGTAGTAAGGAGAAGTGTGTGTGTGTGTGTGTGTACTAGAACAGGACATCCATATTGTGTTCCTGTGTTTTTTTTGGGTCCTTGTTGCATGTGTGTCAGTGAGTCTGCCAACTCCTGTTCAGACCAACAAGTCCTCCAAACCATACG